>WBMV01005420.1:6694-44151 GCA_013396655.1 Campylorhamphus procurvoides | reverse complement strand
GACTGCTTTTGACTGCCTTGATCTTTCCTTACTGCTCTGATTTCTGTGGACAGTAGCAAACATATCCCTGAACTTGTGTCTCATATATATATATATATATATATAATTCTTTTTTTATTCCAAACTAGCTCTAATAAAACTTCTATTTATTCCCTGAAGTGACTTTTGGCTGGTAGCTCACCACCTCTATGGATTGTATCCAAAAGGTTTAAAAAGTGGTAACTAAAGTAAGTCTGCTGTCAATAAGCCTGAATTCATGGTGGATTTCTCTCGTTTCTCTTGTGCTCAAAAATGTTTTGGGGTGAAAACACTGTTGTGGCTGCTGGGTCTGTGTTGCCCCATGTTGAATTTTGAGGGAAAACTTTAAACAGTAACTGTCAGCAAGGACTGTGCTGGGAACACAGATAAGGGAGCAAGAAAGAAAAGCTTGGTGGATGTCGGTGGGGGTGAGGTTTCACTGTTGTGATAATGTAGTACCACTTAGTCTGGTCTCACTGCCGACCCTGCCTTGGTGGTTGGGTGTGTTTATTCTCTTGACTGTGCTTGCCAAGCCCTGTAGAAAGTGAAGTCGAAAGGCAGGATTAATTCGATAAGCAGTCAGTTTTGGCATAAAGGGATTATGCCACAACCTGGCACCCTCACAATAGAGCATGCTGCTCCTGGTGTGGATTCCCACATGGTAAGTGGATGGGAATCCCCTCCTTGAGCAGCTGAGGGTGGATGCACTCTCAGAGACTCAGGAAATTTGCTGAAGCCCAGATGGAAGTAGAAGTGTGTGGATAAAGTGTCCAGGGCTCCATGGACTTCACCACTTTCCCCTTCTCAGGAGATACTCTTGGTTAAGAATTCCCTGCAGGGAAGGTGGTTGTGGTGACAAGAACAGCCTCACATGTGGCTGAGAAGTGACTCTAAATATGCACAGGGGCAGGAGAAGACACCTGTCTGATGACTTTTTCCTGAGCAAAATGGGAGAGGTGCAACTCTTGTTTTTTTAAAATAAGAAGTAATGTGCTATTCCAGTACCATGTTGAGAGGAAATGCCCCAAAAGAGCAGAGATTTTGAACAAAAGGTGTTGTTAAATTTTGCTCTCTCTTCTCCTCTGTTGGTGCTCCAGCTGTCACAGGCTGCTCAAGCTGAAGGAACGTTGGTAAGGATTTTGTCTCTATCTGTAATGTGGAACAGCTTCAGCTCTCTCATCTGCGCTGTTTGGGTGGTACTTTCTGGACAAAGCTTTTTTGTCTAGCACTGGGTCTGGCACAGGTTTGAAACAGTCTAAAGGCCACTTTTTTGTTAATCAGCATTAAATTTCTCAAGAGAAAAAGCCAAAAGCCCTAAGGTGGAGTTGGTTTGCCCTTAACTACTTTCCACTACTACCTGGAGGTGCTGCAGGCACCTTAGAGAGGCTGAATTTGCAGGAATTAGTATCTGTCTTGGGAGCTTAATTTGGTTGTGTCTCTACCAATCCAGGATGCTCTTTCTGCATTGTTATCAGGGCATCTCCTGGTCTGAATGATATTGCAGTCCTAAGATGTCCAGCCAGACTTTCCTCTCCATAGTATGCCTTTAAAATTGACATGCTGATATCCTGGAGTGCTCTGGGACAAGCCCTTGGACAGAAAGGCAAAGTGTAGTGAAGTTCAGGGGAAGATGGTGCTGGTCATGGTAAATATTCCCAGCGTTAGTTTGGCTTTCAGTGGCCAACTTGGCCTATTGCTGCCTTATTTCCCAAGGCTAAAATATGTCTTCAGGGCCAGTTAATGCACTGGGATCACTGAGACAGGAGGATTGTGCCCATCAAGTCACAGTTTTGCTGCAGATGTGGTCAAACATTAAAAGCTAAACTTGGATTTTCTCTCTTTACAAGCTGTTGCTCGGTAATGGTGTTGAAGAGGCACTTGAGCCTCCTCTCTCATCACACTCAGTCCTGATTGCAGCACTTTTACACCTTGTCAGAAGGTTTAGTCTTTCTATCTATGTAATTTTTTTTTTCCTTTCTGGAAGCTTGTGTTAAATTAGAGCCATAACTCACTTGGAATGAAAACTTCTCTTTTCAGTTTCTGTCAGCCCAGGTGACTTTGCTGTCACTCAGAGCCAACTAACACCAGGTAATTCCTTCCTAAATTAGATCACCATTCAAAAGCTGACGCTCTGGGAAAATTCTTGGGGCAGAACTTAAGCCAGTGGTGGCTTACCACAACTTTAATCCTGTGTTTTCATTTCTGTGAGTATAAGAAGTGCTGGTTAGATCTTGTTAATATGGAGGATGTGTTTTGTCCAGGTCTCCTTGTGAGGATCATAGAATCCCAGAACAATTTGGGTTGGAAGGGACCTTAAAGCCCATCCAGTCCCGCCGCCTGCCATGAGCAGGGACACCTTCCACTAGACCAGGTTGCTCCAAGCCCTGTCCAACCTGGCCTTGGACACTATCAGAGATGGGGCAGCCACACCTTCTCTGGGCAGCCTGTGCCAGGGCCTCCCCACGCTCACAGGGAAGGATTTTTTCATAATATCTAATCTCCTTCAGTTTGAAAAAGAATCACTCCTCATTCACTGAACTTTCTAATTCTGGGCACAGTCCAAGTCCATTGTTCAGGAGCTGGGTAAGTGTTAACAGGGTGTCTGGGGGTGACCTCTGGGCTGGATCTGTTCTGCAGGAGCGTTTGGTCTGCCTTGCCTCCTTTCCCTTTGGGAGCTGCTGCAGGGAAGGGGAACCAAAGCTCTGGCTACTGTTTTCTTTGCCATTCCCTGTATGAAGATGTTGCTTCCATTTAAGAAGAGGATGGTGCAGCTTCCATGCAGAACCAGGCACCTGGAGATGCCTCTTCTGCATCGCTGGGACTTGCGTCTGTGGTTACAGCTCTGTGCTCGTACAAGGAACAGCGACTGTCCTGCCCTCGCTGAGCTGCTTTGTGTCCTTCAGCTCTGCCCCTCTGCTCTGTCTCTGCTTTTTCTGCCCCTTTGCTCTGTCTTTGCTTCTGCTCTCAGAAGGCAGTCAAGGGGCTGCAGTAATCCAGGTCTCACTGAAGACTAGCCAAGGCTACTCTGCTCCAGTTGTACGAGTAATGGTACGAGCCTGTTTTAGGCTTCTCAGCACATCATGGTGCAAGAAGACTTTTTAAAACAGCTGAAATAGGGCTGATACAGCAGTTCACAACAGCACTGTTGGTGCTGGGGGCAGGAGGTGCCCTGTAGTTGTTTCAGCTCTTTTGCAGCTAAAGCCACAGGGAGTCTGAAATGACTAAGTTTGTGTTTTCCCACAGAACTCAGCCTTGGTGTTCTGCGTGGAGCTGTGGTGGCCAGTAGCTGAATCCACCACAGCTGCCTCCAAACTGCTGTGTGTGGGTATTGCAGCATCCACCTGGCACATTTAGCTGGGTACAACTTAATGTTAGCCACCTTCAAAATGGTGCCTCAGTAGTGGATTTGGAAGGAAAGTGCTGATACCTGGGAATTTCTGTGTGTGTGAGGAGAATGTGAGTGTTAGGGCAGTGGTTTTGGGCATGGCCTAGACTAGGCATGTGTGTATCCCATTTTCTCATTATTTCCATGTTTTCTGTTCCCATCAGCCAACTCTCAAGCTCCTGGTGGTTCCCCTGCAATTTTCTGCCTCTCTATACACATGCATACCTCAATGCTCTGTTCTTTTTTCGGGCTGATTTATAGGTTTTGATGCTTCTCTCTTTGCACTGCAACCACTTTTTCTACATTCCCCACTTCCACAGTAAAAATGTCTTGCCATAAAACTACTTCCCAAAGCTTTGCCCCAGCTAATTTCTCTACTAAATGTGTTGTTGACATGAGCTTGCTTTTCAAACTCCTGTCTCCTTTGTGGGCCTGTCACCTGGTCTATGGATTTTAAGGCTGAAAGGAGCCTGTTGACACAGGAAGAAGGGAGTTGTGCATAGCAGGGTACAGAAAGCTCTTCTGCCCAGTAAAGCTGTGTCACACTCCAGTGCCTGTTGGAAAAGCCATCCACCAGCCATGGGCTCTGTCAAGGGTGAGTTTTTCATGTCTGTGTGGAAAAATATGCTTTGAAGAATCACAAATCTTTTTTTGCCCCCAGCATTTTTAACTACTTTCTTCCTGTGTAAACACTTAGATACAGTCAAGGTCTCAGCATTTTAAGTGTTGCTGTTTTATTATTTCCTAAATATCACTCTGTCTGCTACAGAGCTTGATGCCAACTTTGTCCTCCCTGGGTATTCCTCTTGGCATCCTTGTGTTTTTTATCCTTCCCTCTTTATCCCTTTTTCTCACTTATTTCTTTCACTTTGTGCTGTCTGTCTTTAGCTATGATGAGCCTTTTGGGATGGTGACCTTTTCTGTCTGGGCCCACTCTTGGGTGGTGCTGGCTGGCCATGCCAGCTGCTCTGCATTCCTCTTACATTCAGCCTCAAGTTATCTCAGGGTTGGACTTCGTGTGGGATTTGCAGTGTAGACTCCTGTATTAAGGAGATAAGGATAATGCTGACAAGGATAATGCTCTGCAGAGCTCTGGTACAGCAAGAATCCCCTTGGAGATGCTAAGGATTTCCCTTAAATTTATTTAATCTGAGTGTTATACATCATACAGTGAATTTTCCGTGTTGGTTATACTGGCTGTTACACTTTAATTGTAGATTAAATGTATCCATGGGATCTGAGTGATAGTGATACCTTCTCAACTGTGCCATGCATCTGCAAGTGACCTCGAGCATTCGTGGTCTGTATGTCTTCCCTGAAAAAAATTGTGTAGAATGATCAATCAGTGACTTACAGGACTAATCAAATAGAGTGCTGATCATGGTTTTCTTACTTACTTCCTTTACTCATACTTAATTTTTTTCCAGTACTCTGTCAATATGACTCCAGTGAGTGGATTTCCTACCTTCCCTAAGGAGCAGTTAGGTTGCCTGCTAGATCTTATCCTGCAATTTTCATTTCCTCCAGCTCTTCCTACCGTAAAAAGTAGAGTTTAACCCTTTTGAATTAGAGGCCTTTGTTCTTGTTTTGTGAAATGAGGAACATGGGCCAAGTTTTATGCTCATAGCATTCCTGAGGTGGAGTTTTTGCTGTCCCTCTCCCTTCCCCCGGAGTCATGTTCCAAAATACACTTTTAAAAAAAATATTTGTGTATTGTAGGCATTTCTTTAGTCCATCAGCAATGGAATAGCTTCAATTTATATAATTTCTCATCTTGTATAGAAGTTATCATATTATGTCAGTTATTTTTAGAACTGATAAAGAAAATTCTCAGCTGTACTGTGCTTTCTTGGATGGCTGAAGTTCCCTTGGTTAAAAGTTCCTGCACCTTTCCTCTCCCAGGATGTCGCAATAAATTTTGATACTCTCAAAACACAGGTGGGTGGGTAGTGATCAGCAGGAACAGCACATAAACAGCTTTTATTTCTTCTTCCTTAACCCAGGAGTAACTTAGAAAAAGTCTAGGCTGGAATCCAAACCTGATGTGGCTCCAGAAGAACAGGTGGCCATGTAGGTATCTCCTTCCTGTCATGCTTCCCCTGTGGGAGATTTGCAGGTTTACCTGAGGCTCTGAGGTTTCCTCTCTGCTGGGTGTTGAGCTAATTTTTTCAGTATGTCTTTTCAGGCTGATTTTCAGGTTTTGATTGGTTTTTTTTTTCCTTTTTCATGCTCAGTGAGGCAAGAACTGACAGAATGGAAAGGGATTTAGAGGAATCCTCTGAATGCCAGACTTGTCTTGTGTGACTTTGTGGCAAAGTAATGAGATAGGAGTTTGATTGATAACTCATTGAGTGACACCTCATTCTTCCCCCTCCTACCATACCAAAGAAATACTCAAAAAATCTTATAAATAAAGACTCTAGAGCTCTCTGAGAAAAATGAGAGGCTTTGTCCCCATCTTCTTTTTCTGTAATCAGTGTGTGGGAGAAGGGGAGGAAATTAAATGTCCCAAGTGTGGTGAGATATACTAAAATGAGGAACAGCCAGGGACTTTTGAGGATTTGTAGGGAGAAGGCTGGTGTGTTTCATGTTGATCAGTGTGATAAGAGAGGAGCTCCAATGGCTCTGGTGCTGAGCAGCCTGGAAGGGAGCCATCTGTCAAGAGAGCAGGAGAGATGAGTGATTTGAGGTGATGTTTTGGCTCTGGAAAGAGCCCAGGGTGTGTATTAGCTGTTGAGGATGTGGCAGCAGCTTTGAGGAGCTGAGAATCTCTCAGGTTGTGTTGCCAAAGAGAAGAACTTGTGAGGTTTGTGTAGGGATGTGAGCAAGAGTCTGTGGGGCAAACCCGGCAGTTTGGCAATGGATTGAGTGTAATGAGCCCTAGTGACACACTGGGTGTGCTTTAGGGGAGTAAAGTCTGACTATGCCTGGGATTGTTCCATGGGCAGGAGGTGATGAGGTCTGAAGTGAATCCTGTCCCTGTGCTCATTTCCAGTGAATGGGCAGAAGGTGTTTCTGTGGTCCTTCAGGTAACACCTAGTACTTAAACAGGTGGGTTTTTTTTCTATTCCTATGTCCATTCCTACCTAAAACTGAGTCTTTCTTTGTCTAGAAAGGCCAGCTGATTTCCTGATTGTGCTACAGGTAAATGTGCCAAAAGACATTTATTTATTTACCAGTGAGAGGAAAATCTGTAGACTGTTTTACTGCTCAGAGGCAGGAAAGGATCACTTGAAGAAAGGCATAGGTGGAGTAAAGAGGAGACTTAAAGAGAACTTCAGATCTCTACTTCTGAAAGCATATTTGGGCTCCTTTCCTAAAGCTGGTTGATCTTCTCTTGCCTCCTGCTTAACACAAGCATTGCTTCTTTCTCCCTCTGGTACTTAAGACTGCTTGTGTACAAATACCATTCTTCCCCAACTGTGTCTGGCTCTTAAGGAGATAAACATGAGGAGAGAAACACGGAGCTGCTGTTTCTGGAGTCATCCCTGGGGAGGCAGGTGCTTGGTTAGGCTCTCTCAGCTTGTGTCTTGCATCCGTAGCTATTTGGGCTGCAGTTGTTCTGACAGCCAGACATATCTGAGATAAGGACCTCTTGTGTCACCAAGGAAAATATAAGTGGCATCCTTTTGTTCATTTGCAGTGCTCGAATTACAGGCAGTTTGAGGTTGTTGAGCTGCTTTTGTGCTCTGTGTAATTGAGTCTGTTATCTCTGACAGTGTAACTGGGGGAAGCACAAACCATGCCTGTCTTTGCACACTTCAGGAGATGGTTCATGGGTCAACACAGGGTGCTTCCAAAATATATTGGGTTTTTATCCTGTTTAACTGGTTTGTTTCACTCTGATTTCAAGGCTAAGGGATTGAGGGCACATACTTTTGAGTGCAGCTTCTCTTCAGTCAAGAGACTCTCTCTCCCCAAATTGTTTCAGCTGGATCAGAACATCCAGGGCCTGACTCCAGTAGTGCTTAATGGTCCCAGTGTGTGTGTGCACATGGCTGGAGTTGTCCTACAGGGGTTGAGGCCCTGCCCTTTCACCAGACAGATGCATGTGAGAAAGGGGAGCACATTCCCCTGGAGAGCTGGCCTGGATTGCTAAAAGCATCATGGTGAATAATGCTTTTTATTCCTGCCACTTTTTCTCTCAAATACTGTGAGATCACCTATTACCTTTGGCAATGTGTTTGTTCTCATGGACAACACTTGCATTAGTGAAGCTGCTTAAAGTGCCTGAGCTCCAAGGCAGCTGGCAAGGCTGGTTGGCTGGCTCGGGATGGTGACTGCTGGCACCTCACTGCTGTGCTTTACCATAAGAGAGATTTTAGGAGCACATGACTTGGCTGGGATAAGTGAATGGATTTCTTTTTTTACCACCCAAATTTTACTGACGTGTAGTAGCCATATAGCCTTATTTGAAAGTTCTCAGCTTGACTTTCTGGTGCAGCCTGGTGGTATTGATGTGAGTCCTGTTCCCAGACAGCTGCTCCAAGGAGACAAGATGGTCTGGTAAGTGACTGTCTGTGCTGTCCGTAGCACAAGTGATCCAAGATGATGGTTTCCAAACCATGCCTGTGGCAACTCCAGAGTGTGGAGCAGCTGTTGGTGCTGTGGAAGTTGCTCTGATAATGATTGCCAAAATGTCATTCTTCACTTTAATTGCATGCATGTAGCTACAGCTCACTATCTTCCTGTTTTATTTCCTCCTCACCATTATTGTTTCATGATGCTTTGTGGAGGTTGCTGTCTTTAGTAAAAGCTGTGAGCCTTTGCATCACATTCCTTTTATTCTTCTTCCTAATGCGAGTCATACTTCTCACCTGAAGCAGTTGTCTTCAGTGTCAGGGAAGGTCAGTGTCCCTCCTTTACCCCTCCTGACATTTGTGCCAGCACACAGACCCGTTGCTCTCTCCTCTGCTGTATCCAGCACGGTGGGCTGTGTGCCCCTTGCCTCCCTCAGCTCCTACCTTTGAACCCACTCCTGCTCCCTGCTCTCGCATTGCTCTTTGGATCTGGTCAGTTGTGCCTACAGGAGGGAAACTTGTGTCTTCTGAACTCAGTAAGAACATCTCTAAGTCCTGTGTAGAAGTCCGAGCTCCTGCAAACCCCAGATAATGATAGGAAATCCAAACCTGCTCATGGAGTGACAGAAGTGACATGGAGAGAAGTGTCTGTGATCGATGGTGTAGCAGCAGCCTCAGACACTGGTGGGCACTGGCACATCTGTTCACTTATCCCAGCCAGAGGTGTTGGAAGCTCTTGGTGTCCCAGCAGTGCTGTTTGCCATGCTGCTGTTCCTGTGCAGAATGAGTGGAACCAAGTGGCTGGTTACTTTGTAGATTAAACCTGATGAAAATGAAAAATGCTCCTACTGCAACATGTTTGGGTTTTGTGGCACCAATCCCTGTTGGGCTGAATTCACCGATTTGCTTTCTCTGCTGGATGCTGAACTCGTTTGTGGGGTTTAACAGGATTTTGCCTCTTGCATGGTTCCTGAAGGAACGCTTGCCCTTAGCTGCTGTGTGCATAATAGTTGGGTTGGGATGTGAAAATTAATGCATGTATTTGTTTATTCAGGGAGAAATAAAACCAGCTCTGCCTCCAGTGGGACCCAGGTTCTGGCAGAAAGGAGCAGCCGGGAAGGATCTGCCCAGAGGATGCCCCGACAGCCGAGCGCCAGCCGGATGCAGAAGGCAGCAGCCTCTGGGAAGAACCCTGGGGGAGGCAGCAGTACCTAAATATTGCCTTGGAACAGATGGATTTTGATGCTTAACACTGTATATAAGCTGTGCTTGTTATATAGCTACTTGTCTTGTATATATTAACCTATAAACATGATTTGTAATACATGGCTGTTGGTTCTTATTCCCAAGTTTCCTTTGTCCACACAGATTGCTAGGAAGTGTTGTATTTGTTCTTGCCCTGTTCTCCTCGTGTACCTGTTTCCATGAATGAAGAGGAGCAGAGGGACAATGAAAGGTACAGGAGCCCTGGGAGTCTCCACAGTGCCAGGAATCTCCAGGGCTGTTGGGGGGCCTGGAGGGGGCCCGATGATTAATGGGGCCACTCTGCACATCACCTCTTGTGCTGAGGGGGTGAGGGACACGGTATGGGATGCAAGGGAAGAGCATTTTGGGATTGTACAAGGGATATTATGGGATGGTTGAAGGGAGCAACCAAAGGGGTAGAAAAGAAGGGATCAATGAGGTTTAGGGAGACTTAAATGTGGGAAAATACAGGGATAAGGGTGACAGGAGCTGTGTAGCATCTAAATGCCCCTCTGCCACTCTGGGTGTATGTGCCTCCACTGCTGGCTGAAGCTGGGGACATGGACATTTGTCACTATTAGGGTGCTCGTTCAGGTACATGTGTTGCACGCTGGTCAATGACTTTCTGTGCAAAGTTGATTTTCAACAATTCTTCACTTTTTAATTAGCACCACTGGCTGTAGCATTGTCATGGGGGCTTATAAAATCAGAATTTTATATTCAAAGGAGATTTGGTTTATAAACCAGTTAAAGCAGATAAGCCAATCCAACTAAAGCTCTGTCAACATTTGAATAGAGATTAGTGATATCAAGTGTAATTGGTACTACCAAAGTGACTTCAGAATTCTCATGATTTTAGAAGGGTGGCACAGAATGTGCAAACACTCCTGTGATAAGCTGAGGGCTCTCAACTTCATGGAGTTACCTTGGGCACTTGAGGAAGGTCCCCAGCTGCCATCCTGCAAGAACTGACTCTGCTGCCCACCCTGCCCACCGCGGCTCCATCTCCATCCCCGCTGAATGTGATCAGTGGTCAGATGTGGTCACAATAACCCGCTCTGGCCAGGGTCTGACCTCCTGCCCCTCCACAGCTGCCATGCAGATGTGACGAGGGTTGGGCTGCACAGGTGCTGCACACCTGTATGGACCCAGCCATGGCACGGCTGGGGCAGTCACAGGGCACTGGAGCACCTGCCATGGCCATCCATTGCAGGTTATCCTGGAGCAGGACTGAACGCCTGCAAAAGCAGGAGTAGGGAAAACAGGGAAAGAGACAGAACCCCTGCCAGGACCCCCACAGTGCTGCAGCCTCTCCCTTCACCGTCACTGCCACAAAAGGTAGGGCTGGAGGAGGGGAAAAAGTCCCAAAACTGGAGAAAATACGAAGTGGCCCGTACGGGGATCGAACCCGCGACCTTGGCGTTATTAGCACCACGCTCTAACCAACTGAGCTAACCGGCCCCTGTGGGGACGTCCGTGCTGCCACCCCCTGCCCCGCTGCGGCCGCGGCACCCAAAAAATAGGGGTTAAAAAAGAGGCTTTAGCAGAGGATGGTTTCGATCCATCGACCTCTGGGTTATGGGCCCAGCACGCTCCCGCTGCGCCACTCTGCTGTTGCTGTAATCACTCTCTCCATTCACATCCTCATCTCGGCTCCGCCAGCCCCGGGGCGGGGACAGCGGGGACAGCTGTGACCTTCCCGCAGGAGCTCGCTCCAAGTCCCCGCACTGTGCTGCTGAAAGGTGAACAGAGACGTCACCCAACACGGTGCACTTCTTAAGAAAGGATTCTACGCAGCAGTGGGGGAAGATGTGGGAAAATTCTTGTAGCTTTAGCACAATAGTTTGCCATGGTTACCGCACAGGGCTTAGTACAAATACCAGAGATTAATGTGGCTCTGCATGAACATCTGTGACTAATAGTCTTGAGCCAGCTAATGCTTTCTTATTTACCTGTATCAGTACTTAATATGTACTAGTCTTATGCCTTATAAGTAATTAATTAATTCATTAACGTGTACTAGTCTTGTATGTCTTAGTTTTGAGAACAAAGATGGAGTGCCAGAGCAAAAAATGTTAAGAGAAGTGTATCATGACCCGACCCCTTATTGGAGATACTCCTACAGACAGAAGATTCATTAGAAGATCTGAGACCATAAAAGGGGAATTTGGGGAATAGGATGTTCCCAAAAGACCCCTGCTTGTATCTACATAATTCCACATAAATAATTAGCATATATGCAAGTGTTCAGGAATGTAATGAGTACGTAATAGAAATGTAATTAATATGTATTAATTTCATAACTACTACCTGGTCTGTTTGGTTGCTGGGAGTGCATTTTGGGTGGAGGGATTCCCCATGCACCCAGCATGTGGAATAAAGGACTGTTGGCTTCCTAACTCAACAAAGTGGTTGGAGAGTTTATTTCCCAGTTTTTGATGACACAGACAAAACCTTTCTGGGATCTTCTATTTTTTGGCCAGCTTGGTAGGAGCTGCCATTCACCTGTCATATACTACTGCCTGTTCACAAGATTTTGGGAAAACAGGCAAGTGTCTTATTGGGAATGTATTAAGGAATGTCGGTGGATTTTTGCACAAGTTTCTTGCAAACTGGGAGGTCTGGTTTGCAAAACTGATGTCAGTGGGAGATTTTAATATGTTTTGGAAAAAATCCAGAAGAGTACATAAATCCTGGGACCAGGGCTACTCAGCACATCACACACCTCGTATCCACCTCAAACAGCTCTGATGTGTCCCCACCAGCCCCAGGGGAGCCAGACTCGGGCACAAAAGGAAGATACACCATCAGCACTGTGATGTGGCTCCTCATTTTGAGGAGAAGCTGAGGTTGTCACCCATGTGCCTACCTGGTTGGAGCCTGTTTTGTCCTGGAGTTTGTTTCTGGCAGTGACTTTGTCCTCATTCCCAGAGCCTGTTTCTAGTAACCACAAGGAGGTGGGGTGGACCTCTGGAGGGTTGGTGTTACACTACTTTGGTGTCACCCAGATCTTTTGGCTAAACCTTTTCCTCTTCTTCTGCTAGGGGATGACCATCCCCAAGAGCTGCCAACCCTACTGAGATGTTCCTGCCTTGTACCACAGATATCTTGCCCCAGAGGGTACTGAGGTGTGTATGAGGGCCATGCTCAGAGAAAGGGGTCTCTCACTTCTGAGCCACTGCTGGGTCCAAGAACTGGGCTGCTGCAGAAGCTGCAGATGGTGCAGAAGCTGGGGAAGCCATATATATGAATTTTTGACCTTAAAGACAATCAAGCAGTGGAGTAGATCATGCAAGGAGGTTCTGCAGCCTCAGTCCTTGGACAGACCTAGCTCTATGAAGCCCAGAATGATGTGGTTACACCCCAACAGCTGACCCTGCTTTGGGGATGAGGTGAACTGGAGGTCTCCAGGGGTGCCCCCACTCCTCTCAGGGTGATTTTGTCTCAAGAGCTGTGTTCATGTGCTCTGCTCAGCAGTAGCATCCAGGAGAACATGCCTTCTCCTGCAGCTGTTGCCTAAATCAGACTATCTCAGCAGAGGCATTGTGCTGACGACTCGCCTTCTCCCAAGAGTCTTCCTCAGAGCAAGCTTTACCTCTTTGTTTTGTAAGCTGTAGATGATTGGGTTCAGCATCGGAGTCATGACTGTGTAGGAAAGAGCCATCAGTTTCCTGCTGTTTGCCCAGAGACTGAACTTGGGCTTCAGGTGTACCAAGCCAGCTGTGCAGCAGAACAATGTCACCGCCACCAGGTGAGCAGCACAGGTGGAGAAAGCTTTGCGCCTTCCTTCAGCAGATGGCATCTGGAGGATGGTGTGGGTTATCTGGATGTAAGAGGCTGCTATCAGGGCAAACGGGATCAAAATAATTACAAAGGTGGCCAGGAGCAAAAGAAGCTTGAATAAGTACGTGTCTGAACAGGCCAGATCCAGCAGAGGAGCAATATCACAGAAGAAATGATCAATGTCCTTCGAGCCGCAGAAGGGGAAGCTGAACAGCCAGCTGGTGAGCCCGATGGAGAAGGGAATGCCAGCAATCCAGCAGGTTAGCACCATGTGCAAACACACTCTCCTGCTCATCCTCACAGCGTAGTGCAAGGGGTGGCACACGGCCAAGTAGCGGTCGTAAGCCATGGCTGTCAGGAGGAAACACTCACAACTGAGAAGGAGTATGACAAAGGAAAGCTGCAGGGCACAGGCAGAGAAGGAGATGACCTTTCTCTCCAACAGCAAATCCACCAGCAGCTTGGGCACGATGTCCGCCGTGAAGCAAATTTCAATGAAAGCCAGATTTTTGAGAAAATAGTACATGGGGGTGTGCAAGGTAGGGTCAGCGGTTGCAACTATGATGATGAGAAAATTCCCTGTCATCGTGATGAGGAACATGAAGAGAATTCCCACGAAGAGGAAGACCTGAAGAGCAGCAAGGTGGGAGAACCCCTGCAAGGTGAAGTAGGTCTGGTTTCTGAGCCCCAGGGCTTTAGTGATTTCCATGTGAAAGAGAAGCAGCAGAGCCTGTGTGAGCCAACATGGGAGAAATGAGAAGTCTTTTTAGGGATGAAGAAGAAAGTGGCTTGAAAACTGGTTCCATTATTTAGTAAGTGTTGGGGTACGCGCGAAGGAATACCGGAATTGGAGGAAAAGCCGAAAGAATAAGAAAAACACCAGCAAACCTGAAGCTTCGCTGTGGATTGAAGGCAGGCTGCCCGTGGACTGAGAGAGAGAGTTCGGCAGTTTCGATTTTTAAATGAGATGGAAGTTCTATGTATTAGATTAGGCATTATTCATTTCTATTGTTCAGTTGTTCCCATTGGTTGCTTCCCCTAGTTACTGTTCTATGATTGGTTGCCGTTTCCCCATTTTCCATTGGCCAGCCTGTGGTGCAGTGCGGCTGTACCATATATGGCTGGCCCCGCCTTCATCTCTCCTTATATAGTGAAGCCCCACCTATTACCTCCTTATTTGTCATAGACCTGTCGATCTCATCCCTGAACCACGCCCACTTTCTGGAACCTTCCCTGACTGACCCTATAAAAGCCCACGCTCCCTCAGAATAAGCGGCCATTTTGCCTCACCCCTCAGGCAGAGTGGTCCTTCCTTCTTACCCCCAGGTCTGCGCCAAGTAAGTGAGATGATCAGCTGAGCAAATAACATATTCAGAGGCACACTTAAAAAATGCAACACGTGATAAAAAATAGGTAATAATTAAAATCAACGAGTTTCATGCAGAAGAGTCAGGGGTTTGCTGTTAGTTGGCCTGTTTTCACAGAACCACAGAATCACAGACTGGTTTGGGTTGGAAGGGACCTTAAAGCTCATCTCATTCCACCACCTGCCATGGGCAGAGACACCTTCCACTAGACCAGGTTGCTCCAAATCCTGTTCAGCCTGGCCTGGAACACTTCCAGGGATGGAAATTCATCATGAAATCCATAATTTTTAAATAACATAAAATATTACCGTGTTTACTCCATACTTCAGTTCAACTGATATTTTCTGAAATATGTTTTCATCAACAATTCAGCTCTTCCATTTTCTGTGTGCAAAATATGAATTCAGTTTATACAGAAATGAAATGCAATTACATTCTCTGCCCTACTTTTAGAAAAAAACCCAATTTTCCTCCTGTTTCCACACACATGCATGTACATACACATTTCAAATAAATAAAGGAGAATAAAATAGTTGATGGTACAGCTGTACAGTTGAAATTTAAAAGATGGACAGAACACCTAGTTTGCTCTTTGGTCTTGTTATTGCTAAAATAAAAAATAATGACCTGCTAATTTTATGATTTTTTTAAAACTATCATTGTTCTTTACTCAGTGCCACTGGACAATTGTGTATGAGTTCAGTAAAAACTCCTCTTGTCAGCCATCTGCAGCCTCCCTGCCCATGTTTAGGTATTTGTGACATGGATAACTATATCCAAAAAAACATTCGAATTACCTTCACGGTTCTCACGTCTTTGTGAGAACTACCAAGGGAAGTCAGAAACCTTGACTGTGTTTCTCACTTTATCCAGTTGGCTACTCTGTGAAGAGTTGCTGAAGTCACAGCCTTGAGGCTGCCAAAGCCCAAGGAGTGTTTGGACAACGCCCTCAGGGACACAGTGGGATTGTTGGGGTGGCCTGAGCTGGGTCAGGAGCTGGACTTGATGATCCTTGTGTGTTCCCTCCCTGGTCTCTCCACCTGGGGGTGTTCTGTGGTTCTATGAAATCATTAAATGACATCCACCATTCTGCCCTCATGCACTCTGAGTCATCTCATCATGGGGAGGTGTCAGAGTGGTCAGACATGGTGTGATTTCGGTAAATCCGTGCTGTTACGTGTCATTTCCTTCCCTTCATGTGCCTGGGCATGACTTGCAGGAGGGTTTGCTCCCTATTCCTCCTCAAGGTTGAGGTGAGGCTGATATTGCTCCAGTTTTTCTTGGTTTTCTTGAAAGCAGACACATTTAATCTTTCCCTGTCAGTGGGAGCCTCCCCCACTGGGAAACCCAGCCTTGCAGCAGCATCAGCTGCTTCCCTTGGCACCTCCTGCTGCATCCAGGGGGTTGGGTTTCCTGAAGTTCTCTGTGACTTCATTGCCAATTATGGTGGGAAGAACCTCCTTTCCCTAAACTGTGCAACTATTTTCTTTTGTTCAAAAAAACAGACCTATTTCAGAACTGCTGCAGGCCTTGCTGGTCCTTTGCCTCTGTTTCCCTTGTACAAGAAAAGACCATGAGACTGTTAGGCTGCCCAAGGTCGGGAAGCCTCTGAATGTGCACCTGCAGCATAAAAACAAGGCCATAAAACAAGGGAATTTGGGCAGCATGACTCCTCCAGTGGACACAAGAATGTACTGTGATAATAGAAGCAGCAGATTGTTACTGGGAAAGAGATCTTAGAACTAGGATGTTTGAATTGTTGAGATTTATAGCATACTTTAGGATCTGATTACCTATGCACGAAAACGTATATGTGTGGAACACTTGTAGAATAAAGTGGACGATTTGTTACACTCTCTATGAGAGCAGTCTCGTCTCATTTGCGCCTTTTACCGAGCCGCGGCACAGAACAGCAAGGAGTTGTTTTTTTAAAAACCAGCAACATATTTTCACAAGTGAAATGTTTTCCTGAATGATCAAGGAAAGCATTTGTGTTGTTTCTGCAAACAGTCATATGGCAAACATCAGCAGCTGAGACACCCATTTACATTTCCCTTACAATCTGTGAATAGAAACAACAGCTCTCAGATGTTATTTTTGTTGAATCTTCAGAAATAACTTAAAATAAGCTGGAGGTACTTAAAACTCTTACATCTCTACAAGTCTCTTACCATATAGCTTAGACACCACTGTGTGCATTCCAAACAGCTGGAGTTTTCACAGGCATGCTCTTCTATTCTTCAAAACTCTAAATTAATTTTATTTTTAATTCTTGAGCCGTGTCTACTAATAAGCATTTTATTGCCAATTTAAGTATAGAAAATACCTCAGTTTTCATGAGAAGCAATCCAGAGTTTCTGATGTGATGCCTTTATTCATGATTTCAGATGCTGTTCATGACTTTTGCCTTTTGGACCACACTTCAGGACTGTGAGTAATTTCCTGTAGGATCCCCCTAAAAGAAGTGAGGTTCAGCTGTTCGGAACTACGTGGTATCTTATGTTGCTCACTGAGATAGGAATCCCTCTCTGGACTCATTACCAGGTATACTTAGAAGATAAAGTGTCTCCCTTGGTAGCAGAGTGCAAACCAATTTAAATTAGTGGAATTTATTTTTGTGTTTTAATCTTACATGAGTAATGGCAATAAACAAGACAATGACTGGGTTAACAAGATTTAAAGTGTAAATAGCAAAGTGTGGTTCTCTATTTGAGGGTATGGGAGGAGAAAAACACCCTTTGCTGTCTGCCTTGTTTGAATTATTAGTCAGGTCAGTTTTGGTGGAGAGAAAGGAACCCCAAACCAAATCAGACCATTTGTTTTAGACATCTGAGGATGGGTACATCACCTCTGAAGGCAGCTGTCTCTTTTTATTAGAGGCAGGTAGCAGCAGCATGTCATTTAGCTAAAGGGTCTATGATTGAACAGATAAATTAAGGTGAAATGGATCCCTCTTGAACTGCAGGTCTTCAGAAAATTAGAAATTTAGTGCGAGGTTTTCAGAACTAATTTTTGAAAAGTGTTTTATGCAAAGCAAGGAAAGCTGGTGGCAAATCAAAGAGAGATTCAGCATATCTAACTGCAGGCATCTGTAATCCAGTGATTGAATTGTTGTTGACATACCCAGTGACTCTTAAAATGCTCTGGAGTATCCAAAACACCTGCTTTAGACTGGCAAATGCAGTAGAGCCCACTGGAAACTGCTACTTCTGTAACATTGCCTCCTCTGGACTCCAGGGATGTTTCCCATTAGCCATTTCTTGCTCTTTTAACTGGGAAGCTTTGCTAACCACAATTATGTTCATTTTTTTAAACAATTTTTGACTCTTAGAGCACACATACTGATCCCAATTCCATACCCTACAGAATTCTAAGCACCTTTTCCTATTTCCTGTTTGTTATCAAGGACAATAAAAATACACATACGAAATTAACTCGCTTTAGGTTGCTAAAGAGGGTCCTTTCCACTCATCTGCCCTCCCATCCACCAAACACCAACAGGGTGGCCAGTCCTCTTTGGAAGTTGTAATGTTGTGGGAATTCCACTTTTACTTTAGGACTTTGTCAGTCCAAATATGGACAGTATTTCATTAATTTTAGACTGGATGTCTATGGTGTGTGTTCTTCTGTAGGGGTTGGAAGTTCATTGGTATCTTGTAGCAAGTCCCTCTAGATCATGGCTTAAATCAAAAAAAACCAACCCCCCAAAAGAGATCAGAGGGACCATATTTGAGCAGTGTTTCTCACTCTCTTCACTTGCTATCAGGGGTGCTCAGATGAATGTCTTGGACATAGATATCCACACCATAGATGTGAAAACTAACAGTAATCTGAACCTAACATTAATAAAAACGGTTCACTTGCTGTAAATTGTGTTTCCACTTATTCTGAGCTGAATTTCTGCTGTAGTAAGGGAAAAGCAAGCAAGCAGGCTGGTAAGAAGGTATCAATCCAATAATACATGCATAATGGCATTCCTGGATTTATTTTGCTTATTTTGCAGTGCTCATTACATATTCACTGCTTCCCTCCAGACCACCCCCCCACTGATAGCAAGATTATTTACCTACTTTGTTCCTCTGTGGTTTTTTTCAGAGAAATAGCTAAATATTTCCAAGATTTATTAAAGTTAACTACATTCATGTGCCATTTAATTGTCTGTAACTTATTAGAGATTATTACCCTTATTTTTTGACACAGAGAGCAGCCCTCAGAAAGCCAGCAATTTACTCATAACTTTTTGCAGAGCTTCCTTCACTTCTTTGTTTCTCAGACTGTAGATGAGAGGGTTGACCAAGGGGGTGAGAATGGTGTAAAAAACAGAGAGGACTTTGTTTGGCAATACTTGGGTATCATGATGAGGGAGTGAATAGACTGCTAATATTGACCAGTAGAAAAGAATCACCACAATAAGATGTGAGGAGCAAGTGGAAAAGGCCTTTTTCCTTCCAGTGGCAGAAGGAATTCTCACGACTGTGACAATGATGTAGAGGTAGGATGAGAAGGTCAGCAGGAACGGAGGCAGCGAGCACACCCCTGCCACTACAGAAATGACAAACCCCACCAGCCGAGTGTCACTGCAGGAGAGTTTCATCATGGGGAAGGAGTCGCAGAAAAAATGATCGATTTCATTGGGCCCACAGAAATCCAAATTTGAGATCAGCGACGTCACTATAGAATTGGAGAGGAAGCCACTGAGCCAGGATGCAGCAGCCAGCTGGAGGCAGAGCTTGGTGTCCATGTGGGATGGGTAGTGCAGGGGTTTGCACAGTGCCAGGTACCGGTCGTAGGACATGGTGGCCAGGAGGTAACACTCTGCAGCTGCCAAACAGCCGAAGAAATAGTACTGTGTGAAACACCCCTGGGCTGAAATGCTCCTGTCCCCACAGACGTAGCTGAGCAACATCCTCGGCAGGAGGTTGGAGCTGTAGCAGATTTCCAAGCAGGCCAAGTTGGCCAGGAAGAAGTACATGGGGGTGTGAAGGCGCCGATGAGCCACCACCAGCACAACGATGAAGGTGTTCCCCGTTATGGTCACAAGGTAGATTGACAGAAACATCAGGAAGAGAAGAGAATCCAGCTCAGGGCCATTCCCAAAATCCAGGAGGATGAACTCTGTAACGACTGTTTCATTTCCCCAGGCTTGATTTGCCATAATTTTTATTCTAGTGTTAAAGCAGGAAGTGTCACCAGCAATGAAGGCCTCGACAGTTAAGACTCAAATAATGAAAATTTCTTCACAGAATAAAGAAGCAAAGAGTAAAAAAGTCTTTGCATCACCAGACTTGTAATTTCTATAAATATCTCTCACATACTCAGAGCCACATTAGTTATTACTCCATGTGTTAAGAGAGTATTTACAACTGAGCTGATGCCCACATTTCTGCTCTGGCACAAGGGTGCTTTCAAAAGTGTCTCCAGTCTGCGCAAGGAAATTAAAAATCAAGTTATCAGATGCTGTCACAAGTTTTGCCATATTCTTTTCTGTTCTGTGAAAAAAAATATTTGGTCAGGTTGCTCCAGCAGAGCCATAACTCCATTTCCATTGTTTATAAATATTGATGCATTGATGAATGTTATATTATACATTCAATATTTGTAGGTATGTAGCACGATCTCTAATGCAGACATTTTTCTTATTTGCAGAACAACTGAAACTCAACATTTCCCACACATTTCAAATCTTATTTGAAAAACAATCCAACATTCACCAATGAAAATAAGTGCGAAGGACATGTATACCACCCTCAGCATATGTTTACCCTGTCCAAAAAGCCCTGAAACGTTCACAAACAAAAGCACATCGCAGATGTCTCACCCTTCATTCTTGTCAGTGGGTAGAATGAATAATTCCAAATTTAAGGAGTTCAATTCACCTGAAACAGACAGAGTAATTAATCTTCTGAAAGAACCTTTTTCTTGTCACTGAGAAATCAAAGAGGCTTCAGTAGCCAGATGCTTAACCAGAAAAACACAGCTCAGATAAATTTTACTGCTTGTCAGAGTGGATTTTTTTTATTATTATTTTCCTCTCATGTGTCTTTCCCTAGATTCTCTTGCAAATCTTGATTTTTAAAAAAATCCATAGGCTTTGATAATTTTTACTGCATTTGTTTTAAAAAATTAAAAAATTAAGTGGTCCAAACCAATCACGGTACTGTGCAAGGACAGGTAATATGAGAGGAATATAGAAAACCAGTCTGAGCAGGCAGACATCAAGTCAGGAGAACTAAAGCCCTGATATAAATTAAAGCTGGCCAGGGACACCAAGGGCAACAAGAAAAGCTTCTATAGGTATGTTGGGGATAAAAGGAAAAGAAGGGAAAATTTGGGCCCTCTTTGGAAGGAAACAGGAGACCTGGTTACCTGGGACTTGGAGAAGGATGAATTATTCCATATGGATTTTTTACCTTGATCTTCACCAGCAAGTGCTGCAGCCACACTGCCCGAGTCACAGGAGGCAAAGGCACGAGTGGGAGAATGAAGAACTGCCTGGAGCAGGAGAGGATCAGGTTCAGGACCATTCAAGGAACCTGGGGGTTCACAGCTCCATGGGACTTGATGAGACACGGCTGTGGGTCCTGTGGCAAATAAATGTCTAAGCCTCTATCCATCACATTTGTGAGGTTGTGGCAATCCAGTGAAGTTCCTACTGATTGGAAAAGAGGAAACATAAACCTCATGTTTAAAAAACAGACCCAAGGAGCTCTGAACCAGCCAGTCAGTGCTGAGTTTGACACCCTTGAGGGAAGAGATGCCTTCAGAGTGTTCTGGCCAGACTGGAGAGGTGAGACCACGCAATCCTAATGGAGTTCAACAAAGCCAAGTGTAAGGTCCTGTCCCTGGGCTGGGCAATCCCAGCGCAAACACGGGCTGGGGGAAAACTGACGGAGAGCAGACTTGGGAGGAAGGACCTTGGGGGTGTTGGTTGGCAAGAAGCTCCTGGACATGCCCTGGCCACGTATGCTGGCACCAGAAACCCTCCATGCCCTGGGCTGATGCCCCAGTGTGGGCACAGGGAAAGGGGGGGATCCTGCCCCTCTGCCCTTCTGTGACAGCACAGCTTTGCAAGGCTTACATGTTGCTTCACACAGAACTAATTTTAATTTTTCCCTTTAACCCATTCAATCCCCCAATTTTTAGTTGATATGCCACCACCTAGCCACTGAAAAGTTTGGAAGTGTGACTTTTTTCTGGGTCAGTCAACAAACCCTTCAGTGCTGTTTCTTACCTGAAACCACATGAACATTGCAATCCAACTAAAAAAATCTTTGACTTCTGGAGGTTTTTGCATCCAGCTTTATTTTCGTGAAGATCCTGATTTTCTTAGGAAAAAGGAAAACAAAAAAAGTAATTAGAGCTCTGTGTTTGGCAAAGACACATCGTGTGTTCCCCTTCACCCCCCAATAATTTCCATATTTTCCTTTTTGTTTTATTTAGCCACCTGAATACACCAACTCTGCCATTCTATCAGGTAGACAGTGACCCTCCTATCACTTCACTCCTTATAAACCATTTCAGAGCTGAGACCAGTGAAACACCCCCGGGGATAATCAAGCAAACAAAAGCCTTGGAGAGATTGCTGTCATCAGCATCACATGAACACAAAAAAACCACCCCATCCCTGCACATTCTGATTGGAATTAACACTTTCTTAGCCTACATTTTGATCACTTTTGGGCCTGGATGGAATTATATGGACAGACAGGACAACAACGGAGCAAAAGATCTCCATGATGTTCATCACTGCTGTCAGCTCAGCACTGGAGTGTTGAAGTCTAAACCTGATTAGGGCCTGGATTCAATGCCAGATGCCTGTGCTGCTCTTTTAGGTGTCCTCTGGACATGCTGCTCCATCCTCTTTTTCCACAGGGCAACTGTCTCTCTAGCTGTGATATCACAGATAAGGGAGATGATTGTTCCAGGTCCTGGTTTTGTCCTGCAGCTTCCCAGCTGGCATTTAAAGTCAGGTTGACTGTAATTTGTTAGTCACTGTTCAGGCTGCTTAGTCTGTAAGGCCAGACAGAAAGAGCTTGATCTCCTGGCAAAGCACAGCTCTGCATCTGCTTGGTGAACCTCCAAACGAAAAAATATTATAAGAACAAGGGAAAAATTCAAAGACCACAGGAAAAAAAGTGAAGTGCCCCCAAAATATGAGGGGCAGTTGTGTTATGCAAACACCGCTAGAGGGGAGTGTGGGCAAAACAGTCTGAAGGACCAATTCCCACCACAGTGACTTGGGCTGGTCCTGGCTGAGCTGCAGAGGCTGAAGGCCATCCATTTTTGATTGCTAACGTGAGATGGAATAGATCTGTCTCAAAAATACAAAATCTTAGTGTTGACTTTCCTATGGGATACCCTTGGTTTCCCACCAAGTAGCCACTGTGTCAGTTCTATGGAAGAAATGACAGTGTGTGAATGTCATAAAGAGGCTTTAGTTTGGAGGTCCAAACACAACAGAGGGCTGATCTCTGTCCTGTGTGCCAGAAAACCTTCACAGGACAGCTAAAGCCCTGATGAACTAAATCTGGCCAGGGACATCCAGGGTAACATGGAAAGTTTCTCTAGAAACTTTCTCTAGATGTGTTGGTGATAAAAGAAAGAGAATAAAATGAACAGTCTTTGGAAGGATATGGGAGACATGCAAGCTGGTGCAGAAGGCTTCTTATTCACATTGCAAGGGTAGGTAGTGGATGTTGAAATTCAGAATGTGACATCACCTGCAGTAGCACTTTCTGTTTGCAGACCCAATTTCTTTGAATTTTACAAAAATCCTGATCTATCACATGACCTTAGAGCCCCTTCCAGGGCCTAAAAGGGCTCCGAGAGAGCTGGAGAGGGACTTTGGACAAGGGCCAGGAGGGACAGGCCAAGGGGGAATGGCTTCCCACTATCAGAGGGCAGGGTTAGGTGGGATATTGGGAGGGAATTGTTGGCTGTGAGGGTCGGGAGGACCTGGCACAGGTTGCCCAAAGAAGCTGTGGCTGCCCCATATGTGGAAGTATTGAAGGCCAGGCTGGATGGGACTTGGAGCAACGTGGTCTAATGGATGATGTACCTGCCCATGGCAAGTGGTTGGAATGAGATGAGTTTAAAGTCCCTTCCAACCCAAAGCAGCCTGTGATTCCATGATTCCATGTTAGCTGCTCCTACTGTGATCACACTCAGGAAAGGTGCAGGGATCTTTGGGTCTGCTGTTGTTGTAGGCAAGATAAAGGGCAAAGCTGATCTCATGGATCAGGCATAGGAAACATACAAATGTCAGCAGACAGCTGGGGTGGAAGGGCACTTCTGTGGCATTCCACAGTGTGGATGTATCTTGACATCCCTTTATAGCCAATAGGAAGACAATGTCACTTCTGGGGTGTGAATCAGCTCATCTTTAAGTAGTATCTGAAATCATCTGCCCTAACAATATCCTCACTGTATTTGCTCAAGCTCCTCTCGTGTACTCCAGTGTGTTCTGTACATTGCCAGAGTCCCATTCCTTCTGCTCCTCTCCATTCGTGCATGTGTGGTTTGGAAATAATTATAGATGCTAAAAAATGGTTATTTTTCTAAGGAAGCTTTAACCTGGGAGAATACAATTTAGGGTAATAATATCCTATAATGCATATATATCCTATAATGTATTTCTTGGTTTCATGGAACACCCCATTGGGGACACTTCAGAAAAGTGACACCCATTCAGTGAGGGCAATAGGTGAGCTGGATGGGTATTGCAGAGGTGGGGGAGGACAGAGGGGACAGTATTTCAGGGAATTGATCAAGACTTTGGGAGTGGGAAGAGGGTTATGACACTGAGAGTGAGAACTTGGGCACCCACTGCACAGAGCTGGAGGGAGGGCTGGGACAACTGGGACCTGCAGGATGTCATCACTAAAGTGTTCTTCATGGCTGAAGAGCACCCATCCATTTCTGCTAACCCTGGGGAATGGTCTGCAGGGAGTGGAAGTTCATGGGTTGCAGAGGCATCACTGAAGCAGTGGGGTCTGGCGGGGTGGGGATCTGGTCTGGGGCAGGAGGGACTCTGTGGATAACCTGGGCACCATTGGACAGCCTTTGGGCTGGCCAGTGGATGCCAGGAAATTGAGGTGGTGAGGGTTGACAGAGCAGCAGTGCTTGAGCCTGGGACCACAGGGCAGGAGGGCAACAAGGCTGGGACAGCAGTGATGAGTGGGCCAGGCTCATGCACCTCTGCCCAGGCACCTTTGCTGTCCCGGGAGCCTGGGGGTCTCCTCTGCATGTCCGACACTGACCAGGGAGAAGTCTGAGGCTGGTGGGGCCTGAAAAGATCTTGGTGTGGGCCAGCACTCAGCCCCTCTCTGGGACAGGACACAGCAAAGGAGCTGCTTGGTGAAAAAATGTTTTCCTTCCCTTATTTCCCTGTAATCATGTTCTTATTTTCTGCTCCTGCCTCCCAGGAGGGCCACTTAGACTTTCTCCAGTAGCTCCATCTCTAATAACCTCACAGGTCCCATTAAAACTGCAAGAAAGTTCACCATCCTTCATACTGTGTAATTTTTACCCAAGGGCTTGATAGATTGAGCAATCTGGAACAAACTTTTTCTTGCTGCTAATTCTCTGTTACAGTCATCAGGTGGCTAATAGGAGAAACAGTCCTGGAGTAAGTTTTCCTCTACTTCAACTTTTTAATGAGCGTAGGATGCAACAGGGGATTTCTTGTTTCTTTTTCAAGACATGATGTCGATTAATATACTCCAAATTAACTTAATAAACGTCATTCTCCAATGGGGGTTGATGCTGTCAAACAAAACTGAAGCAAATTATTTTTGTGGTCAAGCTACCTGTGGGATCACAATTTCTATTAGTGAAGAAAGAAAGTTTAGTGGATAGTGAGATAGCTGAAGGATGAAGAACACAACTGGCATGCACACATGGACTTTTTTCTTTCAGCAAATGAAAAATATAATTATAGAAGTATGGGGAATATTTACTAGATTTCAGTCAACTTTAAAAGAGCATACTTGGCAAACAATGAAAGGATTAAAATTCAGAGAAAGTGGTGATTTTTACAAGAATTGTATATTTTTAATTTTCAAACAACAACTTTTCATTTAGAAATAGGTCAATATAGACATTTAAAATGAAACATTAATTTTAAGACATTAGAAATAAGAAACACATCCCTCCAGATGGCTGACTCAAGTACAATGTTGACAAGATCATTCTCAGGCTATGATCAACCAAAATGTAACACGTGCTGGCTCTTTTCATCTATACAGAAGATATGAATAACAGGAGTCATTCAGCTCCCTAAGCACAGCTGTCAAATTATCATTTCATAGCTCTGATTATCCAAAACAACTGCATGGGGCTGTCAGGCATGGACCAAGTCCTGCAGGAGCCTGTAGTGGAAACCAGAGACCAGATGTGGTACCATAAGACATCTAAAATCTAAAGGAAGAAGCAACAAGTCCTCACATATCTCTACTGATGTAGATCTATGCAATCAACTTCTAAATGTGCTAAACTGCACGAGATAATAAGCAGTTTTCCAGTCTTTTGCAATACAGTGCCCTCAGTCCTTGCAAATACGAGAGGTGGAGCAACCACATCTGAGACTTCTCCCTGTTTTAGTCAGTGTCCTCCAGGAAAGAGTTTTCTCCCTAAGGTTTTTGCCAGGGCAGTTTTCACCTCCTGGTTCCTAAGAGTGTAGATCAAGGGGTTCAGAGCTGGGGTGACAGCACTGTATATGAGAGTCACTTGCACAGTGGAGTTTCCTAAGGAGGGTGGTGTGTAATTGGAGAGCACTGGGATATAAAGCAGTGCCACAACAGAGAGGTGAGAGGCACAGGTGGAGAAGAGTTTCCATCTTTCTTTCTGGGTTTGGACTTTATAGAAGAGGAAGGAGATAATATAGAGGTAGGAAGGGACTATGAGAATGAAGGGGCCCAAAACAACAGATGTGGTGATGACATTGAGGAGCATCATGTTGAGGCTGGTTCTACTGCAAGCCAAATTCAGCAGTGGTTTGATGTCACAGAAGAAGTGCTGAACGTGATTGGGGCCACAGAAGCTCAGCTGAGAGGTCATGACCGAGTGCACCGTGGCATGTACAAACCCAGTGACCCAGCTGGCCACAGCCAGCAGCAGACAGGTCCGTGGGCTCATGGCCAGGACATAGTGCAGGGGGTTGCAAATGGCCACGTAGCGGTCGTAGGCCATCCCTGCCAGGAGCACACCCTCCGTGCTGCCCAGGAAGTGGAAGAAGTGCAGCTGTGCCAAGCACCCAGCAAAGGAGATGGGCTGCTGCCCAAAGAGAAAGCCAGTCAGCATCTTGGGAACGGTGACTGTGGAGTAGAAAATGTCCAGGCAGGACAGGTTGCTCAGGAAGAAGTACATTGGTGTGTGGAGCCGAGGCTCGGATATCACCACGGTCACAATGACACCATTTCCCAGGAGAGTGGCCAAGTAGAGCAGCAGAAAGGAGATGAAGAAAAAACGTTGCAGCCCCTGGGTATTGGTGAGGCCCAAAAGGAGGAACTCACTGACCTCTGTCTGGTTCAGCATGGCTGGAACAGAAAGAAGCAAAGGCAAAATGTCAAGGTTTCACAGCTGTGAGGAGTAACTGTGTTACACAACTCCTTTGCTATTTTCATACAAACAAATGCAGAAGAGAGCAAAACATAATGTTTGTAATCAAACATGAAACCTGCATAGAAACTCAAGAAATGAACATGGACAGAGACTTTAATGTAGTTTTAAACTTTCTGTCTAGAAGGGGGTAAAATATTACAGAAGGGAAAATACCAAACCAAAGATGTCTATCTAAGCATAATAGCTGAATATGTAAGGTGTAAAACATTGCTGCTTCTTCACCTTCAGCCACATCCATATTTCAGTTCTGCTTAGCTGTAACTTCCTGCCATATCTTTTGATCTCATCAGTTGAGCTTGTAACTCTTAATGTTATTCCTGATGCTTTTTTTCTACTACTGTGCCTACATTTCACCAAACCAGTTTAAACTTACAAAATTCTAATGGTTGCCAACTCTTACAGACAGCTCTTTTATCTTAGAAATTACACCATTAATGATTTTTTCCATTGGCAACTAGCATTTCATCTGTATGTTGCTGAGAATAAAGGAAGAGGATGCCCTAGCCTGCGATCACAAACTGGTTTGGATAATGGAGTGCAAACTTTGCATAAAGAACATCTTTTTGTTGAGCAGCAGCAGGTGAAGGACAAACCCCAGCATCTCATCTGCCACAACACTGTGATGGGGCATGACTGAATTTGCAGGAGCCAGAATAGCTGGTGCAAGTTCCAGACATCCCACTGACCACTGACCATATTGCCCCACTGAGACAGTATCATGGGCTCATTAGGGCTGGAAAAGACCTCTAAGATCATCAGATGCAACCTTTAACCAGGTCCAGGTCTTTTAAAGGTCAATAAGTAAACAGGTTTTAAATTTTTTTATGTTTGTTGCTCTGTGTAAATCCCAACAAAATTCAATGAAGAGCAAAGTCTTGAGATGGCTTTACTTGGGCAGGTAGGCACAGGCATTTCTGGCTTGCAGTGCAGACTGGAAATCCTACAAGGGAAATATTTTTCTCAGTACGTTCAATGCAGTGATGGTTAATATTGATAAATACAACTAATTCCAAAACAATTACTTCCCAAATATTTCCTGTAGATAGATTAAAGCATATACAGATACATTTCATCGTCTTTGTTTATTTCTACTATATGCTTTTACTGAAAATAAGTGATTTTTGAAAGTCAGTGTCATATATCTCCAACCCACTCTTTTTGTCATAGTTTTTTAGTTTATTATTTCAGCATGAAAACAGTAAGCAAACAGAAAACTTCTAAATTTATGTCTTAATAAAAGAACATCAATGTGTAGCCTAAAGATAATTTATGCACCTATGTGTCCACACTAGAAACCTGATTATATTGCCCTGAAAATACTTTTAGTCTGCTCTTTGAACAAACTCTATTGAAAACATTAGATTTGATAATATTACAGACTTACCACAATTTTAGTCAGTCACCTGCCTTTTGAAGAGGTACAGATGCACTTCTAGTTTTAAGACTCTTGCTTAAATACAAGTGCAAAGGAAACACTTAGCCTGTTGATGCTGCCTATTTTTCCAAGTTCATAAATGACATCTTTTAAAAAAAGAGAGTTCTGCACAAACCCCACATCACTACTAATGAGTACTTTTCTCACTGTACTAGGACCCTTCGAGAGTGAGCCAGAAAGTAAAGCTGAGTGCAAAATGCCGCTTTTTGTGGAGCTAAAAGACTGAGAGTTTCTGTTCTCGTTTTTCCTTCCACGTCTGCTTGGCACTCTTGTGGCTGGGAGGTGAGTAGAGCAGGGGTGCTGCAAAGGACAAGTTCCCAGGGGCTGGGACTTATCCAGGTAGGATTCAAGGCAGAAGCTTTGCAAACTGTACCAGAAATCTCTCATGACCTAGGTAGAAGGTGAAAAAAAAGTCTTTTTATCATGCTTACAATTGGCAAACTATCAACATGGTCACATGGGAAGTAAATTTCCTTTTGTTTAGATCAGACTCCTGAGATCTGTGAATCAATGGTGAGCTGCAGAGCAGTGAACAGAGAGTTGCCTAAAACATAATACACAGATGAGCCACTTGCAAAACGTTCTGCAGAGACTAATTAATAATAAAAATATCGTCCAAAATGAACCACTAAACCAATCCACCACTATGTAGCTTCCAAAATACTCCAACATAAATATCTCCATCTTGGTGCACAGAGTTTATGGCTGAAAATTCAATGGAAAATAGATGTGTGATTCATTCAACCTCAGCTGGACTGGAGCAGATTTTAGGCAATGTTCCTTAAATCTCTCAGATATTAGGATTTGTGATACCTGGTGTGTGTTCCATCCATTTGGATGGGTTAAGATTTATGATATTTTATTTTTATTGGCATTTCACTGATAAGGAGCTTCTGGTCTCTTTGAAGACAAGACCATCCCAAATTTACATCTTAAGGTTCATTTTCAATCCTGTGGAAAAATTTCCACAACTGTTTATGGTAGCAACATGTTCAATTCTAATCCAAACAATTAGGTGTGAGTGTGTATATTCCACAGGAATTCCTCTTTCTAGGAAGGTGGGTTGCTGTTTCCTCTGTAAAGCTCCTGACAGCTCAGCTCCAGCCTGAGTGCAGGTTTGAAAACCCAGCATGTTCAGTGTCCCTTTGTAGAAACACAGAATAATGTAGGTTGGAAGAAAGCTCTGCAGTCTCTGGTCCTTCCTCTGCTCAAAGCAGGCCAACTGGATAAGGACTTGTCCAGTAAAGTTTTCAACCATTTCAAGGTCATATTGGCAAACTCTCTGGTAGCCTGTTCCAAGTCTGAATGTCCTAAAGGTGAAACATTACCTAGTCCAAATTTCTCATGTCCTGCCTTGTGTCCATCATCTCATGTCTTACCATCGTGCTCCTCTGGGAAATATTTGCCCTCACTTTCTGTGAGACCATCCACCCTCCAGCTAAGTAGCTGAAGACAGCAATTTGACCTCCTTCCCCTAGGAAGGGACAACAGTGACAAAACCCAAAGCTGCTTTTTCTGCAAAGCTGCTTTCTCTACAGTCATCCCCTTGCCTGGCCCATGGTGATGGTATGCAGCAGGACTTCTTACCACAGGGCTGTTTGAGCCTGGCAATCCTGACCATGGTCATTATTATCCACTTGCCCACAGCATGTCTTCCAAATTTAGGTATGAGGAGTCTGTATGAGACTGTGCTGAAGGTCTTGCTCAAATTAAGGTGTGCCAATTACCTCACCACAGAAGTCAGATAGATTAAACAGACTTGATTTGGCCTTCTTGCATTCATACTAGCTGTTCTAAACTGCCTTCTTGTCCTTCAGGTACCTCAAAATGGCTACCAGAAGGATTTATTCCTTTGCCTTCCCAGGTACTGAGGTGAGACTGTATTTCCTCAGCTCCTAGCTTTATTTGATGGTTTGTGACTATTCACTGTGTTTGGGGGACAAATTCACACTGTCCAAACAGAACCAAAGTGTCAGAGTGTGTGGGATGTGATGACTTTAGGTTCCACACTGGTATAACATCCACAAACAGGACCTTTGGGAATATATGTGTCTGCTGGTGACATGTTTATTATACAAGCACAAGGTATTTACTTAAAACAGAAGTAAAAATGGAAAATTGTTTGTATGAGGGAGTGGGTTAATTGCAAAATGCAAAGTAACTCAGTTTAGTCTTCAAATTTCTAAAGCACTACTAGCATCCTCTTGCCCACTCCCCTCTCCCCTGGAGGCAAAACCAAAGAGAAGTGAAAAGACTCATGGATCAAGGTAACACCAGTTTAATAAGAAGGGCAAAAGGTGTACACACTAGAAAAAAAAAGAATTAATTCACTGCTTCCTGTCAAGAGTTGATGTGCAGCCTCTTCCTTGGAACCAGGGGCTCAGCATGCCCAGCTGTGGCTGGTGAAGACAAACACCTTAACCACGAAGAAAGGCATTTCACTTCATTCTTGAATTTCATTTCACTTTTATTACTTGGGAAACTCTTATGTTCTGTGGAGCTACAGGTAATCCATCATCTGGATGGACTAAAAACAGACACCTGCTTCCTCAGTAACCACTTGTCAGTGCATCTCCTCAGGCTGTGTTTGACTTCTTGATTCCTCAGGCTGTAGATGATGGGGTTGAGCATGGGGGTGACCACTGTGTAAGACAGGGAAACCATTTTCTTCATGGTGGATGAGAGGTTGGACTTGGGCCGCAGGTGAATGATGCCAGCTGTGCTGTAGAAGAGAGTCACCACCACCAGGTGAGATGCACAGGTGGAAAAGGCTCGTCTCTGGCCCCCAGCTGCCGGGATCTGAAGAACAGCATGGACAATGCGAAGGTAGGAGACGGCTATCAGGGAAAAGGGAATCATCACTATCACGACAATAGCGATAAAAATCAGCAGTTCGAACAGGGCTGTGTCTGCACACACCATCTTCAACACAGGAGAAACGTCACAAAAGAAGTGATCCACTGCATTTCTCCCACAGAAGGGCATGGTGAACAACCACGTGGTGAAGGCCAGAGCCACAGGGACACCAGCCAGCCAGGACCCCAGAGCCATCCTGAAGCAGCAGTCCCTGTTCATCACAGTGGCGTAGTGCAGTGGGTGACAGATTGCCACTTGCCGGTCATAAGCCATTGCACCTAAGAGGAAACACTCACAGGTGACGAAAAGGACAACACAGTTGAGCTGCAAGGCACAGGCTGTGAAGGAGATCACTTTTCTCTCCACCAGCAGAATCGTGAGCATCTTGGGAATAATGCTCAAGCTGTAGCAGATCTCTGTCAAGGCAAGGTTCTTCAGGAGGTAGTACATGGGTGTGTGTAGAGCAGGGTCAGCAGTTGTGATCACAATGATTAGAGAGTTCCCTATCAAGATGGCCATAAACATGATGAAAATCAGTGTGAAAAATAGGAGCTGCATCTTGCCATGGAAGGCAAACCCCAAAAGTAAGAAGTAGACAGTGCTGGTTTGGTTTCCTGACTTCATTTCCTGAAAAGGTCCCATCCTAAAAGAGAAAAAAGGACACCACACTAGAAAGGAATTAAAAGGTTGGGACAGACTTCCAGGCTCAGAAATAGCTACTGTTGCAGCAAAATGGGGTTTAAAACGTGAGGTGAAATTTGGGCTGGATAGAACAGTGACCCCTGTGAAAAAAATCTCAGGTGGGAAACCTGTTCAAAATCATCTTTAAGAGTCATAGGCTGGGATTTGTCTCCTCTAAATTAGGTGAACAGAAGACAGACAGAAAAATTTCAGATAACCATTCTGTGTTCATTTTCATTTCATTCAGAAAGAAATGGGTACCTCCAAAGGGTTGCTCACCTCAGGGGCACCTCTGATGGTACAGAGGAATATTTTGGATGGGCCGGATGTCTCTCAGTTAACTTCAGCATCTAAATGTCTACAGACACCCCAATGTGAGTCAGTAATCTGAGAGTCACTTCACATTTAACGACAACAAATACACCATAAGACAGATACACAACTTCTTTCCTTTTTGGGTGGTTGTCTGAGGACGCTGGGCTTGGTGCTATCACTAATAATGAAGTGAGTATGCAATAACCAACCTTTTTGGATAGCTGGAATTAACTGAAATTCATTTAATTATTGGTTCTCTAAACCAGGTGATATGAATATCCTGTGGCTTTCCACCCGATGGGTTGTCTCCAGCAGAAATGATCTACATACGTTATTTCTTTTAAACCCTGCAAAAGTACAATCCAAACCTAAACAAATTTAAGTAGCTAAAAGTGTTATGGACTTAAGTTAGGTTCCTCAGCTCATATAAAATCCATATTCTGTGTTTTCATTTAAGATAAGCTCTGTGAAATAAAAAGATTCTCAGCATACACACGTCTGTCCACACAAAAGTGGTCTCCAGCATCTACACCTTGCCCCTTTTTTCTGGGTATTTGCCATCTCATCAGATGTGATAACAGAATTATTTGGCTGGGGAACTTCCTGAACTGCTTTAGTCACAATATACTTGGCTGATTTTTGAAAGACACATAACGAAAACAATAGAGTCATAATCTTTTTTCCCCCTCTGTTTGCACCATTGGGATTAAGATAATGTGGCCCACAAGACCTGGAGTTTTGTTTTACTCCAAGAGAACTGAGGATTAACATTTTCTCTTTAGGGTTCACATATATGAGATGAGAATATATTCATGTGCAATAAAAATTCCAAACAAATAATGAAAAACAAATTGCTGTATGTCCAGTGGGCATTTAGCTTCTATCCAGGTGAAGAAAGACTCTTGTTACCTACATAGCGGTCATACTAATAATGATAAAATAGTTTAAGGTTTTGGAGTCTGGGTTTTCAGGATTTCTGCTTTCTCATTTTTTGTTTTCTGCAGCAATGATAAAAGAGAAAATAAGGAGGTGAGAAACTGTAGCCACTGTGATTTATTTATCCACACATTTATCAGCAAAACAAGATACAGTTGCCAAAGTTTTCTATAGACGATAGAAATAAGCAAGTATCCTGTCAGTATAGTTAAAGTTTCTTCACCACAGACATTTAAAGTAGCAGGCTGATGCCACAGGTGTTCCTATTCCTCTTGGATGAATGAGTAATTCAGATGTAGAAATCCACATTGCTGTGCTTAAGTGTGGGATAGATTTCTCTTGCAGAATCTCAGAGCAGCCCCAGGCTACAATCAGAAAAATAAACCATGGAAACAGGGTTTTGGGTTTGTCCTAGGAACCAAGCAAGAATGAGGAGCAGAAAAAGAAATATTACCTTACATTGCAAAAAGTGGTGGGGTTTTCTCTCTGTCTTCAGCAGGAGAAAGATTTTCAAAGGCAGAGAGGTAGAGAAATTTTGAATAAAGAGAAAGAAAGAACAAACAACTCTTGTTGCTTTGCTCTCTAAAAGGCAGCATCTTTCTCTGATTCCAGAGGCTCCTGGTGGAGGTATTTGAATTCTCCTGTGCTCCCAGTAGGATCAGATCTCCAGACAGCAACTTTCTGGTATGGTGAAATCATGTTACCTAATCTTTTTTTATCCATAGTTTTAGAACATACTAGCAGTCTAAGTGTAGGATAAACAGAAGTTCCTTATTCATGTTGAGTTGTATGTGTAAATTAGATAATTGTTAAGCGAAATAATAGGATATTCTCTAATTTTTTTAAAAAAGTTACTAATATTCCTAACTTTTTATCATATATATATACTATATGTGTGTGGGTTTTTTTTGTTTTGGGTTTTTTTTATTGCTTTCATCCAGTTTATTCTGGAAAGGGCAGATTTCTTTGGTAGATGTCTGCTGCTCACCTGAAGCACTTTGCATGGTGCCATAGAGACTCAGTTTAAAACTGAGGTGAAAAATCAAGTGAAGCCTGGTCTTGCTAGTGAAGGCCAAGTCAAAGGGGTCATTCAGTGTATCAACCTTTTCCATGTCCTGTACCACCAGCTTCCCCAGATCATTCACCCACCAGTGGGTCCACATTTTCCCTGGTCTGCCTTTTGTCACCTGGGGACTTACAGAAAGCCCCCCTGTTGTATTTGACATCCCTGACTGGGCACAATTCCGTTTCAGCTTTGGCTTTCATAACTGCGTCTCTGTGTGCTCAGACCAGAGAGTGAATATTTGAAAAAATAACAATTCTTAATTAGCTCATGCCCTTCTGTCCTGTAAACTGCCAGCCAGGTGCTTTAGGGAATATACCTGTGTGGCCAACCAAGAAACACCCTCCATGCAGCCCAGGCTTGCAGGCACATGCACCAACCACACAGTGCAGGAGAGCTCTGAAGAGGCAAGCAGAGGCCAGGAGCCCTGGGGGCTCAGGAGAGAGTGATGGAGCAACTGTTCTCAGCTGTTGCTAAAGAGAGCAAAAGCATCTCAATATGAAAGGAAACTGGAGGTGTTTATCGTTTTATTTTGACAAAAGAGAGAAAACTGGAACAACCAGTTGCACTTACAGAAATGCAGAGTCAGAGCATGAGAAAATTAATGTTAGAGTTATGCTCACCCAGCATTCTGCTTTATTGACTGTTGGCCTCAGCCCTTCAACCCAGCCTGTCCAGATCCCTCTGCAGAGCCTTCCTGCCCTCCAACAGATCAACATCCCTGCCCAGCTTCGTCTGTGAATTGACTGAAGGTGCACTCAATCCCCTTATCCAGGTCATCGATAAAAATACCATGAAGAACAGAAGTTGACTCCAGGAAAAATGGGAAGGTGGTGTAGTTTTGTTTTTGTTTCTCACCATCCAATCTATTTTGATTGGCAAGGAGGTAAATTAATTTTCTCCAAATCAACATGTTTTGCCAACGATGGTAATCAGCCAATGACCACTCTGTCTTTATCTTGACCCATGAGTTTTTCCATCTCGCTTTCTCCCCTTCTCCTGTCTCCCTGAGGAATGGGAGTGGGAGAGTGTCTGGGTGGGGGTCTGGCAGCTGGACAAAGCCAGGCCACCACACTTGGCCAAAGACATTTGCATCCACAGCAATGAGAGAACTCACACAAGCAAGAAAGCCAGAACTCAAAGCAGAGCAGAAGCAGCATCAGATCTGCCTGGGGCCCAGTCAGGGAGTCAGGGCACAAGTTGAATCTTTCACAAGAGAAGAATATTTGTGGGTTTTCTGTGACATTTCCCAACTGTGATGCACTGGTGCAAGAGTTCTTTGGTTCCACTTGTTTGACTAGTCTTTCTAGATTTTCCAGGATACAAACCTGGATACAATTGGAGTTGCTTCAGTGTTTAATCTGTCAGTTTTGTATTCACATCACCTCATTTTTCACCTGAGTTTTAAACTGAGTTTCTGCACCATCATGGAAAGTGCTTCAGATGAGCTGCAGACATTCCCAGAACAAAGTGGACAAAACCAGTAATATAAGATAAATTTTTATTGCACTATTTCTTGCCATATTTAGGGCAACATAATTGGTATCATATTGCAATGCTCTATATTCTTAACATCATTGCTAAATCTATGGTCCAATTTTCAAAGGCATAAATGAGAGCCAGCTAAACTTAACATCCAGATTTTTGGATTGAGAGTTTAGAAGAGGCTGTGACTGCCTGATGTAAACAGGAGCATTATTCTACACAAAGGTTTTTGTTTGCAAATCTTCAGAACATCCCCAGAGGAATCCTGCCTCTGGATAGATGATGACAGGACAGATTCTTCTTTTTCTTCTTCTCTCGCCATGCTAAATGCTTAAACATGATCCACATCGAGGGCTTTGGGGCGAGCCAGGTGTTCCTGGCTCAAGTCTAAAATCTTGTAGAGATTTAATTCAGAAAGCACAGCTTGTTTAACGGGGAGGAAAGTGTGTGCAGGACAGAGAGAGGAAGGGAGGGAGTGCGGCAGTGGCGGCAGCGTCAGGCTGGGCTGGGGCAGGGGCACTGGGGAGGCAGAGCAGAGTGGCGCAGCGGGAGCGTGCTGGGCCCATAACCCAGAGGTCGATGGATCGAAACCATCCTCTGCTAACACTCGTTTTGCCTCACCCAACAACTTTTAGCCTGCACTGCTGCAGCTCTCTGCCCACCCATGGCCCCGCTCTGCCTTCTGGCCCTGCCTCTCACACTGCCACCTGCCTTGTGCTCTGCTTTCTCAGCCACCAGCACTGCCCCTGTACCCCTCAGCAAGGCAGATGGGTGAGTGTGGAGCAGCAGGCAGAGCTCCCCCCAGGAACAGTGAGTGTCCTGGGGAAACAGGTGTTCTTTCCATGACATCAATCCAGCTCCATTCCCAGCTTGCCAGCCACAAGAGGGCACCTCCAGGGCTCTGCAGGTGGCAAGGAAGAGGAGAAGGAAGATGGTACTACTCTGGGAAAGACCAATGTGAGTGACTCAAAGATCGCAGGAAATTCTCTGTCTTACCCTGTTTGCTGCCAGGGTTATGTGTAGGATGATGCAGAGACACGAAGGAGCAGGTGGGAGAGAGGTAAGGTGCTGCCATGTGCTGCACATGGTTGGTTCCAGCTCCATATCACAATGCTGAGATCTCAGCAGTCTATGTGGTCATTAAAAGGCCAGAAAGAAAGAGGAGGAATAAATAAAGGGTGAGAATGAGCAGAGAGAACAATTCCTCCTCCCATGCTGCTTGGGTGGGTACAGGAGTCTGTAGTGAAGGAGTGAAGCTGCTTCTGAGGAAGAACAGGGAAAGGTGGTGATTTAACAGTGGGATGTTGGGGATTTATTATTTCTCTCAATGAAAACCTATTGCAACTGGCCAGTCAGTGCTGGTTTGTGGCAGGTGGTGCTGGAAGTGAGCGCAGTGCGTGGTGGAGCTGTGAGGTAGTGGGTGGGTAGTGCAGGTGGAGACGTGGTGGGCAAGGTGTTGTCGGCGAAAGAAGGTGCTGTGTGTGAGGCTGTGTGTGTGAGGTTGTGTGTGTGTGTGTGTGTGTGTGTGAGTGTGAGGAGGAGCCAGGCAGGGTGTGTGTCTGGGGCAGAGAGTGTGTGAGGCGCAGCAGCCGGCGCAGCTGTGGCAGCCAGAGGCGTTGGTGGTATAGTGGTGAGCATAGCTGCCTTCCAAGCAGTTGACCCGGGTTCGATTCCCGGCCAACGCACAGCCCCTTTTGGGGGCTCCCAGCTGCCCGGCCCCTCCTGGCCCTGCCCTGCTGCCCACACC
>WBMV01005412.1:0-90083 GCA_013396655.1 Campylorhamphus procurvoides | reverse complement strand
ACCAATGTCCTGAACCATCTGCATGCAGGGTTGGGGCTGCAGCTTCCAGTGCACCTCATCACCTGCCATTTCATCCCTCACTTGTCCCTACAGGGCTTTGTGAGTGTGGGAGGATCCCTAAAGCCTGCACAATGGATTTTTTAGGTGAGGCGCAGCATGCACAGAACTGGCCCCACCCTTTACTCCTAAGGTTCACCTGCCAGGGCCAAGCGAGCTTGGACAGTGACAGTGAAGTCCTCAGGACGTAGGTTTGGTTAGAGTGTCCTTCTCATAGATGGATGGTGTTGCAGGGCTGAGCGAGCTCCATCTGCCCGGGTTTGGAGTTAGAGTTGTCCTTCTCCTAGGATGGTTGCTGGGGAGCTAGCGAGTCCATCCTGCCCGTGGACACACTTTGTCTGACCCTTCAGTTGAGACCTGACTAGCATGGCAGACCCTACAGGAGGCATGTACCCCCACCAGCACAGCTCACAACTTCAAGGGCATGCAAGCTTCTCCCCCGTGACAAGGGGGTGTCCATGGAGAAGATATTTATAATATATAACAAAAAAAAACCAACACAGAAACCTACTCTAAAAAGTTTTCTCACTTGCTAGTCTCCTGTTTTAGTAATAAATTTGAGAGATGCCTCACAGCTCTCCCTTATTTTATCCAAAAATTTTTTTTACACAAGACATTTTTTTTGCAAAGTTGGAGAGTTGTTTCCAGCCAAGGCCAGTGTGTGAGTGTGTTATAGGATGGACAGATGTGTAACCCTGCCAGCCTCATATGTGCTGCAGGTAAATACTGAGCAGCATCTGTCCTGACATTACTGCTCTCTCTGTTCAGGAGTTTCCAGTTTTTGATTTTCATTGGCTTGTTTTTATCATTTTTTTTTCTCTTCCTGGTGCTTCTGTTGACTGTGTGAGTTACATTATCATTTTGAGACTAATCCTGAAAATCCCTGGAGAGGTCTTTTTCCATAGCTTAGTTACTGAAGGGAAGGAAAACGTGGGAATTATGCTAAACACAAAGCTTTTGAACAAAAGATGTTTCCATTTCAAAACAGAAATGGATAATTTAAGATGGGGGTTTGAAACTCTGAGGGATTTACTCACCCTTGAAACCAGACTTAGCAAAGACTCTCACTTGGGTCACAAGATGCTCTTGTGTGGCTCTGCTGGGTCTAGAGTCCGAGTGGAGTCTGGTGAAAAGCCTCCCCTTGGGCAGGTTTCAGGGCAGGAGCTTGAGCAGGGCTTGGTTTGCTTTCTGCTCCCTGAGCTGGTGTGTCTTCCCTTGCAGCCACTGCAGGGGAAGAGGTAGCTCAGCTCAGCTTGCTCCTCTCTGGGCTACAGGTGATGGGAGCAGGCAATCCTGAAGGGCCAGCAGGAAGGATCTGGGGCCCGTGGCCCAGCCCCTCTCCAAGGCCCTTTGATCTGTGTCAGCCCAAGCAGAGACATTTGAGCAGGTACCAGGTTGGGAGGGAGGGCAGCTTGTTAAAAAGCCGAGGGGGAGAAAGAAGCTCAGGTGAGCCCATCTAGGGAAAAGAGCCACCTCTCCAATGCAAAAGGCTTTAAACAGACCTGAGCTACTGTTTTTAAAGGAAAGCAAATGCAGGTCCTTGGGAAAGCATCAGTTTAGCTGGGTTTTGAAAATTTTGATTTCTGTTTATTCTCTTTGCTAGTGGGTAGATAGGGATGGGAAGAGAGTTTCAGGAATACCTGAAAACAAATATTGACAATATTGCTACTTTCACTAAATGTGTTTTATGTAGACATGACTTGCTCACACAGAATCAAAAACTATAAAAATTGTTCAAATACTAGTAGAGGATATTTGATTCACTAAATCTTAAATTTCACTTGAGGAAACCATCCCCAGAGGGGTTTATGACCTCTTTTTATCTGCTTGTAAAAGAATGAAGAAGAGTACTGCTTCTCCCTTCAAAAGTAACATGATTTGGAAAATATGCACTGATTAAAAATAAACATTATTGTTTAAATGTTAAGTTGTCAAATACAGTGAAAGCGTAGAGTAGCACCAGCAGGGATTGTTTATGGCTCATTGCTTGCTTTTCCAGGTCTTTGGGACTGAAAGTTGACATTTATAGATAGATAGATAGATAGATAGATAGATAGATAGATAGATTTATATACCTCTAAAATGGAGTTACCTCTGGACAAGATAATGGGAGCATTATAAACTCATTATTTGTTATATATTATTATCCTGAAGACTAGAGAAGCTGGATCTGAATAAGGTCATTGGGAACAAGGAAATGTGATGTTCTGACCTAATGTCTGTGTCCTTTTGCTAAATTTTTTTCCTTTTATAAAATTAATTTGATAACTTTACTGGATATCACAGGGAAACCTTTGAGCATAGAGTATATGAACTGTTGAAAAGGGTTTGGAGATGTAGAGTGCTAGGAGTATAATTAACCAAAATTAGTGTGGCTGCAAAAACTCCAGGATGTTCAACTTCTGTAACAAGATCTTCAAGTAGAATAAAAGAACAGAGGCTTATATCAAGAATATTAATTCTTGGGATTGGCTCTGTTTGACTAAGAAAATGCCATTAGAACCAAGTATTTATGACTAAACACACTTGAATAGAAAACATGCAGAGAAAACTCTGGTAGTTCATTTCTCAAAAGCTGGCTGAACTGTAGCCCTGTAGTAATTATGTACTGGATATAACAGCCAGAGAAGTGGTAACCGCAAACTGACTTCCTCATTCCTTCTCCTTCCTCCAGGAGTGGGTTGGATTAGGTAGTCAGCTGAAATTTCCAAAGCACATACTTTCTTATCATGTTGCTGCAACCCTTCTCCAGGTACTTCTTGCTTAGATTCACACTAAATACCATTTTTTGCCCCCTTTTTTTTGATAGAATGCAAAGTTTATTAACACACTGACTTAGTTAAATCCTTGCCAAGTGCGTGTGCACACATGAACAGAGAGGAGAACAACTTCTGCACTAAAAAAATGACATCTGGGCACTGCTGAACGTAATCCGACAACTCTGCGGTTCCTCGTCCTGAACAACAGATATTCTGTATCACCTAATATTAACAAACAAAAGCCTTTTTCCCACGCCATTATATATTGACATTAGCCTACTCTTCAAGCTTGGCATGTTGGCTTCCTAAGACTATTTGATCCCAGCCTCAGCTCTGTGCCAGAATCGCTGGAACAAAATGCAGTGGGTGGACAAACCTGTCCTGCTGCATTGCTTTTGGCCTTTTGAAAACAGAAAGCATTTCTGTGAATCACTTCTGCAGAAGTGCTCCCAGAGCATACCTGTGATGGTTCTCTGACTGGAAGCGCCTGCAACTGCTCTAAAGGTTAACACGGGTGCACAGCAAATGCATATATGACACATTTGTTGGTATCAGCCAGGGGCAAATATTAAGTAGCTTATCTTTTAAAGAGGGAGATAAGGAAGAAGGGCTGAGAGGTGCTTGCCAATAAATGTATATCCATCACACCTGTCGCTTCCGTGCGCTGCAGGAACCACGTCGGGTACCTGGACCAAAACCAGGGCATTGAGCTGGAGCCCTGACTGGGCTTTTGCTGGGGCCTTAGACAAGGGAATTAGAGCTAAATTAGGCTGCCTTCTGTCCTAGGTGAAGGGGAATGAGGTTTCCATATCCTCACTGTTTGCCCTGCAAAATGATAGAATCACAGAATGGTTCAGTTTGGAAGTGCCCATAAAGATCATCTAGATCCAACCCCCCTGCTATTTCTGCTTTTCTTTGAGACCTCCAAACAATAAAAAAGCCCCCTACAAATAAAAGAAGGAAGTCTCATCATGTGTTACTGTGGTCCTGGGGGCACAGATATCTGGAAGAAAAGGCAGAAAATTTGTATCCCTGTATTTCAGTGAGAGGCCGCAAAATCCACTCACCTTGAGAAGGGAAAATGGAGCAAGGAGCTTATGGAAATTGCTGTGAATATCCACAGTCATTATTTTCCAGATATCCACACACATATATGTAGGTAAGTGTAACAGATTTACATAGATATTTGTACATTTGCATGGAAATATACATAGGATGTGTGTGCATTTTAGGCTTTTTATTTGGGACATAGTATGTAATTTGAGGAGTGCCTTTTTTCTTCTCTGGGTATGCTAATTCTTTTAAGTATCATAGAATTATAGCATCATAGAAGATTTTGACTTGGAAGGGACCCACAAGGATCATCCAAGTCCAACCCCTGGCCCTGCACAGCCCCAGCAATCCCACCCTGTCCCTGAGGGCATTGTCCAAACCCTCCTGGAGCTCTGGCAGACTTGGGGCCATGCCCACTGCCCTGGGGAGCCTGGTCAGTGCCCGCCAACCTCTGGGGAAGAGCCTAAACCTCCTACCTAAAGCTCCTGTTATCTATATGTTTCTATATCTTTAAAGAATATAATACTCACCTCAGGAAGATGCTGAGGCAAGTAACCATATTCTGAGTGATGTTTAGCACTACTGAGAAAACACAGCTTTTAATTCCACTGCCTCCTGAGCCAGCCTAAGCTGGAGGCTGAACTGGCCTTCAATGGCAGGGTGCAATCCTTGCAGATAATTGGGATATGGCTGATGTGCTCCAGCCTGGATACACTCTGGTGAAAGAATCAGGAGAGGGTTGCAATGGACACCCAGTGGGATCCTTCACAACCAGCAGCATAATACCACTAAGCATTCGCCCCTTGGATTAGAGATCTCTGCACAGCGGATATGGTAGGAGTAATACAAAATCATAAATAATCAGCTTTGTAGGAAGCTGTGCCCATCAAATCACTGGGTAATTGTCTGGCTTTTACAATTCTCTTTGAAATCATTTCTTCAGGGAAATATTCCATGCATAAAATCGTGAGTCAGAGAAGAGACTAGAACAGGGTGGCAGTAAAAAGGAAAAGCAAAGCCAATTTCACTGATATAATAGAGCATCTATTCCACAACACATAAAATAATAATGCTTGCAGTTAAAAAAGCCTAAGGAAAATATAATTAGTGCCCAAGAGTAGCTGAGGCAAACGGTAGAGGGGGAATGGAAGTTCATTCATGTAACACCATTTTTGGTGCTAAATTTCAGCAGATAAATTACCCAGCATATCTCCCTGGAGTTTCTCTCCAATTGAGAAGGAGCAGGTCTGTCAGAGCTGAACTAAGGCCTCCCCTGGAGCAAGTTTGCTCTCCCTATTGTAGAGGGACTCCAGAGAGGCTGTCAGTTCCCTCAGCCTGTCTTTTAGTCTTTTAAGTTGAGTGGTGTGAATAGTCTTCAAAATGCCTTTGGGTTTCCCTTTACCCAAAGATTGAGGGAATGCTCCTTTCATTCTCAGCCACAGGAATTAAACAATAAGATCAAAATCTTGTAATCTCCTTGGGAATTCTTTTTAGTTGTATGGGATCTAAAATGCAGGGTTTCCCCTAAATTGCTGGGCAAATGAAGGCAGAGGCTAATCATATGGCTGGCTTTCCATGCAAACATTTCCAGTGTCTGCTGCGGTTGCCAATTGTTTGGAATCGCCTATGAAACAAATTTCTTAATCGGTTTTAATACTAGGCACGAGTTTAAGTGTCATTAAGCTGGGGTTTTATTGATCTTATGATCTGTTGGCATCAAGAACAGGAGGACCTGGGAACAAAGCAAACTTTAATAATTCAATTTTTTTGGCCTTTCATAACATTAACTTGTGAAAAAGATGATTGAAAGAGACTTACACTGGGATCTCCAAAGGCTAATGTTTGGTATATTGCTTTCAGTAAAAGCAGCACGAGTCAGATTTGGAGTTTACAGCAGTATTATTCCTGCTGTCTCATGCTCTGTGGAACATGTTACAAAGAACCACGGTGTTTTATGTGAAAACTGCCATCTTTATTCTTCAACAAACAAATCTTTTAAAGCACATATATCTCTCCATGCTGCAGAAACGTACCGGGGGGCCAGGGGGGGAGTAATTTTTCATTTGAAAAATCAGATGCAAATTTTAAATTTGCAAAGGCATGTCCCCTGTCAGAAAATGATCCCCTACGATTTTCTAATAGCAGGTAAAACAACAAAAAGGAAATACTTGCCAGTCTTTGGGAATACTTGTTCCATTCTGGATGTGCAGAGATGCAGACGGGGACTTTGGATTTCAGGGGAAATGAGTTTGTGGGTGAAGTTCAGCCTACAATGCGGTTTGTTTTGCATGCAGGAGGTTTCTTACAATATCAGTATTACAAACTGAAGTTGTTTACAACTTCCCCTGCCTTCCCAACTTTGATGTCTTTTCCCTTAGGCACAGTTTTTGTTGTGTGTATCCCACATCTCCTTGTGGCCATCACTCAAAGAGAAGAATGTTGGGTCTTCCCTGCCCCACTCACTGCAGTGCCCTCGCTGTGGGAACTGTCACTGCAACAAAGGGCCGGGGCTGAGAAGCAAACATGCAGTCATTCTGTCCAGTTATGAAAATTGCTATGAATGCAAATTGTCTGCAGCTTTATAGAAAGTGTTCTCTGCTGAACACCAACTGTGCCTTCAGTAGTGAAAGGCACACTGAGCCATTTGCATGGGAAAGCTGCTGTGAGGGTAGGTCCTGATGTGCTACCTTCAGTACCACTTTGAGGCTTTAACCTTAACCTCAGAAAGAAACCCGTGGAAATATGTTTCAAAGTTTAGGTGACCTATTCACAACATGCTTTGGATTTGTAAAAGATTTGCAAATCTTTTGATGAGTTTCGTCTCCTTTCCAGATGTCATTGTGGAAATGAATGTAATATTACCATCTGCTATAAAAACTTCCTGCAGCTCTATTAACAAGTTTCCCATGATGTAATTAGAAAGAAGGTGCAGTGTTTTCTTTGGCATATGTGGGTGAAATGCTGTGCATACTTATGCTGCTGTAAACCCAGGCCAACTCAGTTCATTTTAATGAAGTTATTTTGGACTTAGTTCATGTAGAGTTTGGCTATACCTCTATATCTGGATATCTTCCCTGAGGGGTAAATACAGCAAATGTTGTACATTTTCTTTAGATTTTGTATAGAAAGACATTATTCCTAGTATCAAGGAGGTTGCTACTATTCTGACAGAGGAAAATGCTGCGAAGTCTTTCAGGTTCAGAATCAGGTAGGTTTTCAGGTGTGCCCATAACTTTCTTGAATAAGCCAGAGCATGTGCAAGGGCCTCAGCCAGGGCCTTCAACCCTCTCCTCTACACCTCTTATTCCTCTCTGTTTGCTAATCTGTTATGTGAGGTTCACAGCCAAGAACCATTTTGGAGTTGGAGGCCACATTTCAATCACGAAACATTTATTTTCTTTCACAAAAAGAATTACCTTCTCACTGTAGCCAGCTAAAGTCTTTGGTGGTGGCAGTGTTGGTGCTCGTGCCAGTTGCTCTGTACTCTGGTGTAGGTGGGTGGCTTTGGACTGGATACCACACACAGGCATGTTATTGCTGTCCTTCACAAACAAAAAAACTGCTTTGGACTTGGAATTTGCCTGTCATTTCTCATCCAGAGAAGCCTATACACAAATGGCCTTTGCATAAGGCCTTGTTGCCTTTTCTTTTTCCTAAATGAATAACAAACAAAAGGAAAGGGAACTAGAAGGGGAAAAAATTAAGTTTTAATGGAAACATGTTTAATCTTTTTTTTTTTGCTTGCCATAAAACATTAACATAGTAAACAAGTTGATCTTTGCTCTCAAGTTTTTTAATAACATACAGTATTTTGAGTTTTCCCATGGCTAAGGTACGGTGAAACCATGTGTTGCTGGTCACATTCCAACCTCTCTTGTCACAGTTCTTTGACATCAAACTACATTTTTTAAACAAAAGTTGTGTGTAGCCCACTTCTGTTCATAGACACCTGTGTTAAAAGGTTACAGATTTGGGGTACATTAGTGGTTATGGTGTTTTCAGGCCAAAACTGCTTTTCCTTGGGACATATTTCAGAGTCCAAGCATTCCCATGGTCATCCTCTGCTTTGTGCCAACATCACCTTTTGGAATGCTGCATCCCCCAAAGCCTTGACAGGATGCTCTGAAACATTATATTCTAGACTGCTAAGCCAGTAATAGGACTTACAGTGGTCTTACAATAGCAGACAGAGCTATTTGAAATAGGGGTGCAAATAGAAAAGAGAGAAAGTGTCACTTTGGTCCACTTTTCAGAGTGGTTGGTGTTATATATATAACCTTTTTTTTCTTTTTTTAACGCAGTGTAGTTCGCAATAATTTAAAATACTCTATAGACATTTAAACGATATACAATAATATAACTTAATTGGATTCCTCAGTTGTACTTAACAAATACTATTCTAATATATTTACAGTATCTAGTACCATAAGACTGTGCATTACTGTGTTTGGGAGCTTTATTTCCTTCCTGTCAAGAATGTAGTGAAAGTACAGTATATCACTATTATTCCACAACAATACCCATGAATCAAAGGGACTTTAAATTATATGGAGTGACTCCAGTATTTTGGGGTCCCCTCTTGACTTCTTTGAAGTTGTACTTTTTCATGCCAAGACTGGTATTTAGAAACCAACGGCAACATCAGAAAAAAAGAGCAATTTCATATTGCTCCATGGGAGACTTGTGGAAGGGGTGTGATTTTCAGAGGGTAAGTGCTTGGGGTCAGAAAGGCAGGCCCTCCTGAGTGTCCAAATTACACTTTGGATAATACAGGTCCACAGATTGCAGAGGTAATTCCAGGTCATTCACAAATCCAGCACGGCAGAGGTGGAGCAGTAGATCCACCAGCCTCTTGTCCCAAGAGCGTCATGTGGAGTGACAAGTGCTTCCATGCCATGTGGGTAGGGCTCATGGCTATGCAGCCCCTCATGAAAAATAATAAAATGAAACAAAAGCTAGATGTGCAGATATGCAGATGTAAGGAAATTTTTAATCCAGGTTTTCAGAAAATCAGCTCAGGACCCGTGGGACAAGCAAACATTTATGTGGTTAAATGGGCTCTATTATAAGGGGGCAGATCTGGCTTTTGGGGTTAAAACCACTAGATTTTACAGCAGTAAAATATCTGAGGATTTCTCATAGGGAGGATCTCTCATAGGGAAAAGGTGTGTGAATTAGGATTGAGTGCTATGTAAGAAGTAAGCTTCTTTCTTAACATTCAGGTATTTACCAGGGTCATGTTATTGCCAACTCTAGAACAGTGGTGACACAGACTAACCCAGATTTAGCCACCACAGCTCACAAGTTTGCAGCAATCTAGAGCTCAGCTGCCATGTTTCTATTGACGTCTGGGTGTGTACTAACCATAAGTTATTTAAAACTCTTGGAAATATTAACTTTCAACCATTCAAGGCAAAACTCAATGTTGTAAGATCCTGCCAGTGCATTTGACAGCAAAGCAAACCCTTTGATCTTTGTTGGAGCATGTCTTTGTATCCTAAAACTCCCTACGAGGAGCTGACAGCAGGCTCTCCACACCTCAGGCCTGAGTCTAAACAAAGTCATTCTTATTCAGAAGGCAAGTGGGAAAAGTCTTTATCAAACATTTGTAACCACAGCTTCATGTGATGTTTTTGCTCAGTTCTGGTAATTGCTTAAGGCCTACAGTAATTGAACTCTCTAATAGTGGAGTGACAACAGATCAGTAGCATTGAAGAACTTACGGAGAACCAAACATAAAAGCCATAAAGTCAGAGTTCCAATAAGTTTACATTTAGTACAGAATTAAGACATAGCTACCCGTTAGTGCTTAGAATTTTTGATACTATTAAAAACATAAATAATTAATTTTTAATGTTCATTCAAAGAGTTCCAGTGTCACTGGCAGCTGATGTAATTTCGTGAGCATTTGTTGCTTTTTTTCCCAAACTGATAGCAGAGTATTTCTGCTATAGATTTTGCTCCCTACCAGTTGTTTTCTTTCTACCTGCTTTCTTAGGAATTTAGGTATTTGCAGCAAGACTGCTGTGCTCTAGTCAGTGAAGATTTCATTTCCTTAAAAAAAAAGTCTTTGTTTGCACAGGGCTCAACAGTTTAGTTGGTGTAAAAGAGGAGAAAGTGTCTTTTTCTTTTAAATGCCATGGGAGCTGCAACGCAATCAGCTTCTCTGATATGTATAACTTAAAATACTAAGAGAACTCTACAACACTCAGATTGTAGTTAAAAAAAAAACAACAAAAAAAAACCAAAAGAGAGAGAGAAAGTTTCATGTGGTTGTCAACATCACCTTAATCCTGTGGCCCTTGTTTCCAAAGCAGTTACAACAGCCAGCCAGCCAAAATGCACCATCCTTAGCAGTGTAAGTGGTAGTGGGGAGGGGGTGGCTGTGGTGGTGTTGGCCGGGGTTCTTCCCCCAAGGTGAGATGTGCAAAATGATGCTGTCGCTCTGGTCCTCCCCTCTCCCCGCACGATGCCGTTATTTGCAGGTGAACACCTCTGTCCGCTCACTGCACGTGTTGCACTTCACAAAGCAGCACCAGTGGAATTTGCAGTTGCACTGCCACACCTTGGTGTACTGGTGTGTGTTGTACCCTCTCCCACAGCACATCATGTCACACCCGTCTGCGTTGGGGGACGTGCGGTTGCACAGCCGGCCCTGTGTCCCCACGCTCCCGGTGGAAGCGTCCTCCTCACAGTAGTTGGGGGACTTCTCGATGTACACTAAATCTGTTTCCATGGGTTTCTGATAGCTCTTAATCTGCTTGATCTTCAGGAAGGTTGGCTGTCTTAGTCTACTGGCTCGTACCACCTCCACTTGCACTGCAGCATTGTATTTCTCTTTCAAAATATATCCAATCTCTCTGAATTTAGGCAGTGTTGTCCAGCAGGTCTTGGTTGTACAGGAGCCTGAAACTCCGTGACACTTGCACTCCAGTTTCATTCTCTCTTCAAGAACCTGTGTGTACAGACATTTGCATATTGTTACTTCAGGAAAACCTAAACCTCAGTCTGTTTACCTCATACGAATATTCACTACTGATGGTTGAAATTTTCTTAATGCATGCTTATAAATCCTCTCCCACCCCCACAGAATGCTTGTAACACATTTTGTTTTACCTGGCACCTGGTTGGAAATAGAGTGTTTTGTCACTTTGTTGGAAAACATTTCCATTCTGTTTTCAAATATTGGTGAATATTTCCTTCAATTTCAGAAGGCATGTCTTTAGAGCCACCAAGGGACTTACTTAACATTTTTCAAACCACTTTCATTTTGAAAACAGAAAAAGAAATGTTGGTGTTTGTTTTTTTTTTAAAGTGCCATACGATTCAGAATACTTAATTGCTTTAAGTAATGACCAAAGAATGTTTAAAAAATTTTAACCAGATTTAAAATCACTAACAGTATTCACTATGTGGCTGAACCAGCATATATGCAGGAGGGTTGGAACTACAGGGTCTTTAAGGTCCCTTCCAGTCCATTGTATGATTCTGTGATTCCATATTCAGGCCATAATTAAAGATCTCGCCTTTATATCTATAGCTATTCTGGCACTGGTAAACTTGTTGACTATCCTGCCCACAGAATGCACCATTCCCTTTGAAAGCAGCAGTCCTTGCAATGTTCAGTCCAACCATAAAGCAAACGATGAGCTACAAATACATTTTTTTCACCAGGGCAAAGACTGCACAACATTAGAGGAAGAAAAAAAATCCACTGAAGGATCCTGCTCAGCAGTGAGCCAGAGAGAACTGGAAGCATTTATTTTTGCCAGTGATCCAGGAGGTTCGTCTAGAGGAGGTTACTTGAGTGTTAGATGGTCCCTAGAAGAGACCCAGCCTTGTGGGTGCTCTGGCTGGTGCTGCCCTCCCGCCTACCCAAGGCCCTCCAGGGCTGGCACAGCCCTGCTTCCCGGGAAGGTGGGGTGTGTGCCCGGGGTGGCAGGCGCTGCCCTCCTGCTCCATGCTCGCCCGAGGGAAAACCGGCCCCACGGAAGCGCCTCCCTGTTTTTCTGCCCTCGCGCTACCACTTAAGCCTGACCATAATTGCACCCACAGTCATCATTAGCTTATGAAAATCAAGGCCTAAGAACAAAGCAGGCTGATCTCTCCCCCTCGCAATGGGATGCTAACACAGAAATCTGAGCTCCCCGGCTTGTCTGAAAGCATTACTGATGCTGCAGACCATCTCCTGTAGTGGTTTCGCTGCAGATCCCAGAACATGACTGAAATGGGCAACGGATGAAAGGGCCGAAATCTGAGTACAATGGCATAATGAAGTAGGAGGGAGCAAAAAGTGCTTACTGCTTCAGAAACTGGCCTTAAAATAAAAGCTGTGCAGATCTGGTTATCCCTGCAAATAGAGGGCACCCTCCTGAGTTGTTTGAGTTTCACTTAAATTGTATGGTTTGTTTTTTCCCAAATTTCTGGGGTTTCAATATTAAAGAGAATATTTGGTTTGGGTTCTCCCTTGCCAACATACAGTAGCAAGTATAAGATAGCTGAGCAGCCTATGCAAGAATCATAGAATATCCTGAAATGGAAGCAGCAGCATTTCAGTGACAGTGAGTAGAGAAATTCATTATGACCAAGTCCAAGGTCTTTCAGGGGTTTCCAGGGTCCCTCTGTGTCCATTTCAGACCTGTGCAAAAGGTCTCTTTCCAAAGACCCCCAAACAAGATTTCAATCCAGTTCCACAAATCTGGGTTCAAATAATCCATTGGCATTTAGATGTGTTTGTAGCTATGTATAAAAGTGCTTAGAAGTTGTGCTTGATATTGCTGAAACGTGTTTCATTTTATTGAAACCAACCTGTTTCTACAGCTTGCTTCACATGCACTCTCACATCTTAAGAACCGCAGCAAAATCCATGACAAAAGGTGAAGGGAGGAAATCTTGTCTCCATCTTTCCTAAGATCTAAGGTTTCTAGGAAAGCATTGCCAATGAGATCTGTTAGCCCTGAGCCACACTCGTCCCTAAGCAGTAAACCCTGGAGAGGAGTACACATTTTGTCATGCCCCACACATGTTCCTGATGTCTGTATTTTGGTCAGAAATTCTGAGTCAGTAACTCGCCCAGAGAATGGAAGGGGACGAGGTTTGTGAGGCTCCTTATCCTTCTGTGGGCTCAGCACCCTGGGCACTGTCCCAAGGAACCTCTGTCTTTGCCACTGATGTACTTCCCTGATACACTAGAAAGCAGCACCCATTCTGAAGTCCTAGGTAACATCTCTGTAAATGTATAACTGTATATGAACATCTCTGTTTGTATGTATGTGTTTGCCTGTGTCTGTATTTGGTTGAGATATGATTTATATACAATGTTATACACATGTTATATATGACTTATATACACTGCCTGGCATACTCTGCAGTACAATCTTGAGCAACTTTATCCTAAGTTTGATTTCTTTTTTGTCCTTGCCTTTCTGCACGTCCAGTTTTGTGACTCATTTTGCTGAGCAGAGACCTGATTTCACTGCTGTATTTTTTTTGAAGGTTCTCTCTATTTGTGATGGTGGAAGAACTTGCAAATGCAAGCCATGCAGGCTCAAAAACAGCAGAAGTTTCAAAAAGTATTAATTCATGCTCCTGAAACCAATCTCACAGGTTTTTTTTTATTTTTTTGGAGACTTCTCTCATGTATGTGGAATGCTTGGGGTTACAACACGGAGCACAGGCCCAATCATCAGGTAGTTAAATTCCTGAATGCTATAATTTGTGTGCCCACAGTCAGCTGTGGGTATAAAATTGTGCCCAAAAGCTTGGAGGTCAGGGAATACAAGGCCCAAACTAAGCAGATTCTAAGCAATATTTTCCCCCTCCTTCCACCCAGATGCTGCAGAGCATTCCTTGCTGCCCAGCCAGGCGCTCCTGGAGGTGTCTCTGCCTGCAGGGCATCTCCAGCCGCTTCCCACTGCCAGCACAGGGCTGGCAAAGCTGGCCACATCTGACCCTGTTTGCCCAAGGCTTTGAACGAGGAGCAGCTCGTGTTTTGCTTCCTAAATGTCCCTCCGGCTCAGTTTTCCTCAGCACAATTCCCATCCAAGGTTTGACCCTGAGCCTTATAGGTACTCATTTACTGGAATCTAATGCGCTGTGCCAAGCTGGGTGCTCAATTAAAGATTGAAAATCATTAGCTCGTACAGCCCGCTCTCTCAGCAGTTCCATTTGTCATGTCAGTACCTCATATCTAATCTTGAATGGTTTGCAGCAAATCTACCTCCCTGAGCAAATTCCCATTGCTGGGCTGTGCTGCCTCAGACTAATCATAGGAACATTCCTCAGGTCCCTTTTCCACACACAGGCCTGCTCCCACCCCACTGTGATCCTGCCAAGGAAAATTTTCTAACTACTGCTACTTTGTTAAATGAATTGTGAAATGCAATGTTAAAGCTTTCTTAATCCCACATCTTCTTATACCTATATAAATCATACCCTGAAAATGCAATTTGAGGACTGTCTACTGCCAGTGGAGTAGAAAAAGACTCGAGAAGATCAAAATAAAACAAAATGATACACATAAAAAGAAATTAACTTTTCCAAGTTTTGTATCTAGACCCAACTGCATAACATCAGATACAGTTTCTGTACATATTAAAAATCCTATCTGGATAAAGTATGAAAAAACAATAGTAACATTTTGTGTGTGTCTGTGTGTTTTGGCTTGCCTTTTCTGGTTTGTGTTTTCCTTAATGGAAATGCACATTTTTGGACCAGATGTTGATGTAACAGAATCCATATTACTTTTTGACTGCAGTATCAAAAAGAAGTAGAAGACTTTAGCAGTTTTTCCCCATCAAATATGTGAAGGATCAACTTTTGTTTTGAGCACTGGCTGCCAAAAGAGGCGGGTGCTGGTCACAGGATGTCACCTCTCCTTGGATTCTTGGGCAGCTGCAGCCGTGAGAGCTGATGGCTTGAAGATGGTGTGTGGGCACTGGATAACCCAAGTCTCAGTGCAGCCTGGGGTCCAGCACTCTGACAAATGCTGATCTCAGGGACCTGTCTGGGAATCCAAATGGGGTTTGTTTGGGTTTGGGGTTTTAACTAACATTAGCAGGGTGAAAGGCTACTCCTCTAATACAAATGTCCTGCAATTATTCTTTGTTAATAGCAGACCACAGAGCCCAAAACTGAGCAGTGCATGCCATGTCTCCTCGGGTGGTGCCCAGTCCTTTGAGGGGAAGACATGGAGCCAGCAGGAGAGGAATATGGGTGCTTCAGCTGCGTAGTTTTCCTTCTGCTCCTCTGTGAAGCTGTTCCATGGAGCATCACTCCATGGTATTTATACTCTGTGGATGGGACATGAGGAACAGAGGTGCTGTGCTTACTTCTTATTCCTATTTTCCTTATGGTTCAGCTTGATGGGAGTAGGGAGCCTCTGCTTTGCAGGGCTCAGTATCAGCCACAGCAGAAAGTGGTTTTCCCTTGGCACTGGCCAGAGCTCAGCAGGGCCAGGGACTCCTGGAGGTGCCAGGAGGTACCAATTCACCTCCTCCTGCCCTCCACCTGCCTCCCTGACAGCCTTTTTGTGCATTAAAAAATGGAGGAAGTCCCACTGCACTCTTTACACAAGTTCTCCTCTTGGCTGCCAGGAAAATTAACCTGGGATTTTGGGACTTGCTGCCCATCACATGGAAGTCCCTACTGTTATGAGGATGAACAACAGCCTAAACCATCAGTGTTTCTTCTCTACCTTCTAGAAGAAGAGAAACTAGCTGCTATGTTTAAGCAACAAACTGCTGCAATTGGTTAAAACTTTCTGAATTTTTACAGTGAAATGTTGCAAAAATCCAAAATCTTCAGAAGCACCATCCTAATCATCTGCAAGCCAAGTGTGATTGCAGTATTTCACTCTGTTTTCTATGGAATTTGCTGTAAAGCTTGAAGTTAAAATTTAAAATATCACCTGAAATAGTTAAAAATATTTCACTGGTAGTTTTATTCTTTCAGGCAGAATAGTTATGTCAGGTTTGAGAGTGTGCAGTGATATTTTACTGGATGGGTGATCTCTGTCTTGCATGCATTGCCTGGTATGCATGGGCATGCACGGGCATGCACATTTCTTGGATAAAACCATTTAGCAAGTCCTAAAATATTTGGCTCTTCCCCCCTCTAATTTTAAAGCACAATGTTCAAAAAGTAGGATAGTACCAGATGTAGCTTCTGGCAGTCAATGTTAAGGGTGTGTTTCTGGAAGAAAAAAATAGGCTAGTAAATGTAGCCCAACTGGAAGCAGGAGATCTATCCTCATGAGATTTTGAGCCAAAGCATATTCAGGACATATGGATAAGCCTTGGTTATCCATCTAACCCACCCAAGCTGTAGCACCAAACTTCTTGAAATTGGATTTATAGCTGTCTGCAAATCAGTTTAAGTGGGAAAGTGGAAAGTATGGCATGAAGCATAACTATGGAAAGCTTTTCTTTCCTGAGTGCTCTCTCAAGGGCTGTGCAGTGAAATCATCTGTCTCTTTTAGAGAAAGAAACTTTCAGCAAATGATGGACCCAGGGCTGCAAAACCTGGAAAGTCACATTCTTTGCATCACTGATATGACTTGGGAAACAAAATCACATTTTTGAGAATATTTTAGGCTTATAAGAGCATAAAATTAGTTGGGGTTTATGCTTGAAGCTGGGATTCAGCCTCCATGAAATGCTTGGGAGCATTTCATCCAGGGTCTTTTTCTGGGCATTTGCCCTGACCCTGCTGTCCTGTCAGGTGGCAGTGAGGGCAGCCTGCAGTTGCTCAGGCCATGCTGTGCACCTGGCAGGGGTGAGCTGCTTAGTTATAATGTCTCCTGTGAGCTGGAGGGAGCTAGCACTGTCTCACATACTTAATACATGTAATACAGACAATACATATAAATATGTATAAATATCCATAATTATGTGCACACACACACTACGTATATTTATGTGTCTGTGTGTATGTGTATATATATAATGAATGGGGACCAACAAATCACCTCATTAACTGTGCTACAGTCAAAGCAAGTCAGCAAAAAGCCCTTCCCAGTACCACAGTCCTGTGGCGCCAGGAACTGTGAGAACAAGCCATGGCTTAGATGGAAATGTTGTCCCAAGTAATTGAATAATCTCTTCTGAAGAGAGCCTGAATTATTTGGGTTTTTCCCCACAACCTTATTGTTTCAAATAAAAAATAAGCTGTTGTCATGTTCTGGGCATTCCAAAAAAACAAGAAACCCCCATTGCCATTCCAAAAGAATAACTGTCGGGATGGGAGAAGGCTGAGTTGCTGGCAGTCAGTGTGATGGGTGTTTCTGGCAGGGAAAGGAACAGCCCAGCTTGTTCTGCACATAACCACAGTCACTGTCTATCAGAAGAGCCTAATTGATTGATAAACTGTTAGAAACATTTCTCCTTTTTGGTAAAAGCTGCAATCTGCTACCAATTTGTCAGCTTGTTCTTTTAACTCACCCCTTAAAAACAAACAAACAGACCCCCCATTTTTATAAATCAGATTCCCTGTGAGAGACAGTGATTGTTTTGAAGCTTTCAACAAAAAAATAAGATTAATGGTGTGTGTTCACAGATGTTACTGTTTCTAAATTCATTTATCCCAGAATAAAGATACTTGTTTCTAAAAATACATGGTGGAAAGCTGCCTCATAAAACAGCATCAAAGCTGGCTTGGTTTTGTTGGTATTTAGTTTTTCATTACTCTATCAAAGTTTTGCCCACAGATCTCTCTGTAATCATTCAGATTTGCAACAAGCCATTCTTTCAGTAACATTTGCATTAGACTTGCACTAGTCCTCCTCTGGGGGCTTGTTTTCATTTACCACACTTGTGCTTTCCATCCCCAGTCATAGTGCAGGTTTCAAAGCTGATGGGGAAGTTCATTCCTTTGCTCTTTCACACAGCACGGAGCCCTTTGGACACAAAACATAGATCTTCCATCATGTCACCAGGAATCCCTAAGCGTTTATTTCTTCCAAATGGCTCCAATGGCAAGTTTATGATTTTGCCGCTGGTGCTGTTTATTAGAAATTTATCAGAAACGTTACAAACCTGCCATTAGCTAAAAGAATTCTTAGAAATGCAATCCAGAGACATTAGGGGATGTAGTGTGGGGCAATTGAGGGGATTCACTCATTTCCGCAGTCCACAGAAATTCCCTGAGAAGCTTAAATATCATCTAACGTGTTCCAAGTGGGATGTGCCCCAGGATCTCTGTGGCACAGGGCACACCACAGAGGGGGCCAGCTGAAGCAGGGGTGGTAACGCATTGAGCAGTAATCAATGCGCCCTTGCAAGGGTAACAACTGGTTTCCATCCTCTTCTGCCTCCGAACACCAAGCTGAGCTGAAATGCCCAGCCTAAGAGAGGTGATCAGACCGGGGGCTGGTTTGAGATCTGTGAGGGTTATTACTCCATGGACATAAATCACCGTAGCTCCATGATGTCTATTGTTTCAGTCATGGTTGTAGACACGAAACTGTTTCTTCCAGAGTAACAGTTGTGCAGCTGTTTGTGGCCCATCAGTGACAGAAGGACAGCTGTGTCTTTGCTAAGAGGTGCATTGGGTGTTTAGGTGTATTTAATTAGCGCTAGGTCCGGCCAGTGCTGTGGGTTTGGATGGAATAACCAGCTACAGGTGCTGTGGGAGCTGAGCAGTGCAGACATTCAGTCCTGTCTCATCACAACCCGGGCATCCCTTGCTAGATTTCAGAAAATCAGATGAAAAGCATTGATTTATCAACATGCCGAACACATCCAGCAAGGTGCTCTCTGCTATCAGCGGGACTGGAAAGAAGGCTCAGGAAGCAGCAACTTCCAGAGGAGTATCTCTAATACCTGTTCGGCTCTGAATAAAAAGACACAGCAGCGAAACGCAAACATGAGATGCCATCAGGGGCTCGATGTGGGTGCGGGATAACAGCAGAGAGGGGGGTGAATGCTCAGGGACCCTCCTGCCACCAAGCCAGCCTCCCCCCGTCCTCCAGCGACACGGACCCCCATCCCTCTCCTTCCTGGAATACCTTTCTTCCAGCCTCATTGTTGTGCAAGTTCATCAGCCTCCGTGCATTCTTTTTGATTTCTCGGGCATCAACAAACCTCCGGGAGAACTCAATGCCGTATCTGATATCCGCGGAGCAGCCTCCCCACTTCCAGCCCTCCTCCTGGTTGTAGTAGCCCTGTTTCTCTCGGTCACAGCCGCAATTGCTGAGGTTGCCCTGGCTGCAGGCGGCCGTGACAGCGTGTGCAACCCCGGCAGCGGTAATGGCATAGGTGAACGCAGCCTCCCTGCTTCCTGTGGAGAGAAGCCAAGAGCTCAGGGGTTGGCACAAAGGCAGCACTTCACTCGCTACAGAAATCACACACGTTATCTACGCGAGGGGGTCCGGCGGGGGCAGGGCAGGGCAGCTCCCCGTGTACATCTCTTTCCGACAGAATTCCCTACGTGTTTGCCATGCTTGGCCCAGCTGGGGCACATCAATGAATTGCCCTGGTGTGCCCCCCTGGCCCCTCAGCAGAGCCCCGACGGCGCCCAGGTGAGGACACGGGACTTGTTTTTACGCCGTCTGGTCAGGTTTGTGAGTTGAACTTTTTCCGATTAATAATAAGCAAGTCGGTAAGTTACCTCCAAGCATTGACACTGCATGGAAAAAGAAAAGTGTTCAGGCAACAACAACAAAAACAAAACAAGAAAACAACAACAAAAAAAGCTGGGGCACAAATGGGGCAAGTTATTAACTCATGGTGTTGGGTGTGAAGTACTGCAGGAGAGGCCTACAGAGACAAGAGCTGGGGAGGTTTCACTATGTTTCAGGGTAGAGGGTACCCCTTTCCCTTGCTGACTTCTCCTGTGCGTTAGTTTTGCTGTAAAAACTCTTTTCCACTCCCAGTCTGACTCAAGCCTCTGCTTTCCCATGGTTACTGAGCATACAAGGGATATGGAAGTGCTGAGGCACCAGTTTCCTCAGAGCAGGTGAGATACTGTCATGGAAGCACAGTCTTGTTAAAATAAAATAGAAGTTCTTTTAGAAAAAAAATAATTTCTTTTTCTATGATGCTGATGCTTGCCAAGGTTCCTCATTCCCAATTCCATGTTATAGCTGTAGATCCTGAGGTAAATCAGGATCTTTGCTGGTCGGCTGGGTTGCCTATGGGGTGCAGGGCCCTCAGAGGGGCAGCTCCAACCCATCCCTGCCCCCAGGAGAGAGCACACTGCCACTGACTCCATGCAGGGCTGCATCATGCCCTTGGTGTGCTGCTGTTCTTATTTATAACGCTCCCTCACAAATTCCCTTCTCAACTGCTGTCGTCATTCTCTTCTGTGTGTTTCTCTGGTGATAAACAGGCAAACTTGTGGTTCTGCAGCCAAAGAATTGCAAACTGTAAAGAATTTGCAGAAAGTTGCTGAAGTGCTTTAGTGGCCACACACAGAGCTTTAGCATCATTAATGGATTTGGGAAGGGGAAAAAAGGAAAAAAGTTTCCAGAGGAGAAAAAAAACCCCAAACCTTAGAAGCTATTTTTAATTTTTTAACTTTCGGATTCATAGATATTGTAACTCTTCCGGAATGACCAGTCCACAGTGTGTGGTGGTTTATGTTTTATATTTCTTATTTTCATAAATAGCTTCCTGAAAGATTACACCACTGCCACATATGAGGAAGATCCTACAAGAAGCAATGAGAAACTGGTTTTGGGCACCATTTACTTGTCTCTCCAAAGCAGTAAAAAAAACCCCTTTGGGCAACAGAAAAGCAAAAGGGTGTTGTGTCCTTCAGCTACCAGGCAGGTTCCATTGCCCTGAGTACATGGGGCAGTTGCAGGACTGACTTTGCTCCCAGACACAGGATGCTTTGTTGGGGTGCAGGATGTGTGCAATCTGGTTTAGTGGTTCCCAAACTGTGGCCCACAAAACACTGGTGGTCCAGGAGGCCATGGGGAAGGGCTCGCAGTTAATCTGCAGAGCCATATTAAACACTGTTTTTAATAGTGGTTTCAATTAAAAGTTTGATGATAATGATGCCTGGTGGTCCATAGGAAATTCTGAGGGTTGATAGCAATCCAAAAATGTTTGGGAACCACTGTTCTAGTTCCTTGTGTGATTTCTATAAACACATATCAATATTCACTCTTTTCTTCTTCACTCCCCAGCTGAAGTCAAATCTGGGACCCATGGTGTCCTGTTGACTTGCAGGTTTTCTCTCCTTTTGCTTTTAAATATTCTTAATCTATAAATTGAATTATTGGAAATATGAGATGCAATAGAAGCTACATATATAGACATCTTGTCTTCAGGATGAGGATAAATAAGAATGCAGAATCAGACCCAGGGCAATTTTTGGTTCAGACACCTTTGAAACACGCAAAGAAATGCTTTTGAACAAGCAGAAACACATTGCTGTGAGGGAACACAGCAGCTGAGACCTACAGTTCAGCAGGTTTATTCCAGATACTGACTACAGACAGGTGCTCACTTGTGTTCAAGCTCAATATATTCCACATGTATCCAGAGAAGATGGTAAGACATTTTATCACAGGCACTGTGTCTGTGGCTTCTCTGTGAGTTTTCACAACATGCTTCCCTTGATCAGCTTTGTAAAACTAAAGAATACTCTGTCTTTATCTTCTTTTCTGTCCCACTCATTCCCCTTTATACCCCCAATTACCACCAGGAATAGAGGAAAACATCTTTCCTTCACTGACTTGAGAGTTATAGCAGTGATGGAATTATCTCAAGTCATGGAATGCTATCAAATGGAAACCGCATTGACACTCTGAAGAGATTACTCTTCTGTTTCCACACAGCTCTAAAGAGGGGCTTAGAAATAAGATCTGGCTTGAAAACCAGATTTCTTTAGCAAATAAAGTTGTCCTGCTAAGAATTAAGGTTTGGGGCAGGGGGTTAGTATTTTTTTAACTAAGGGGTGTTCTAAAACTTCACTTGAACTTCAGTGTAAGCATGAGCTCAGCACTTCACTAAAGTCCCAGGATCAGCGGAGTCTATCAGAAACTGCTGATGGGGGAGGGAGAGAACCTCTGGGCTCAAATAATGTGTCTGCTGTACACAAAGCTTTCCATTAGCATGTCATCACTTGGAATCAGTTCTTAGCAAGTCTGTGTTAGGCAGCTAGAAATATTTAAGTAAGACTGCTGTGATACCTGAATGGAGAACAATAATCTCATTTTACGGAATTTTCTGAGATTTCAAAAATATTCTTGTTCTGCAACAAAACAGAGACAAGTCTTTCGAGAAATGTTCATGAAATGAAGACATAAATACCAGCAGATTTGGGGTTTCACTCAACTTTGGGGCTTCATTTTTCTTTTCCTAGTGAATTTCCTGATTACTAGTTCTTTGGCACTCTATATGCTTAGTGTCTGTGACTCAGAGGAAAAATTCTTGATTGACTTCCTAAAGTTTTCTGTCACAAAGATCAGAACAATTCTGTGGAGATTTTTATTTTGGTAAGACACTGCTTTGGCTTTTATTGCAACCCTTGGATTCCCCCATTTCTCTGCTAGAAATGCCTGCTCTGATGTCAAAGGTGGCAGTTCTGGTTTAATTCCCAAAACATAGAAAGAAGGAGTAAATCTAATACCTGCTTGATCTGATAGCTGTCTGATCTAAGAACTTCAACAGGTGATGATTAAGTTTTAGGCTACTAACTGAGCACTAAACTTGATCTGGTCTGATATGGAATTTATTACCAGTTCCCTAATTGCTGTACTTTCCTGCACTCCAACATGCACACATTCAGCAGTGTTTTCAGCCTGTAACCACACTCAGCTGAGAATCACATATGCTAAATACATGTTCAGCTATTCAGCCGTGAGCACAGGGGTAAAGATTTAACCATTCCATAGTTAAATGCAAGAGATCTGTTCTTCTGAGTAACAAGATGAGAATATTCCTCTTGCACATGCCATCCTGAAATGACCCATGTCAGCAACTAGATGAATAAGGCTGCCACTGAATGTCAGCTACTAGAGCTGTAATTTAACTTCAAATACTAAACTGTAGAATATACTCTGCTTGGTGAGTTACTTCCTAAATCTTGGATCAGCAATGGGAGAAAGAAGTACTGCACACTAATGTTAAACAAACCAAATTCCTCATGCACTTACTCGAGGCACCAGATTGATTATATGACAATATACAATATAGGTTAGTGGGAAGAAGAAATTAACCACGGCAGAAATTTAATTTTTTTGCCAAACCTACCCTTTTCAACAAGTCTTGAAAGCTGAGGACAGATTGAGTCATTTTTTATGGCAAAAGACAATAGATATGTCTAAATAAGTAAACTAAAATTCAGAGAACTGCACCCTAAGTAGTTCTGGATGAAGACTTTTACAGACAAGTTTATTTCCTTTGTGATTTTGTATTTTATTACATACTCATTAGCAATTCTCAAGGAAAATGGTGCAGACTCTTCTCTTTCAGTTTGATCCAAGGGCAAAACAAGTCAGTTTTTTCACTGTCTGGAGCATTTTCAGTGTAATTATTTTTGAGCTTCTTGGTTTATAAAAGCAGGGATTAATTTAATTGCTCTGTCCCTCCAACTTTGTGTACCCCATGCTGCATGTCAGAGCTATAGACCACTGAAATCAGTTTGTACAAGCAGAAAAAGCCAGGCATGGGCAAATAACAGAGGTGTCCTTCACAACAGCTTTTACTTATCATTTTCTTAAAGATCTTCGTAGAGGAGGTTCCACAGACTATTCCAGTACCTCAGGACCTCTACTGGTGTGTATTTTACTAGTGTTAACCAGAAATTGTCTTTCTGAATTCAAACCCACTGCTTCTTTCTCTTCAGACACTAAGAACCCATTACTCCCTACTTGTAGCAGCAGGCTTTAAATATGCAAAGACTTCCGCCCCTTCCTCGATGTGTTCCATCAGCCCTGCTTGCCCAGCACTCCCAAGAGTCTGCCCATTCCCCCTGCTCTCCCAGCTGCCTGGGCTGTGTTGTGGTGCAGTGCTGGATGCTCCAGCTGAGGCCTTGCCGCCTCAGGGTTAGAGCAGAAGCAGCACTTCAGATGTGTTGTAACTACTCTGCTGTTTACTCACACCAGCATGGTGTTTTCACACCAGCAGGACACTTTTGACTCTCTGCTCAATTTGCAGCCTTCTTCTATGCAGCTGCTGTCACACCATATGTTTCCCAGCTTGCATTTGTGCAGCTGATTATTCCCACATACAGATCTTTGCATTTGCCTGCCTGATTTGCCTCCTCTTTCTATGCTTTAACTCTTTTTGCTTCTTTTCCAGACCATTTCTCCATGATCATTTTCAGTTTTGATCCAAACTTCCTTCGACTTCCTTGTAGTCCTTCCCAACCTGACATAATTCATAAATTCCATGTGCACAGTTATTCCCTTAGTCCAGTCAAAAGTGGTACACTGGCTGGTGCTAGAGCCAGCATAGATCACAAGGAGACCTAGTCAGCACACCCTTCTATTTTGATAACTACCCTCCAAGTGTGATTTCCAGATGATCTGTACCCATTTGGCATGTTCTTAGTTTTCTTGTGAGAATGTCATATAAAGCAGTGTCAAAAGCTCCCTTTCAGTCCAAGATACTTGGTATAAACTGCTGCTTCCCTGCCTCTGAGGCTCTGGGTGGCAAAAGAAGGAAATTAGATTGGTTTAACTTGATTTGTTCTTGACAGATCCTTGTTAACTCTTACTCATCTCCTTGTTCTTAGTTATGAGCTTACAAATGGCATTTTGTTCCCATATTTTTAATTTATTCAAGTTAATATTATTGCTCCTATAATTCTTTTTTTTTGCTTTTTTAGACAAAGGCAACACATTTGTCTTCAATTCTTCTTTATTAGAGTTCTCCATAAGGTTTCAGCCCTAAAGGCTGTCAGGACTACCAGCTGTAAACTGGCCTCATTAAATGTTCTCAGACAAGGGGCAGCTAAACTGGAAAGTATTCAGGCTGGGCAGGTATTGCCTCCTGTCTAAAGCTCTGAGGGTTTTCCATCTGCTTCCCATCGACCATTTTAGTTAAGGCTGAGGCAAGAAGTGCTTGGCCTTCTTGTTATGATCCTTGGTTTACACTCTCCTTAGGGCTCCATTCCACTGAGCAGTGGATCAGCTTTTATTCTCCATCTCCCCTCACTGACCAAGTGCAGACTGGTTGATTTCTGTGTAGCCTGGTGTCCAAACCCCCCAGACACAGCCATCCCTAGCTGGGAGGCTCCTCCTACAGCCTCTGTGCTCTGAGCTGCTCCCCAACAGTGATCCTGGTATCTGTTACCCTGGCAGGGCTGGCTGGTCAGACCTGATGGACTCTGCTGATGGCCATGTTGGGGAATGTTCCCTTTACAGGATTTATTAATTTCCTATTTCCTTCCTAAACCTCTTATTTTCTACTGCAATCTAATTAAAATAGTCTTGTCTCATTTTGCTTCATCCAAGACAGGTCTGCTTAGTCAGACTAGCACTAGAGCAGGAGTTGCTTGGGATTTCAGCATCTTCTTCCTGGCTGCCTGTGGTGTCTGTTTTCAATTGCACGTGTTTGGGACAGAGAGCACTGCAGTTCTTAAAGCCCACAATATGTAGTGATATGACATAAAGGTTTATTTGTGGATTCTTCACTTATTCAGCATTTTTCACGTCTAGGCTCCCACTCAGTTCATATGGTTGGAAGTGCCAGAATCTTGGTCATCAGTTTAGAGTTCCTTTGTCAACTTGATTGTTTTCTGTTGCTCATGTGAGTTTGTCAAATTTTCTTTTAGAATGAGCTAGAATTATTTCACACTTGCAGCTCCTTTCTCTTACTCGATATACTTTTGGAACCATGTCTCTCAAAAAGAGATATTTAGTCTGCCTCTGCTTTTTACATTTTTTCAAACATTTTTCCAACGTCATGGTTATTTTCTAAAAGATTGGTGGTACTTTCCACAGTGATTTTTGTAATGAGTCTTCCAGTGATTTACAGGGGTTTTTTACTTAATTTACCCCCTAAATATATTCAGTTAAATTCTGGCAGCCTTAAACAATAGTCAGCATTTCTGTTCCAGTGAGCATAATTCTGTTGTGTTTTTGACTGTCTTTTGGCAACATGTCCCTTGGTGAAGTTTTCTGGGACAGTTTCTGTGAGGTTAGTAAGTTTGCTGTGATCTTGGAAAGGATGGTTAGAAGTGCCCAGAGAAATATGAAATTTTTAGGTTCTCCACTGTAAAACAATATTTGTCAGACCAAATATTTCTTACTAAGTCAGCCCTAACAAACAATCTGCATTCCATTCTTACAGAAAACAGGAAAATGCAGTTTGGGTCCCAAAGCAGCACTGCTTGTTTTTGTCACAGTTTAGTTAGAACAGGGTGCTGAGCACTCATTTAAGGAGTGCACAGAGCATGGCTTGGGCAGCTGAGGGGGTAGTGCCAGCTGCCCTGGACCTTGGAGACAGGCCTGTGTGTGTCACAGCTGGCTGTGCTTCCACAATGCTCCTGCTCATGCTCTCCCAGTGCCTTGTGGGAGCAGCTCCTGCTTGTGTTCCCTCTGGGGTCACTGGTGTCCCACTGTGGCACTCACTGGTGCCCTGCTAACTGTTTGTTGCCTTTCCTTTTCCATGGGCATCACTGGTTTGATATGTCATAATATGTGAAAGCTCAGCTGGAGGAATCTTGCAGTGCACCAGGGATTTCAAAAGGGCTTTGAAGCCCTTGGCAGAAAGCGTGTAATCCTGGAGGCACCCCAGAGAAACTGGGTCCTAAAGTATACCAGGGTCCTTAAGTTCAGTGGGGCTATGAGGAGCCAGATGTGTTATATATTCTGTGTCATCCTATTCTATACTATAATATTATCTTCTAGAACAGAATATTAGATATTCTATTCTTCTAATAATTCAACTGCCTCACTCTATTAATAAGTGCAGTTCTTACAAGTAGGATTTGCCAGTGTGTTGTGGTCTCTTTTTAAGGGGAATTTCATATGGAAAAATAAAACCAATATTTAAAAGAAAGGAAGGGAATCTATAACTATATGGGCACATATTTTTCTTTCCTTTTTTTTAAAGTTTCCTCTTGATAGTATTCTTGCACTATAATATGGCCTGGTAAAAGTTTCTGAGGTACCTGTGTGGTGCTCAGCAAGGGAAATGTTGTCCAGTCTGATTTAAGATGTAGAATATGCTTGCCACATCATAAAAAACAAAACCACAAACAAACAAAAGCACCACCAAAGCAAACAACAAACAAATGGAAGTACCGGCAAAACATGTAAACAAAAACCCAACCAAACACAAAACAGCAGAAAAGAAACCTCCACGCTGAACCTGACAAGGAAATGGAGGACAGTACTGCCAACCGCATTTGTAAAGTAAGTTTGTTTTCAGGTTAACTTCCCCCTCAGTTTAGTAGGATCCAAGAGCAGAGCAGGTTGCTACCAAACCACTGAGATTTTCATGGGTGTAGATTTTAGAGGCTCGGGACTTCAGTGAGTGAATCAGTTCCGAATGGGTGTTCTCCTTGGCTGTTGATAGAGGATCTTACCAATCTAAATTATTCCAAGATTGTGTGATTGTCATTGACTTTGCTATGGACCCTGTTTCATGGATACTCTGTCATCCCCTCTACTGTGCTCATGAATATTAAGAAGCCATTGCTGTGCAGAATCAGACCTTCTAAGTGGACCTTTTCTGGGTCAGTGTTTTAATTAACTTGTTTCAATCATCTCAGTGGCCTGACATAAATATACTGTGTTGAAGAACGCCTCTATAAAAATAAATCTGCACTTCCATTTGCCTGAAGTCATCTTTTGCTATATTATCTCATGTCCCTTCTTACCTGGGTAACAAATCCCTGAGGGCACTGGTCATGTCTGTGTTCTTTAGTAAATCGCTGTGCACACCTGTGCTTTGCTGTAGAAACATGTTAAATAATAACACCTTTTAAAGGGCTCACTGAATTATGAGTAGTTGTAAGCACTAAGCTCCTATACCTGGGCATGCCAGAGTGTCTGTGGGTGGGTGTGCAAATGTCTGTGTATGTTGAAGATGAAATTTCAGCCCTTGCTTTGGAATTTCTTGAGGCAGTTTAGTCAAATCAGGACTATTACCTCAATACATTGTGCAGAGCCTATCAATGGGCCAGTGCCACTTTTCCAGAATTACTGAATTACAGGTACACTGAGTGATACCCAGCTGAAACTGGTGTCAGGCACACAATTGTTTCTGCAAGGGGTTGTCCTTGCCTTAAGGAGCTGTGTCTTTCAGCTGGAGAGGGCAAGAGAAGAAAGATACTATTACTTCTCTTTAGAGATATTATTACCTCTCTTTCACAAGGGCACGGGAAGGTTAAGACATTTATCTGTAGGGCAAAAGGACCTGTGAGAGAACAAACTGTCCTCTTGTTGGATTCTTTTCTGGGGGGTGGTTCACAGAGGAATTTGGCTGCAAACCTCTCAACCAACAACTGAAACACCAATTCAGGATGTCCATGGTGGGACAGGAGCCCTCCCAACGAGAAACAGCAGCTCCTGGGTCTGGGAATTCCCCGCTCTGCTCTTCCACACACTGTTGTGGCACAGTGTTGAACTGACCATTCAGTACCAGAGGCATGGAGGGCTCTGGGCACGGCAATGCTCAGCATCCCTGTGCCTGCCAGGGAGTTACCTGGCTCTTACAGTCCTCTCATGACATTCACACACACCTCCTCACATGCCATACCTGCATGGCATTGTAGCCACAGACCTACTTTGCTTTTCTTTTGAAATATAATTAACTGATGGGTCTGCCCAGAAAAATTGCTGAGGTTGCATCTGCTTCTGTTTCTGAGAGATGCTAGATGTTTTCACATCCCCCTTTGGAGCTGATGACATTTCCTGACTAACCAGTATGACATGTGCAGCTTCAAGCCATATCTCAAAAGCTGGCTGCTTCTGTTTTTCAGCACAGACTTTTTCCTTGTACTCAATTTTTATATTAGTCAACACAATGATTTTTTATATATATATATATATATATATAAATTTAGAAACCTCCTTTTGGAAGCACAGACAAAGCAAGCCTAGCCCAGCCCAGGACATTTTGTAGGTATGAGATAGTGCTTTCAAACTAGATACTGATGTTTGTGGTATACAAAATTAATTACATCTATAGGACAAGAGCTAGTCACCCAGAGCTAAATCAGCAATGGGGTTTGGGCTCTAAAGCCTGTCTTTTAGATGTTCTTCGACACACGGTTTTCCACGTGGCCAGAACAAGACTCCAGCCTCCCCAGGCACTGAGGTAGCCACCAAAAAAGCCAGACTCCCAGAAAGTATCAAGCTGCATGGGGACACTCCAAAACTGGGAGTAGAAAATGCAAAGAAAGGGAGAGAGTCTAAATTTATGCCATCAGAATGTTAAGCTGGATTTCCCTGCACAGTGAGCCTTTCCAGCTATGCTGGCAGCAGTCTTCTAAGTGTAATTGCTGAGGGTATATGGTGGTTTTAGAAAAGGAGAGCCCACCCTTAGAATGTTCTGACTGGAGAAAAAAGATTTCTTTACATGACACGCCAGAAGATGACTTTGTTGGTTTCACTGATTAGTAAAAAAGGCATTCTACTGAACATAATATAACTTCTTCTACTGTATTTTTCTGGGGGTTTTTTCAGTATCATTTAATTTGATTCTGTCAAGTACAGAATTAACATGAGTTTTTATAAAATAAAGTACTAATTCTACTTAGTCATGGCATTTCTAAAATAAGGTTTGTGAAGAGCAGCAGTATCTTTTATTAAGCTGAATCACGTACACTAGGCATCTACTTGGTCCAGTAGACATAATAAATAAACATTTAAATTATTTGTCAGATTTCTAATCTAAATCCAGACAAATATCATAAAATGGCACAATCCTCCATCGTGTTGTAGCTTTTGCTGTGACAGCAATACAAGAGTAGCATTATGTCAAATAACTATGAAATAAGACCATGTAGAAATACCTTGCTCTCCACACCACTTTGTGGTAAAAGCAGTGAATATGGAGGAGGTACTGCCCAAATTCAGAAATGGTGACAGCCAGTCTGGGGCCTCTTACAAATGTTTCAGGCTACTGGTCATGGAGAAACAGCTCCTCTGTGCCCAGGACAGCACTTCCCAGGCACAGAAATTGTTATGCTTTCATGTCTGGTGACTCTGCCCTTCAAGGTGGCCTTCTTCTGAAAAAGTGTATAGACACAGACAAAAGACCATTTCTTACATTTGACAAAAGAAAATGAAAAAATAATTTGTATCAAATAGTGTACCAGAATGTTGCCTTTTGCTGTAAAATTCTGCACAGGAATGTGGCAGAGAGACGTTCTCGCTGCATTTGCTGTTGGATTATCTCCTGGAGGCTGTATTGAGGTTGTCCTAGAAATCTGTGGCTCACATAAATTCCTGCCATGTCCTCCCATACCTGGCAGGACACCTTGGAGAACCAGTCCAGTATGTCAAATTCCACAAGCCAGTGTACAGTGAGCACTGTCACTGGTGATCCATCCTGCAGGTGTGGGGGCTTTCATGTGTTCTCTGGTGCACCCTGGGCAAGGCAGCGTTTGGCAAGTGAGACACAGAGAGTCTTATGTGGCTGTTTAGGATGTTCCCACTCCCTTGGTATCTCCCATGGCAGCAGAAGGATGGTGTCTCACTGGCTTTAACCCAGCCCGAGGTACCTTGGTGGCTGTCTGTACGTGCCTTGTTCTGCTCCGCTAATTCTGCTCAGAGATCACATCTCCCAGCACAGGGCAAACAGCTGGGCAGTGACCCTGTGAGTCACTGCCACCCTCTCAAGAGCTCAGAGTTTGTGGAGAGCAAATGAGAAAGTTCTGGTAAAAGGGCTGGGTTGAGAGCTGCTTTTGAATTCTATTTTCTAAAAGCTCGTTTACACTGCTTGTGTGGCTGCATTCACCTTCCTGAAACATTTGACTTGCCTGACCATTCTTCTGGGAGGAGAGGCAGTGTCAAGTAATGATGTCAAAGCTTCTTGGTATTTAAAGGGTCCTTGCCTGATAGTCACGTTTGTAACCCCAGAGAACAAGACATGGCACAAATCACACATATGAAAGAGATTTAAAAGAGTAAAGAGCTCAGAGGGTTTTGGATAAATACACAAAGTTTAGATTCTGGTCCAAACCTCTCTGGTTTGCAAAATGAGTCTGGAAGCATCACAAGAGCAAAGTCTTTTTATTTATTTTTTTTCAGCTCTGGAGTTTTTGGTCCTGACAGGAATTGGGAAGTGACAGGATCTACATAAACAAGAAAGAATTATCTGAATCTTCTCAGGACTCCTAACAGGTACTGAATCAGTATTTAATGTGGGCCCATCCAGCCAACCCTACTGGCCAGGTTATCTTATCTACTAGACTAGTGGTTGTTGTTTATTATTTGTGCTCATGTCTTGCCAGACACTGAGCGAGCTAACCCTAAAATACTGATCCTCACCTGCAAGGGTTTGACAAATGGCAGATGCCAGCTCTGCAAGTTATCTGCTGAAAAAGCTAAATGTTCTAAGAATATAAAGATAAATCTCTAGCCCACAAAGAGCTTCCATTGTTTTCAAGCCCTACAAATGAAGGATGAGTTTTAAATAAAGACCAGAAGAAAAAAATTATAGGTTTTTAAGGTACTCCAAGTCCCTTTCTGATGTACAAATACATGAGTATTTCAATAGGTGGATTGGTATTAACACCAGTCTTTGAGATATTTTTGCCGATGTAAAAATACTTTTAAAAACCACTAGCAAGTGTATCTGCTGCAAGTCCTCCACTGAAGCAAGATATGGGTCTCATTAAATAATCTTTCCAGGCCCTCACTTTGCAGCAGCCTGTTTCCAGATCTGAACTTTGGAACTGACCCCTGTCTTTGTGATGGGCCAAACCAAAAGCCAGATCTGAACACTACTGAACTCTGGGAAAGTTCAAATCTATTGTTTGTGGTTCAGGTTGAGCTCTAATTAAAACAGACCAGTTAGAAAGGCAAATGTCTTCAAACCAAACCAAAACAAATGTTTCACGTGAAAAGTCTTGGATTAGGCTATATGGTACCAAGTAGTGTTTTTGGCTATCACATGATGTCATGTTGCTCTGGTTTCCACAAACTGACAGCCTACACATGCTACTGGAGGAGGTGTTCCATGCAGGCACTTTGCATTCAGCTTTGAGCAGAGCACAGTATTCATGGAAATACTGCATGCTGTGCAAGAACCCATCAGTAGTGGATAACTACCCTTGCTGCCACTCAGCTCTGAGGGTAGTCTGCTGCCTTCACAGCTTTTTGTGCCCATCCCCAGTCACACAGTAGTCCAGGGTTTCTCAAAAACCAGTGTCTTGCCTTCCCTGAGTAAAGCTTATGCCTCATTATGTCAACAGTATGTGCAATATTGCCACTAATCACTGAAAACAAACAAGGGGGTGCTGCAGAACCTTGGGTTGTGTAAGCGGGCAGGGAAATCCCAGCTGACTCCTGCTCAGAGCTTCTGTTTATACTGTAGTGAAAACTACAGTGTCTGTAATAAAGCAACATGGTTCATCAATGGACAAGGGAAAAGGAAACAGATGGGAAGGGAACTTGGTTTCAGAATTACTGAACTGCTGAAGTGAGAGAAAATGGGTGACAGCAAGGAGAAAGAGCAAAAGAAAGAAGGAAAAGGTGTTAATGCCCCATTGCTGGTGTCAGGATGTCACTGTGCACCAGGAGCTGGGAAACGAGGGTCTCAGGAAGATTGACTGAGAGAATCACAGCACATACAGTAAATAAGCAGCAGTTTCTCTCCCTGTGGTCTTTGTTCTCTTCCTGATGTTCCATGTTAGTACTGAGCATTACTTGAGTATTTTCTCTTTGTGAACAGGCTCTTTGTGGACATTTACCTCAGGTTGCCAAACTTCCTTCTTAGGCAAATTAATATAATAATCCTTCCCACCTCTTCTACTGAGATTTTTCAGTATGGGCTTTTTTCAGGCCTGTACTTCCTTTCTAGGAGACCAAATTAATTCACAACGTTTCTGTCCTTTGCTTTCTCTTTGGATAAGAAGGCTTAAACAGCAACCATTTTTGTTTGAGGATATGTCCCAAATGTTGAAGTGGAGGCTACTAACTAAACCTCTCAATTCCTCACTGAAATTAGTAATTTCTAGTCTCCAGCCAGTGAGGTAAGAAGTGACATCCCCAAGGTCACAAGAAAAGGCACAGCTGGGAACAGAGTCCAAGTCCATTATCTCCTGGTCCATGCTTTAACCATAAAATGATGGTTCTCACCCTGAACTAGGAGCCACAAGGTATGTGAGAAAGAACAAGAAGGGAATAGTGTTGACCTTCTTGACATGACACCTTTCTCTCAGCTTGGACAAAGAGAATGAAAAAATATCCACTCCTCATGAACACGTCTCAGGTTAAAGAATATTTAAATGTTTATACTTTTTGCTCAGAGGAAATTTTCAGTTCAGACCTCTCTTTACTGGCCAAGTTGTAAACAGTTCAAGTTCTATTTAATCATTCTCTATCAATATACTCATTCTATTTAAGGCATCATCTAAAACACAACAAAATAATAGAAAGCAGTAAAAGACACATCTATGCAAAGGAATGAGGGACTCACAGTATTTTCTCCTGCACCAATTTTGTGAAAGAGGACTGCCAGGAACCTAGTTATTATTTTAGAATTTCCTTTAAAGCAAGAAGCAGAGTAGAATGGGAATAGATGCCTTCTCATGTTCTACACATGCTAATATATTGATGTAGAGCAAATCTAGTTGAAAGAATCACATGGTCTTGTGACACTGTGAGAAATATGTCAGAAAATATATGATTATTGGCTGGTGCTAATCCTCTGAGGGCAGAGCACCCCAAGTGCTTTGGAATGAGAAGCAGTCAGAAAATAAACCCCACCTGACTGCTTAGGAAGGCTCAGCACCTTTGCCATGCAGTTAATGAAACTCCCTGTGTGTTCCTGCCTGGGATACTGGCATTGGCAGGTTCCCAAGCTACTGACTGAGCCATGGAGATCCCCCTCGCCAAAGCACTGCCAGGTAAGTGCCACTGCCAGTCAGCACTGCCCTGCTACCCGAGCAGCAAAGCACTGTGCTCTGTGCTGACTACTCCTGATTGTGGATGCTGCCCATTGCCCCTCACCATTCCCAGTTTCTGCTGCTCCTGGCCCATCTCTCTTCCTTTCCTCCTCCCTTTACATGCAGTCATAGGTCTGCTATGCTCTCTCCCACTTCCCCACGGCCCTAACCAGACAGCTGAAAGGCTTCCATCACGAAGATTGAAAACATACTCCATATTAAATGTAACAGGATAGTATAGCCAGTAGGTCCATGTTTCAAACACATTCAATTTATATCACAGCTGAGAATAAACAGCAGGGGAAGCTACTTGATGGGTTGCTGGAGGCTGTGGCTACCCTTTCTTGTGGAACTTGTCTCTGTCACTTGCTAAATAGGTGCACCATCTGGTGGTAATTTTGGACTCCCACTTCTTAAATTTCCAAAGAGCAGTGGTGGAGCTATGCCTGTGGTTGCAGCATTTTTTTTTTTTTTTTTTACCAGTATCTGAAAGTCATCAGCTAAGACAACTTTTGTAGGTTCTCTTGGTGAATGAGTACTAAGAATAGGTGGGACTTTAAATGAGGATCAAGTTTCCGTGTCTGCTGTGTAGGGTAAGAAGGTATGACTTTATGAGAGCACTGCATGTTCCCCTGAGAAACACACATAGAGAGGAGGAAAAATTTAATAGACAAGCGAAAAGTAGCTATTAACAATTCTGATACCTAATTAGGGAGTCTAAGCTCCCAGGATAGGCAACAGGGACAGTCATGCAGTCAAATTAATATCCAAATCACCCCCGAGAAGAGCTTCTCTCTCTTCTTTGTCCATACAAGGAATACAGGCTGACTAGGTTCCTATCTTAGACATCTCATGCAAATGCCTGGAGCTGTGTGGTATGAAACTGGGCCAAAGGAAAGGAGTGAGGAAGGGGGTCCTCAATGCTCTGCCTTTGTTGTCTGGAGTTCAACAGCAGAGAGAAACCAATGCTGTTAGGTCTTAGAAATCATCTTTCCCACAGAATCCCAGAAATCAGAGGTTGAACCTTTGCAGTGGAGAGAGCATTATAAAGCTGTCTCCTAGACCCACTTCAGGTGGATCTAGGATGGGCAGAAGGACCCATCATCAGCTCAGTCTTGGATGCTGGCTTTCACTATGGCCTCTATATTCAGCAAACCACTTGTTTCTGCACTTTCAAAGCCTCTTTAACAGCACTTAAAATGGAAGGATTAGAGCTGATCACATATTGGGCAAACAGAGCATGGCTGATGTTGTTGGCTAGTTTGAGTCCTGAGGGAACAATGACCTCAGAGCTACAGTGCTAGATTCATTCTTTCAAGCCTCCAAATGACAGATTCTATAGTTCTCTTGCTTGCTTGCTTGCTTTATTTCTTCCACTTGATTTTGTCTCCTCTCTCAGTAACAATATTATACTCTAGCGTCAGTAAGTAATGGAGTCATGCACAATTTAATCCAATGTGAAAAGTCAGGCACGATACGCACAAGGAAATTTTGTCAATTAGAAAATAAGGTATTTGTCAGATGTAATATTTTGCAATACATCAGCCACTTCATTAGGAAAAGAAATTGCTCGTGACTGGAGGCACGACAGCAGTCAGCATGGATCAGTGATCTAAGCCTGGATGCTGGAACACTTGTTTGCAAAGCAAAATGTGAACACCAACAAATGCTGTGTTTTTATACTGTTTGCTCATGGCTCTCTGTGCATTTCAAGCTTTTCAATTTAGAAACAGATGGTTTACCAAACAGAATGTATCCCAAAGAAACAGAGGAGGAAAGGGAGGGCTGCTGCTACATATGTAACTTCGAAGTCTAATGTTATGTTTAGCCTGTCCTGCTTGCTGTAGAGGTTGAGCTAGATGACCAAACCTATCATCTGTAATTCTAGGGAAGAGATTTTGACAACACAGTTAACCACAGTAGTAAAGCTCAGGGAATCTCCCAAGTCATTAGAACCTGAGTTATTGCAGGATCTCCAGGTTGGCTGCACTACCTGTCACCCTCCATAAAGAACTTCCCCTGCAGGGGCAAGGATTGGCAGCACCTGCCTGTTTGCAAAGTTACTCTGTGCTTAAAAAGTCAAATGCTGTACAGTTGATTTCCAATTAATTAATTGGGTTTTAGCTGAGTCCCTGCTATGACTTTCAACTTTCATAGCCAAAAGCCAGGGAGCCTTTTTAGCGGCTCTGGTGAAACCAGTGGCAAAATTTCTACAACGGTCATAGGACCAGAATTTGGCTCTTGTCATTTTGGATGAAGGCCAGCACCACTTTATGTGACTTTAAATGTTATTTACTATCCTGTTTTAAGCGTGCATTACGTTGTAAGTCATTACCCAATAGGACTGAGATGGTGAAGTAACTAATGAGTCAGCCTGCTATGGATCATTTGTACCCAACAATTTTATTACAAAATGACATGAAAAAAAGAGACACTAAATGAACATTAATGTTCCTTGGAAGCATTTGGAAGTAAGGAAATGCCAAACAAAGTTGCTATGCAGTTAGCCCATGTCCAAATTTGAGTAGAGTATTCAAAAAAATAGTAGCCTAGAATTTGCATGCTATCTTTTTCACTGGACCTCTGACTCACTCATGCCAAGGCAAACCAAAAAGCAATATGGAAAATGCTTTTCTGAGTAGCTAAAGACAAAGTTAAAAGCAATAGAAAAGGAGGACTTTTGTTATGGCCAGTGCCAAGCCAGGGATGATCAGAGTTCCAGGTGATCACAGACTGTATCTGCAGGGCCCCATGACACACACCTGTATGTAAAATGTAAGCACATGCACATCAGGGTGAACACAGAATGCCAAAAACTGTGAGTACCCACCCACTTTAAAAAAAAAAAAGTTTCTTTTCATACTGGCACTTAAAGGGAGCTATTACATACATACAATAAAAAGGTCCATTTAGTTTTGAACCATGGAAACAGTGTAGTAAACCTCATCCCCATGTCAGTGCAATATTTTTTGGGAGGCCGAAAGTTGAAGGGCACAGGAAGACTGTGTGTCATGGCACATGATGTCTCTTAGCAAGCTGTGCAGTGTGTTAGGGAACCATTCAGAACCCCCTGGGAGCACGTGAGAGCAGGGGACATGAGACCCAGAGACCTGGGAGTCCCCAGGGACAGTTCTCAGCACTGATTTCCATCAGTGCACTGAACAAATTTAAAATTAAGTGCACTAGCAACCAAAATGAAGTTGCTCAGAGTCAGGTATACCAGTGGATTTAAGTTTGAAAATGTCTACAGAAGAGCACCTGTTCCAAGAAAATTCTCATTTTTATATGTAGAAATGGAATGAAATGGAAGTTTAAAAAGTTGGCCCTTTCCCTAGAATGGAAATTCCAGATTTCATTCAGGTCAATATCCACGATTTCTCATCCAGCTGCAAGCCACACAGAGTTCACCAAGTAATTGTATTACCATGTTAGTGCTATGTTTGGAATAAGGATATTTGCCTTTTAAAGCAAGTCTTCTGCCAAATAGGTAAATATTTAAATGGCAACAAGAACACTTTATTTTAAAAGAATTTATACTTTTCTTCAAACTCATGACCCTTGAAGGAAAAGAAGACACAGTTGAGCTACACTTGAACTAGACAGTAAAATGTTACAAAAAGGCTAGGGAGAAGATAAATTGAGATATATAAAAATCCATCTATTCATTGCTAGAAATTATTATATGCTACAGACTATATATGATAGACATTTCTTATCTAGGCAAACAAAGAAATAGAGATGATAAAATTAATGTAGGAAACTCACATTTTTTTCTAGTAAAGTCAAACAAAATTTATTACTGTCAGCTCATAATTTACAAATGGTACTGTCCATTTATGTTTATCTTTTCATCTCTAGTTTACAGTGTGTTTTGAAAACATTACTAAAGCCTCACCAAATCATTATGAGGTTGTGGCATCTAAGAAATTTTTAAAGCACAGAGAAATTATTGCCCACAAATGTTCAAATTTATTCACTAAGCTGGGAATCCTCCATCGTCTCAAAATAGGATGTTTCTTTAATAAAACAGTACTTCCTTAGACTAGAAAGATGTTTTTCCTTCTCTAAAAACCTCCAAGTGACAGAAATGTAGAAGAGTCTGAACCTACTGCTCCTCCTCAGTTAAAATAATATAAATTCTTAGCACATTAGTTGTTTCATAACTTTTTTACCGCTCCTTCACAACCTCAGCTACCACCAGCTGGGAAGTTTATTTTCTTATTCTGGTTTGGGTTACTGTCTTGCTTTGCTACTTGTGATAGTAAAAACCTTTTCCATCCTTCTACAGTCAGAAAGTATGAAGTGTTTGAATCCACTCCTTACTTTCCTCCAAAGATGATAATGTAAAGTGAAATGCCCTCTCGCATACTGTGCCTTGTAACTACTGGATTATCACACCTTTCCCCCTGTTTAGCTCTCAGTTGAGATGAGTTGCCTTGAACACACAGTCCTGCTGGGGCAGGCTGGGTGCCTTAGGGTGTTCACCTCACTGCCCGTGGGGTAACTAATGCCAGTGCCAGTGCCTGCGGGGGGAACAGCCCAGCTTTGCTCCAGCACAGCCTGGGCCTCTCTGTGGGGCAGCTTGTGGGATGGTCACCAACAGAATGAGACCCTTTTGCAGCATCACAGAGCTAGTAAGCCAGAACAAATGGGCTGCCTGTCCTTAAGGTTAAGGACATTTTTGTTTCTCCTTCCAGCAACAACATGTCAGTTGTGAAAATAGAGGTGTTCTTGGAGACGTTTTAAGAAGAGGCTTTGCAGGGACTGTTTGCAGTGTGGTAAATCCTTCCTGCAAAATGAGCACACTGAGGATGCCCTCACATTCTGGGGGTTTTCTGCCTCTTTACCCCCTGTCTCTGCCTGCTGGCCAGTTACCATGGGGTATAGGTGGTGGTTCATTATGCATGTCTTGTTATTTTTTTTCATTAAGGCCTATAATGAGAAAACTCTCCCCCTCTAAATAACTGAAAAATACAGATCTTGTTATGCACCAATATGCTTCCATTCAGAGTTATCCTGGCATAAGCGACAGATCATTAAATTTGCCATAGTATTTATAGTTTAGCTAAGTAACACTTGCAAATGCAATGACTCCACATGGCATTTTGGGAAATGGGCATCTGCAATCACCCCAAGGTAGCTGTGTGAGCAATAAAGACACTGTATTTATTGGTCCTACACTGTCATCTGGAGCTGCCCACAGTTCTAGTACAGATTTCAGATGATTGAATGCATCCTTGTGCCCCTCTCTCCTGGAATCCCAGACAGCCCTCTGCCCTAGGAGCTGGAAGCTGATGCCATGCCCTGAGAAGCCACCCGTCACACTGGAAGGATTTTTACCCTATTCTAGCACCAACATCCAGTTCAAATTACAGAAAACATTTTTTTCTGATCAGTTGCTTGAATGCTTAAAGGACAGACATTGTTGTCTGGGACCATGCTATACAACAAAACCCCTGAAATTTTTCCACATTAGGTCCAGAAGCCACTCTGCAATTGAGGTTCCCAATGGCTGACAAATGCCTAAACCAATCATAGCACCTACTGCTATGACAAAGATAATTACTGCCTTTCCGTCGGTGAAGTGTGTACCCTGCTCTGTATCATATTTAAAATAATCTAATTCCAACTCATTTTACCCCTCCAAATTGTTTCCAGCTGTACAATTCCTTTCTTTCCCCCATATTGTTTTTATTGGATATAGCGCAAGTCCGTAAAGATAGATTTTCCCATAATAATTACACAGATGTTAGAATAATAAACATACAGTCAACCTGATATATGAATATTGCTAAGCATTAACAAATATATAACAAACAACATAAGCTGATTTTTAAAAAATAGAGAATGAGAACATAAAGTAGCAGAGAAAGAAATGGCGGGAGGAAAGCGAGACAAAAAGTGAGCTCGAAATGTACTTACTTTAGCAAACTGTCTGGATTCATTTATGGTTTCCTTTATTGATTTGCTGATAGCATTAAAGCACAATATGGTTGTAAAGCATTCCTAAGAATGCTGCCTGTCTTCATGCGTTGGAAGATTTCTGCTCGCACTGAAAGTCAAGCTTTCCAAGTTGGCCAACTCATACCACACTAGACACTACTGTGCTGGATTAATCTATCTGCTTGGACATGAATTTCCATTTTTGGAGAATAATGAGCCTCTCTACTCCTCCCATTTTTGGTAGGAAGTTTTTATGATCATTTGGCATCTCAGTTCAACCATCATCATAGCCCAGAATAAAAATGACTGGCTACATATGTGGAATCCAAATTTCATTAAGCCTGTATATGGCCTGAACAGGATTAATTTACTGACTGACATCCCCTCAGCATGTCTGACAAGATGCCAGCCATTTCTCCACGATACCATCACTTGCACATCTTCCATGCCCAATTCCCATGTTCTTTCAGGCCTGCAGCTAAAACTCTGGGGTCCACAGTGGACTTACAATGGTACCTGTTTCCAGTACAAATAGAACAAGAGTCACTATTTTTTATGAGCATCTTCCCTTCAGAAGTTGTTGCCTCCCTTTCCTACTGCTCTGTTTGAAATGGGAAGTTTATGTGTGTATACAAGTGCATGCTTGTATGGAATCATGAATTCAACTTTATGTTCTAATTGTGCTTCTCAAAATAACTTGTAAAATCTTCATCACCTGGGACTTGATAAAATCCATGCACAGGTTTTGTTAGTCTCTAAAACTGTAGGTGTTTCCTCTCATCCCTCCCCCTTTCTGCCTGAAGAGTGGATCAAAATTTGAGCAAATAGGTGACAGGAAGGTTCTTAAGATGTTCTCCTAAACCTCCCATGGCAAGTAGGGCTTCACTTTACTTCAGATGCATCCTTTCATCACACCAGAAAACTACAGATCAGTACAAAAGGTCAGAGGTGTTTGGGTTTTGTTTTTTCTTTTTTTGTTGCTGTGGTTTTTTGTTTGTGTGTGTGTGCGGTTCGGTTTTTTTGTTTGTTTTATTTTTAAAAAAGCCCAATTTCAGAACTTCCTTGGTTTTGGCTTGTTTGTTGATACTTCCCTGTCAGGTGTCCAGTTCAATGATTTGACAAATCATTGCATTAATGACACAGCCAAATACTGCTAAATCATGGTCATTTCCCACATCATGAGTCTGAGAAAGGAGACAGCTACAGATGACTTTTGGTATCTTGACAGATATATTTTTCCAAACACCTCTGTTTTGCCCTGGGTTTAGCACTGGTGAGAGCTGTCTGTTTATAAACACTACAGTATTGAGAATTCCAGTGGCTATGGTCAGTGCACAAATAATTAGCCAGAATAATCCACTGCCAAAGAACAATGGCAGGTTTCATTTCCATTATTGATTTGGACTCCACACTTCAGAGCCTGCACTGCTTGCTCTTTTTGCATGGAGTTCTTTGCTTCCAGCTGCTGTTAATGATCTGTAACTTTCAGAGGCATGTGTGACAGATTGCTCTGCCCATCACTGGGGGAACAGAGACTGGCCCCTAGGGCTGGAGTTCTTCTGCATCAATAGCCTGAGAGGACCAGAGGCTTTACTTGGTCAGATCAGGGTCCTTGCCTTCAAAATGTTAGAAGGACAATTATCTTTCAACAGTGATTACTAATTATAACATTTGGCATATCATTAACCAATTAATTTTTGAATGCATTTTTGAAAGAGGTAACTTTATAGAGGTAATTTGTTGAAGAGGATTAAAGGAAGACGAATGAGTGGAGAGTGCAGATTATGTGAGAATCTGGCATGAAAACTAGGGATGAGTGCAGGAAGGTAACAAATACATGTACAGGGACAAGATGAGTAAAGTGAGTGCAGCACTGACTTTTCTGTGGGCGTGGCATGACTATTGATAAGTTCCTAGCTATAAATATGCCAAAATAATCTCTGCACAATGCTTGACTAATTCATCCCATGCTACAGTCTTTGTTCATGCTACTAATTTAGATTTCTCTGTCACTTTTTATCTTTGGCTGCTATAAATCTTTCACACCAACACAAATTCCCCATGCCCAACATTATTTCTACAGTGGTTTTTCTGTCTTCTGGACTATTTCAATTGGTTTTAATACAGATTCCATGTACTGTGTTGATGGTACAGCCCTTATTCACTGAAGCACCTCTTTGAATAAATAGCTCATCACTCTCCAGATTAGCTGACAAACTGAGCACTCCCCCTGGCACAGCAGGCGGGGACATCTGTCCCTGTGCTGTGACTTCCAGCTGCTGCTTGGTTGCGGCTGGAAGACACACAGAGTTGGAGCATAATAGCCCCTGAGAGGTGGTGGTAGGGACAGAGGCACATCTGTTGGAGAAACCTCACACTGGGTGAGTCTTGGGGGTTTGCTTTGAATTGGGAAGGTGGAGTGTTGCATGGAGCTACAAATTAGAATAACCATAATTCTGCACTTGGCAGTGCTAGTGAGAGAGTGTTGTCCTTGTGACTAAAGAGTAGGTCCTCTCTTTTCCATACAGCTAGAGAGCTTACTTACTCTCCCCACCTTCTGACCTGAATAAGTCAAATGTTCATCTCCCTAAGTGGTTCTGGGATGAAGCTTTCCTTTGGGATGAAGTGATAAACATGCCTGTCTTTTTTGGTCTTAATCTTTTCTTCAGTCTGTTCTGGCTGAGCAAAATGGCTGGTTTAGTGTTTCTGCATGTGTCAGACACGGATGTGTTTCATTACACATGTGAATATTTATGCTTACAAGTATTTTGTAGCTTTAAGTGGTGGGGTTTTAAACCTTTGTGTATTTTTCACCTTTTTTTCCCTTGCTAGTGTAGTAATACCACTTCCTAGCCCTATCCTTTTCCGAGATACTGACCTCATCATCTCTGGGTGCTACTCCACTAATAAAAAAATAAAGATGTGGATTATGGGATCCATTATAGACCTGCATGGAACTCATCTGGCTCGGCTGGAAGGGGTCATGTAAACCTTCTCCATCCGTTAGAGTCTGTGTGGTTTCACACCCAACAAATGTCGAAGTACTCAGCTGCAGCTGCCAAGTTTTGTCCGTGTTTGGGTTAAGCCATAAAGGAACCCACCAAATTCCACATCAGTCATTTCAGAGTTGTCAGAAACCACCCAGGTTCGGTGAAGAGGTCAACAATCTGGTGAACATTTTGGCAAATACGGTGTGAACAGTGGCTCAGGAAAACCCTGGGTTTTCAGACTTGCTATAGCCTGGTCTGTAATTTTTGTTCCTTGTAGCTCTTATTTTGTATAGAACCATTCAGAATAGAAGTGGAAGCACAATTTGTAGTGCTCTTTAGGCATTTGGACCGTAGTCCAAAGATTCTGAGGACAAAAGGGCTCTCTGGTGAAGGATTATCAGCCACGAGCACAGTGGTGGAACTGAGGAGGCATCATTTCTTCAGCTTGAAGGGGAGAGCACAAATGGTGAAAGTCTTTTCACCTGAACATGTGGTGATGGCACCAACTCTGGTACAACCCTCCAGAGTGTGCCTCTCCTTGAGACAACTCCCTTATCTAAGGTCAGAGCATGCCTGCAGGCTTTGGAAGATGAAAACACGGCATGAAGCACAACAGGGTCAGGCTTGGCAACTGTATATTTTCTGGCGGCAACATAATTTTGCGCATCAGCTGAAAGCAAACAAGCGTAATACCAACCAAGGAGGACCAGACCTGCTTTTAAAAGTCAAGACAAGTGACTAGAACTTTTTCTGGTTCATTTAAAGTTGAAGGTAGAAGTCAAATATTAGATTATTTCCTGTATCTGGTGTCTCGAGAATGTTTAAAGCCTTCCACTTAGGTTCTTTCAGAAACAAAAGTTAAGCAAAAAGTATTATCTAAACAGAAATATAAATATCTTGGGACAAATATGGGAAGAGACACTAATGAGCAAATTCCTCACCATCAGCTTTTCAGCATCTAAACTAAATTCTACCAACTCTTTTTCTGAAGTTCAAAAAGTTCAGACTTTTGCCATTGTTTTGGTTTACTAGTTCTTTATATTATTAGTTTTAGCCCTCTCCACTTTTGTGATTTGCTGTGGAGTAATGGTCACGGAATATGACAGATTCCCTGTGAATGTAAGTCCATTCCCCTGAAGCCAAGGGGTTTATTCCATTACAACCCTTTACAGCTGTGTCCTTAAAACACCCAGACCTCTGCCAGAGTCTCAGACTTCCATGTTCTTGGAAAAAGTATCCAGTTCCCTCATTGACTGAAGTGGACCTCAGCTTCTGACCTTCACTTCACAAGGTTGTCAGAAAAAACCCCAAAGCCTTGATTTCTAACAGCCAAAGCACCATGTAAGTCAATTCCACTTTGCTCAAGTGAAATGTTTTGCCTTTTTTTCATGCAGTTTTAATGAGATCTTATGTCTGACCACACTCAGTTGTGTCAGAAGCACAAGACTCACCTGAACCATTGAATTCAAGAGTTGTCACCCCCATTAAAATGGGACACGAGAAGAAGAGGCTGCAACCACCCTGAGAAGCTGGATGGTATCACAGCAGGTGCCCTTGTGAGAGCCACACACTACAACACGTCATCCCAGCCCAGAGAGGCAGACACAGGGGGCTGGGGAGTGGGCAGCCCTCGGGGGACAGAGAAAAGGTCAGGAAGAGGCTGAGGTTGCCCAGCTGGGTGATGAGGAAAATAATGATCTCAGTGCTGGAAAAAATTATATACAATCTCCCCTATGAAATAATATCAAACATAGGGTAAATGAAAAGTGATTGATTTAACTTCTGCCAGCTAACAGCTTGTCAGACCAAGGTCCTGTATTATTTTCTTTGAATAGGTTTCCTGCCTCAAATCATTTGCAGTATTTTCTTTCCAGTATGATAACAACACTAAAATGTATCACTGCTGCATATTGGAAGGCCAGTGCTGTATGCACAGCACTTCCATCCATTACTAGGGATTCTGCCATTACTTAAGCTCTTGGGAAGTCTGCAGAAGGATTTTTTCTGAACTGATTTTAGTTCCCTTTTGATTGGCCATACTATGCACTACAGTTATCATGGCAACCTCTAACAATACAACATTTGGAAATACTTGTTCACAGCCTTGATGGATGGCTGTGCAGCCACGTGGGCCAGTGCTGGATATGAAGCTTCACAGATAGGAGTGACTTCATCTACAGGTCATTAGAGATCTGATGTCTCTTGCCAGTTGCTTTACAGTGGGTGGAAACATGCAGACCACAGTTGTTCTGGGAGCATCACTGTTGAGCTCTAGCGGGCAAATCACAGAGAGTTAAAAAGCTTTGCAGGACCACAGCAAGAAAGGCAGCAGAAAACGGGCCCACACAAACCCATCCCTACAGCACCACATTGGAGACACCCTTACCTACTCGGAGCTCTTGTCCAAAGACTGTTTTCTCTCCCAGTGCAGAGCAGTTCCACCTCCCGTACCGGAACTGGTACTGGCACTCATTGATTCCCATTTGTGCCCCCTCCCCGATCACAATGATGGCATCGGGGCGGCTCTGGCAGATCGCTCGCTGCCGAGGGGCCAGGCCTGGGATCTTGTTGCAGATTATGTTAGCTCCTAAAGCCACCACGGATGACAAAGCTCTGAAGAAAGAAATCAGAAAGACATGTTATAACCAAACTGAGGTTGCTGATGGAGTTTGCCACAAGCTGCCATGTGGCTGGCGAGGTGCTGGGTGAAAGGGGAAGGGTTGGAGGGTGGGTTCTCCTAATTGTGCCAACTTATCCCAATGTCTCTGGTCTAGTAAAAGAGTCTGGAAATTTTGAGGTGATTCCTGATCAAATTTGTGCCAGAAAAAACAAAGAAATGGAATTTTGGCAGTTTTGCTTCCAGTTTTATGCAGAGCCATCAGCTTGTGAGATGTGGAAAGCAAGACTTATTTAAAACCATAAAAGAGTGATAATTGATCATCCACAAATCTCTGAAACTCCTGACTGCTTTGAATGTGGATTCAGGCTCAGTGTTTTAGTTGCTGCAGCCAGTTCATCCATCCCTCATTTGAAACTGTTAAGCACAATTTAGAGAATGGCTTGACACTACCAACCCTCTTGCCCATTATTACGCTCAGGGTATTGAATGATTAATGAAGTTCACCAGCATAACTGCACTTTTAGATTGGCAAACATCATGGTGCACATAGGAATGATCCTTAATATGTGCCATCCAGACTAGAAACATTTGCAGTTCTCATTCTTCAAGTATATTTTCAGAATTCATTATAAGGTTTGCATATAACTCACACCTGCCATATGTTTTCACTTTAGCGTGTTTATTTTTCATTTTTGAACTCACTTTTCAACATCTCTACTGGCTCATTTTTCAACATCTATGCAGGCTACTTTTTAAATGGTAACATTTTGAAGAAGATAATAAGACAGCACGGGCGCACATCCGGTAGTGTCTCAGGTCACACCAGGTACCAGCCAGGCCCGTGCAGAGGTGCTTGAACTGGGCCTGGACAAGTCAACAATGGCAAAGAGGGAAAGGCAGGCCTTGCTGAGCATGGGGTGACAGACCCTGAGACAGCCACACAACCAAAGCCTGGAAAAGGCCCTGTCCTGCTGCCTTTGGTGGCTAACCAGGGTGCTGAGATTGTCACTGCTTCCCAGCACTTGCAAGGAAGTGTCTCCACAAACCCTCTCCCCTCTTTAGCTCAGTATTGGATCCTCTGGGTACTTTCCTTTTCCCACCAAAGGCTGTTGTTGGCTGCCTCTGTAATACCCAGATCATGCTGCAGCACCCCAGGTTTATGTGGAGTTCCACAATAACAGATCCACCATATCTAGACAGGCCAGTAACAGGACACAGATCCACCTCCCCATTATCTTCCTTTCCATCCTGAACACCAGCCTAAGCCTTTCTTCTTAGTGTGCAAATCTTCCCACTGGAAATGCTCCTTTTGGAATATGCTGACTAAACAAAACCAAAGAATTTTATAGGAATTTATCAACCTCATCACAAAGGTAGCTGCAAAATTACAAAAATACTGTATTTCAATGAAATCAGTGTTTCATTTTGCCACTTCAGTAAACCACAGTAAGGCCAGAGCAAAAAGCATGAAATGGAGAACTCTTCCCTGGGCAAGATGAAATATTGCTATTACTGTGAAATGGAAATTCCATGATGATTCAATCTGTTTTCAATAGGTATTTGTGCATCCTTTCTGAAGTTAACAATCCATGAGAAATGAACCCATTGTGGTTGTTTATTTATGGCTTGCAGGGTGTCACAAACACAGAGATGCATCCATGTGGTGCAGCCTATGAAACAACCGTAAGAACTAAATGTAACTGCAGCTCTGAGCACTCCCAGTATTTGGAGCAGGAGCACTCAGACCTGTAGCTTAATCCATGTTCCTGTGGGTACCAAGCAACAACTGGAGCATCAGTTGGAACCAGAGAGTCCCTGAGATTCAGGCAGGTTTTGAGCTAAGGTTTCGTTTCTGACAAAAACGTGCTTCTCCACTTTAAAAAATGAGTAGAATATTTAAATTATGATGTTTTTAAATCAGGACTTCCCGAGAGATTTGGTAATCTTAAAAAAATATTTTGAGTTGGATGTAGAGATAAGATTCTATTTACAATGACATATGACCTTAATGATCTTTATCTGGCAGTCAATGACTTACTGAAGCTATGCCATCAACTTACTGGCCAAAATTATATATCAAAATAGTTTGTATATATGATACAAATATTTTTTTAAAAAATTAAAAACTGATAAAAACTATGAGATAACTTCCTGAAATCATTTTTTCAAACTGGTGAGCCTTCACAGTTTCCACTAACTATTATCTCAAGTTGAGAAGCAAAACCTTATGACTTCCAAAACAAAAGAAAGCAAGAAAAAGTTGGCCACAGCATCTAACCCACATATAATTTTCATTTTAGTTACTTCCTCCATACACATCACTACTGTCTCATAATTAGGTTAAAGAGTGTATTCTTTGGTCTTTTATTGTTTTTGGAGCAGGCTGTGGTCAAAGTATTTTAATACAGTGGATCATTTTTTTCATCCAGAAAATAAGCATGATCGTATCTGCCCCAGAAGGTATTGTGAGGATATCATATTTATTATCTGTTTGTAAAGTGTACTAAAATAATTAAACTGCAATTATTGGGGGTTGAGTGCTTTAGTTTTTCTATTATTACTTCCAGGAATATCCCCCTCTCCGGCCTGAATTTACCAGCATATTCCCTCAGACTTGTTTAGCCTTCTTTTAAATTGTTACTACCATTTCAGTGCCAAAAAAAAAGCTGAATCATGAAACTGAGGTTTTGGAAAACTTTGCTTATATTAAAGAAATGCACCCAGCAGCATTTCAAGCTTCCTCCCCTCCCTTCCCTGCAGTGTCCCTCAGTTTTCACCTCCTCACACGCTCAGAGGGCTGGGCTGTGCTGCTGCCCCTTGGCAGGTTGGACATCCATGTTTTTTTTACAAGGTGGAGAATGTTTCGCTGTCAAAAGGCAGATCCCCATGCCACATTTTGGCATCTTTCATCTAATCTTTCTCTGCAGTGCAAAATTGATTATCACATGCAACTCCTGAGTGTTGCACTTTGTGAGGGTTCCTGGTGCAGTATGCAGTAATTGCAACCATCCCACACCACCACAGCAGCTTTGGAGCTTTCTGCTGGGCCATCCACGTGGCTTATCCAGCTAAACAGGCATAGTGGAATAGTGTCACATTTCCTAAAGAACTGCCATTAGTGCCTGGCACATGGAGAGCCTTCACCTTTCTCCATCCCTTTGTCATTAATCCAAGGGAAACACCACACTGAAACTGAGCAATACTTATAAACAGAGTTACACCCAAATTTAGAAAAAGAAAAAAGAACCAAACACAGATCTGGCCTTGTAGTTCAAACTTCCATCAGACTAAACCCAAGGAACAAGGTTTTGGAAGGCCTGCTTTCTGCATCAGAATCCTGAAACATTAAGTTTTTCATCCTTTGAAAAAATAATTAGAACTGTGTCACAGCAAGCAGAAGTTCATGGCAATGGTAAACAAGCTTCAGCTTGTTTTCTGAAATAATGTTTGTTTACTTATGCAAACACAGATTAATTCTGTCACAAAAAAAAATAAAGGAAAATTCTCCCTCAAAATACATTTCCTGTTATGGTTGTATCTTCTCTCCAGGACCTAAGCAAGTCCAGCTTTGCTTTTCACAAAGCAAAATAAAAATTATGTATTTCAAGCATTTCATAAAAGTATAGGCCTTAGAAACACTTCAGAATTAAGCACTAGGGCCTAAAATCTCATGAGTTTTAAGAACATAAGTAAAATGCAATACTGCTGGTCGGAAGAGGATGGTATACTTCATTCATAGTTTGCTTTCTTGAGTCTCAATTTTATGTTTACAAATGTAAGCATTCGCTTAACTTGAACACGAGTCATGTCAATTATTTCAGATGTTATTATGCCTTTGCAACTTCAGATTAATTTCATACATAGGAAGGCCATCACAGGAGGAGTTTATAGAGAGTCATAGAGTCTTTGCACAACTGGAAAATATATAAAGTAAATTCGAACTGCATGAGGAAAAATCTAATTCTTATTCTTGTTAAAAGAATATGAATTTTGATAGAATTATGAAACAGAACTGTCTACTTATAGAGAGCAAGAGCTAGCCAGTCTTTGGAGCTGTCCCCAAGCTCCTGTACAGGCACAGATGTGTACTGAGATTTCTCCAAGGAGCTTAAGACTCCATCCCAACAAACATATGACAAAAGATGTAAAGAGATCAAATATTTCATTCAGATGAAACACTTAACTAAGCCTTTCTGACTAAAAAATATTGTCTTACAAATTCTCCTTGCCAGTGCTTGCTCCCTGAGCAAATTGCATTTAATTGGAGGCCTTCAGGAGGTTCTCCTTCAGCGCCGTCCCTGCTCAGTGTTCCTGGCAGTGCCCCCAGCCAGCCTTCCTGCAGCCCTGGCACCTGCAGGGCACCGTGATCCAGCCTGGTGCTGCTGGGACTGGGCAGGGAATGAGGCGATCCAGCCACACTGTTCCATGGACAGCAGAGGGGCTGCACAGCCTGAACCTCGGCACTGTCCCCAAACCTGTCCCACTGTCTCTCGCAGAAAAGCCTCACAAGGGGCTCTTTGTTGGAAGGAACCACTGAGGCATTTTGTAGTAACACTGCGACACATCTGAAACTGTACACCACCGCCAAATGGGTCACTTAATTAAGAATTCCTAAGTAAATATTTTGACTGTGTATCAGTTGAAGGAATTGGCAGGAGCTTCCCGGGCTCTGAATGCCATCTACACACATTTAGGCTTTCGTTTTCCACCACTGGCTTTGGGAAATGGCTGTTCAGTGTGTGTGTTATTGAAAGGGAAATGCAGTAGGGCTGCTGGTCCAGCCCCGGGGTGCATTCCCCACTGCCACAGCTCCCCTCCCAGCCCAGCCCAGCCCTCAGACCTGGCAGCTGGGGACAACAAGGTGTTCACTCCCATCAAAGGAAAGGTAGAGCTTGCTTGGAGTAAGTCACCCAAAAAAGTGCCTGATTGTTGGCATGGTCAAGAATACAAGTGGTGGGATAAGTGAGAAGAGGAACGACTCACACAAGGGCAGAGCAGGCCTGGGGCTTGAGAGAGCACTGGGAGCAAGAAGCCCATCCCTGAAATGCCCTAGAGATGGGGGAAACATCAGCAAAGCCTTGGATCCACGCCCTCCCCTGCCTGGCAGCGTGGAGGGACAGGATGGCTGCTGTGAAGCCGACAGGAAATTATTTGGCTGGAGGAAGAAGGAGGGGAGTCATTGCTTACATGTCAGTGTCTCTTGAGAATTCTCCCTGTTCACTGCAGAACAAGGGAAAGCAAAAGCATTGGTGACTCAGGAGTTTCTGACATGACGGCTTCTGAGAATTGTTTCCCAAAAATGACAACCCAATCTGCTTTTTACTAGACCCGTATCTTCTTTGCTGTATGACTGGTCCACTGCAATAATTTTTATTAGTCAGCCAGTGAGGCAGTACTTGATATGTAGCAGCAGTGTATTTTGAAGACTGTTACATCTGTTACATTACTGTTACATTGGTTTACCTGTATGCAATTTTTTTTCACCAAAGAAAGGTTCATGAAGAACAGAAAAGCCTCATATGCCTCATGTGTCCTATTGTAAAGACCACACCAGCAAATTTACATTTACATTGGACATTCACTGCCTTCCAGCAGGCATTTGGAATTTTCATGGCAAACTACTGTATAACGAGGCTTTTCTTTCTTGTCTAAATTCACTTTAGGGGCATTTTGCTATATGGTGGAAAACACATCTTGTAGATGTGAAAATTAATAAAAATAAAATAGGATGTTAAAATATCTGAAGTGAGGGAAATAATGATTCCAAAGCAATTAGGGTTTCCAGTAGTATTTGGTTTGCTAAACCAGAGAAAACTGATAGGCCTGTGTTGGAAGCTGCAGGAAGGCAGCAGCTCCCCTGGCATGCACAGAGCAAGTCACATGGCTGGAATAGTGGTGCTTTGGTCTTGTCTGATGAGGGTGGTGAATGGCATCATTGAACTTACCTGACTAAACCTAATGAAAAATAGTGTTGATATAAAATGATTTGATTCCTTTTCTAAACAGAACTTTATCAGATTTAGAAATCAAACTGAAACACTTCTGTTTCATACAATTTTTTTCCTATGTCTCTATAAACACAATTAGCAGGCCCTGCCAGTTCAGTTCTGCAACCATCCACACAGCTCTGGTACACATTACAAAGCACCAAACAACGTCCCCTATCAGTACCTGGAACACACAGCTCCTGGTGGGCACTCACAGCTGGCATTGAAGGCAGTGCTGTCATTTGTCTTCCACCCCATTTCTGCTTTTCTTTAGCACTAGAAAAAGCCACGCTGATACCTGACAGGAAGAAACAGCTGTTTGCTGAATAGCAACACACCAGAGTGGGAAGCAAAGCTGCCTTGCAGAATAACTGGAGTGGGGCATTGCAGTTCCCCTGGGGGAAATGTGACTTTGAAACACCAAAATGGATGGAAGAGATAAACCGCAGATTTTTCTGTGTCAACACAGCAACAATTCCATTTCATAGGGAAATAAAAATGTCACACTTCAACATGTAAAATCCATACTTTTATGTTTTTCATATAGCAAATAAGAATGAAAGGCTTTCTCCATCACACATGACATCTGGGAATTTTTCGAATTTTATCAATTCTAAGCCTTAATTAAACTTAACTGAAGTGCATATTTTGGCTCTGTCTAAGGTTTGACATTCTGTTCTCTTGTGAACTGGTTAAAAGGAGAAGAAGTCCTTTAGGCAAAGTCCAGCATGTAGCAAGACCATACCCTGCTTAATTTGTGAGATCTGATGAAAGTGTGTCACAGTCTCAGCAGACCTTCAGATCTGTACCTAAAAGCTGGACATTACTATAAAATAGCTGCAGTCTGAGAAAGCCTCAAGTGGGGGAAAAAGTGGGGAACCCCCTAGAAACTGCAGAATATAAAATATTTATTTCCTCTGCAGATTTCCAAGCATTCAAAGCATTATTGTATGCAGCATGTGGGCTTTCTGCAAACAGAAACTCTCTTTTATAATCAGAACTGTCAACACTGGCACAAAACAATGTGACACCCAACAGGGCTATCCATGAATTTCTAAGGTTTCTTTCAGCTGCTTATTTCAAAATTTTAATTTTGAGTAATGTAAGAGCCCTGGTAAACCACACAGTAACTTTTCTAGTTCCCTGGCTCATTGAGCTTATTTCAGGTGTTCAGAAGAATTAGGAAAAGCCATTTTGAGTTGTTTTTTCCAGAGGGAGTTTCTAAATTTGGTAGGCAGCCATAAAAGTTGTGCATCTGTGTTATTATCCCAGTGGCCCTTGCTGGGTGTGTCCCTGGTGTTTTGCAAATCGCTATGAGCTTGTGAAAGCAGCTGGATGAAATCCTTCTCCTTCTAAAACGCTCTCTCAAAGGATCCCACACTCACTGCCAGTCATACACATGCAGGCATTTACCTGCCTTTTTGTTCTGTGGCGTATAGACCCCGATTTAGCTGCCTCTTGCCTTCAAACTGAAGATGCTGCTGCCTACAGGCATCTTGAATGGCTCTTTCCTCCAGTTCTCTTTCTAAATCTAATAATCTGAAAAGATCCCTTTATGGCCATGTGATCCAAAGACTGGAGAGATCTAGAGTTAAATGATAAGAAAATGTTGGGATTCACAGCTGAGCCCACAGAGGTGGTACCAAGGCACCTCCATAAAAGAGTCATATGGAATCTATAGGGTCTATAGGCAGATGCTGTGTCCATATACAGTGTCAGCCAGTGAGCATCCAGGGCAAGTTAAGCCTGGCTTAAATCTACATCTGAGCCACAATCAAGTCGTCATTTTCTGCCAGCCCCGCACTTACATAAATCTCCCTTCACTCCTAACAAATATTTACTCTCATTTTTACCCCAATGCCATGATTCTTTTGCAACCATTTTTTTAACTTTTTACCCTTAAATGCAACACAGATCAATAGAGAAGTGCAGTCTCTGTGTCTGAACTACATTTAGCTGTTTTAAAAAAGAAAAACTTAACCTGCCAACTGCATCATTTTGGGTTCACTGCAATTCGGACAATCAGAGCAACTGCACAGAATTGCTGTAACTGGAGATCTGTGAACTAAGGAAATGAGGTGGCATCACTTCCAGCCTTCCTGGGTCATTCATATCTCCAAACAAAGCCAGAGAAGTTTCTGTTGTAAAGCAGAACATGTATTTCTGGAAAAGTGTCTTTCAGGTTGAAATGCTGTCCCTCTGTTTAATTTCCAGGCCACTCTGTACACTCAAGGGGCCCCAGGAATTAAGATTAATAGTTCAAACCATTAGATGCTTATGAATTTTCTGTAATTCATAGATTTTCTATAGAGTATGGAAGAAAACCTTCTATCTGAGACCACATTTTATCCAACTTTGGAGCATTTCATCCCCAGTAAAAATCAACGTGCCTGATTTTATTGGATTGCCATTGCCTTATTCCATTGAAGTGAATCCCTAAACTCCAGTTTCTCTAGCTCACACACAAAGGATTTGTGCCATAACCTCAAGTTTTCCTGGCGTAGCCTGTAGGATCCAGGATGAAAGTTTACTGCCATGGCAAAACAAACATGTAGCATGGGAAAGACACCAGTGTAAAATAAAATTGAGTGGAAGCTGAAAGCCCAAAGTAACTTTAAGGGCTGGGTTTTAGGTTCTTTGCATCTTTAATCCCTGAAATGGCTCCATTTTTCCATTGAACAGTCTGGCAGGCACTACACATGGGATAGGATTAGGAGGTCATGGGTTCAGTCCGTAAGTGGGACCACTCACCCCTGTCACAAATCTACTCAGTTGACAGACAATTCTTTGTGATGAGCTGGCCACCCATTTGGAGGGTCAACAGAATTCTTACTTATTTTGAAAATTTGACCATGAGACACAAACTGCCCTTCTATGTGGGGAAGCCCACCCCACAGACACCTAGGGGAAAAAGTCTCAGTTCATGCTGTTCAGAATCCATCTTCCCAAGGCTCCTCCTGTGGTGCCTAGTGTTGTCCAAGCTCAGTGAGTTGCCTTTATTCTGTCTTCTGGTGTGTTCTAAAAGATACTTACAGAATGCTAAAAATCTTTATTTTAAAGGAAAAACTAGTTGCACAACATGAGTGAACAACATATGTATTTGTTAAGCAACTTTAATAAAAAGAATGTTTTGAATGCTTTCAGGAAAAAAAATTATAATACCTTAATGCCATGTCTTAAAGTATGCTTTAGACCTCTCCTAAGCATCTTGTTTGTTATGCTTCAAAACTTCCTGTCACCAGAAAGGAAAAAAAATCCACAGCATTCCTTCTGTCTTACAGAAACATGAGAGTAAGAAAATCGCCCCTTTGGGGTTTTTTGTTTGGTGTTGGGAAACTATAGCTTCATGAAGGATTTGATAACTAACCCATATGGTGCTTGATCCTGATAATACAATCCAAACATCACAAACCAACTCCCAAAAGTTAACAAGACTCAGCATCTTTGTTGTAGAACAAAACAATGCGATCTCATGCTAACCCCAAATCCAGCTGCTCTGGAGATACCAAATGCCTAATTCATAATGAAAATAGTTGCTGATAGATGATGACGCACATCCTACAGTTTGATGTTGCCTCCCAGAGATGAAACAGGGGGCTTGAGCTCTTGTGGTGTTAAAAATTCTCTGGCATTTTTTGGACTCAGAGAACTGATGAAAAATCAGATAATTAAACTTGCCTGTGTAGAATTCCTGTAAGTATTAACTTCATATTGTATTCTACTCTTTCTGTTTCAATCATTTTTCTGCATTTGGCAGGTACAATGGCCATTCTAGCTTTCTGTTCTGGGGGCAAGAAACCTGCTGATTACTTTAGTAAATTTGATAACTTCCTGCTAAATGGCTGGTGTTTTCTAGTTCCGAATTAAATTATTCTACTTAGCAGTTTAGACATGGTGTTTAACTCTATGGCCCAGTGGGACAATCCCATTAATGTAAAACTCAGTACACCTGTCAGAGGCCTACAACTGTTTTGGGACTCCTGCAGGGACACAAATATTGCATATTCATGACCTAGGTATGTGTACAAAGTGTAGGTAGGTGTGTTTTTAACTCCAAAAGTGTGGATTTTGTGTATTTCTTAGGATGCTCTCTGATGGGAGAAGTGATGCCAGGATGGATTTTGGCCATAACCTTCCACAGAGTAACTTTGTGTGGCAAAAGAGCCAGACTTACGAAATAGGCTTATTACTGTTGCACTTCAGTTGTGTCCTTTGAGGATCTCAGAGCTTCCTAGAAATAGTAATGAATGAATCCACACTGAACAGAAGGGGTGATCATTCTTGTTTTACTAGTAAGGGGAAATGTGATTTACAGAACTGGAGATTTCAAATGAGAAACTTGGTGTTATAATGATTTTTATACCATAGACCATTTTTTAATTACAAATGTCATGAGAAGTTCCCAAGTTAGTTTGGTTATTTAGCTCAAAACCACCATTGTGCTATTTCAGTGAAAGACAAACATTGACAGTCAGTTTCTTGGTGAAGGGATCATTCTCAGTTCTGCCAAATGTTCGGCACAGTGTATCCCCCATGTCCAAACAATATCACTGCACAAAACTCTAACTCAGAGAAAAGTTCATCAGGAATAGAAATGTTTCCTGTGCCAAAAAATAGTCACTAGAAGGAAAATGTAAACCCAAAAGAGAGATCAAGTAGCTTGTGGTATAAGGTCCTAACACACAGCAGCCAACTAAAGTCACTTTTACTGAGTGAAATCTACAGCAGGAGCTGGCTGAAATGCTGATAACTTCCAGGAATAAAATAGGACAGACGAGCGAAAATGGGAAATCTTGGGAGAAAGGGATCTCACAGAGCAAACCTGTTACCCTCCACTGTCACTGTCACCACTTGCCCGCAAGGCGGTCCCAGCTGTGGCAAGATCTGCAAAGAAAGGTCTGGCCTGAGGGAGCTGCGCATCGTGGCACTGCTGGTGCTCACCAAACTCCACTGCACTGCCCAGGGACACCAACAGCTGCAGCGTGCCAGACTGTCCCACAGAAGATGGGCACTATGGCAGAGAGCATTGACCTCAGATGACTCAGAGCTTCCAGAGAAAAATAAAACTCTACATAGCCAAGATAGAAACAAACAAACAGAAAAAAGTGATAATTCGGTGTTTGCCTGATGGCTTTTTTCCCAGATATAAAAAGATTCTTTTCCAGCTCCTCCAAGGCATAGTTTTTGTATTTTTTATGTCAGAATGAGAGGAGAAAACAAAAATCTGGCACATTTCTTTTGTTAAGTTTCTAGAAACTGATGTTCTCCCTCCCTTATTTCCCTATCCACATGCAATGTCTGCAGTATTCAGTGCTGAACTGGAAAAGTCTTTTCTGAGGGTGCGGGGTAGATCCTGTTCTACAACCATTAAGTCTTTGTGTAGAGACCATCTATGAGGCAATGGCACATAATGGCAGCTGTGCTCTTTTGGGCTGCTGGAAGCTGTCCCTGGTCACACTTGCACGATTCAAAACTGCTGGCTTCACCATCATCTGAATCAACAACATGAAAATAAGAAGCTGTATTATATTTGCCTACAGTAACTTATCTCAGTGGGCACTGATGCTTTGCAATGGCCTTACATCCTCATGGGTTTAAAATTCTGCACAAAATACGAAGAATCCACCTAGTGCCACACACTTCACTAAATTGTTTGGAGCTCCCACAGAAGAAAGCTAATATTTTCAAACTGCTGTTGCTCCAAGCTAGACAAGATAGAATTACAGATCCCTGACAAGGCATGGCAAACTGTTGGGTACTTTTTATTTTGGTCTTATTGACAGACTGTCATCCTCGTGGCTGAGATCCTTAGGTTTGATTGCAAGCTGTTGACTTGCAAGCTTACAGCTGGCCTGGCCTGGCTAAAATCATCAGGAAAGTTGTGCAGAAAGCAGCCAAATCGTAACCTGACACTGATATGGATGACTAAAAAGAAAACATGAAGAAATAGGTCCCTCAGAAGATCTTGTGAGTTAATGCAGCCAGAAATTAAAGTCAGACTCCTGCAATTTCTGTACAGTAACTTTATCAAGGAATTAAGTGTTGCTGCAGGAACTCTACACTTATCCTTGCTATAATATGTTGGTTCCCTTCATTTCTTCTTAATTGGCATCAGCTGACAGTGGGAGCCAACCATATTCTGGACTTTTGTCTGAGCGTGGTAAGACACTATACAGGCAAACCAAGTAATCTTCAAACCTGTCCTGTGTGAACTGAAGAAAAGCCTAGGGTTCTAAAAAATCAGGGATTGGAAATTCATAGCCATAGCAATAGATGAGAGGTGGCATATTAGAAGGGTGAATACTGCAGCACAGAACTATGCAAAAATGTTTGGTTTGAATTTGAATGTGGCAATTACTCCATAATATCTTCTGGTTCACAAAGCTTTCAATGAACTTTAGGAGAAAAGTATCTTAACTGGTGCCCTACCATCTTAACTTAGTGAAATTTTTCACATGCAGTGTATTTGCCATCCAAACTCTTGCTCAACTCAGTTCTTACTGAAAATTGAAGAATAACCTGTTTCCTTTTGGGGGTGATTCCACCATTATAGCACAATGTAAAAGGAAGGGATCCAAACCCCACACAGGAGTTTGAAGAAAATTGTTAGCTTGGGTTTCCAAGAGATGTACACCTTTAACCAGGATCAAACCCAAGCAGTTTCTGGGCACTAGATTCAGTTTTGCTGGGTTTAGTTGTCTGCATCAGTATCTTCCACATTTCAGAAGCTTGCAGAGCTTCTAAATGGCATGGAAAGACTCCATGGCATTACACTCAGTGCAGTATTTCACCACATTTAGCTTCCTATGGTCCTTCTGAATGAAAGACTCAGCACTATCATGTCAAATCAGGAGGATGATAGGCCAGTTCATCCCATAGGTTGAAATGAAAATCTGAGAAATTGTCCTCTGGAGTCATGGACTCATAGAACACCTGACACAGGTCTCACATTGCTCTGTTCACACATAGGCTATCAGCTCACTTGCCACATTTACAGCATAAGCCAGGTCTGAGAGGGATGCATCTGACAGTGCAGGATACTAAGAGTCTCCTGGTCCTGAAAGAGCAGCCTACACTTGCTTGCCTATTCTTCCAGGAGAACCACAGGTGAGAGATAGAGAGGTACCTCTCCAGGGGCTCTGATACTGGATCAAAATAATGTGATCTGGTCCTAGTCTTGGCTCTGATTTGCTGGGTAGGGTTGAGTGAGCCACTTCCTTGACTTGTACTGCTTTCCTGCTTCTTTGCATGTACCTGGTTTACCTTCCTAGACAGAGTGTGGGCCAGGATGGTGACTTGCCCATTCCTGCAATCGCCTCCACACTACAGATTGAGTGCTAGGCATTAATTCAGTTGAAAAATTAATTAGAATGTGCATACCAACTTACTCTCACATAGGTGCTACTAGTAATAAGCAGGCTGACAGGAAAAAAAAGAGAGGCACTAAAAAGTTAGAGTACCATCAGTTTTAGTGCTTCCCTCTGCCATCCAGATTACCCTTTTCAAACTCTTCAGTGATCATTTTTGGTGTGGCTACTGTTATTGATTTGAACAGAAGAAAGATGTTGGGTTCAGATTTGGTTTTGTCTCTCCAGCTACCCATAGGTTTCTCCTAGCTGAGCTGATGTTGCCAAAGTAGTAATTCTAAAACAAACCATCCTCTTCCCTCCAGCCAAACATGTGTCAGTGTTTTCCAGCTCCAGAGAAGGTACATGAGTGTAGGCACAGCAAATCTTCAATATCTCCTTCAGGTTGCTCAGTAGTACCATCTTAAGGACAATTTTCAAATTTAGCTGTGTTAAACAGACTAACACATTAGTTACATGCCCAGGTGTTAGTGTTAGTTTCTGTCCCAGCTGTCTCCCAGTAAAGACAAGGAGGACATACTGAGTATAAGAAATCTCAAGTTCTTAACATAGGTGCATCAGTCTAGGTCCAGCACAAGTTTTGTGACTTTATAAATGGTGATGATAGTGCCTCCCCACTATGTAATAATACACCTCTTCTCTGCTCCCCTTCTTAGCCTTCTGCACATTCCCTGGGGTCTGGAGGAGCTGAGCTCCTGCAACACACTGAAGCTGTGGTGCTGTGCCTTGGCTGTGCCCCTCCAGGACACGCACACCTCTCTTGCCTCTCTCCCAGGAGCCAAAGAGCTGTATGGTGACATCTAACACTGTAACATCACCCAAATCCTCTTTTCACCCCTAGAGAGGTCATGAATTACTCATCTGAGAACCCTAGTGCTAATGCATGTGCTGGGATGGATCTGGATTTTACATGAGCACTTCCCAAATGAACAGCCCATCACTCCCCTTAGCAGTTTGCTCTAGTGATTTGTGATGACACAAAAATATGAATGATTCTGCTTTCTGCTTCCAGGCAATTGATTCACATTTGTCACAGAAGAGCAAATGACAGCCAAAGAGAAAACCAAAATATCTGCAGTACGAAATGCAGTTCTGCCCTATCATTCTGACAGCAGCATCCTAAATTACAGCTGCTTTCTCTTTCTTCAGTAACCAATCTCACTGCTTTTCCCCAGGTTGCTTAAATGGTGAGAGAGCAACTTAACCCATTGCTTCCCCTCCCTTTGGTTCCTCCCAGCTCCCCGTCTCTTTGGGTGCTCCAAGGCCAGGGTTGCTGCAGTGCTCACTCCACATGTTTAGCCACAACCTGGAGGGTCTCAGAGGGAGAGCTCTCACCTTTCTAGGCTTGCCTTGTGGCCCTGGAGCTCACGCTGGAAATAGGGCTGTTAATTCCTGCTGGTTACAGAAGTGGGATCCATGGGGGAGCTGCTGTCCAGCCACAACATCTCTTTACTCCTCAGTCACCCAGCAGCTGTGGAGTGATGATGCCTCCCAACTAGTACTACTCTAGACAGAATCTGGGCCTCTCACTGTGAAGCTGGGAGGTTTCTGTTCAAGCTTTGGTCAACCACTCCTCTATCCAGATGCATTCCACAATATTCTGCTTCTACAATCACTTACGCTGGCCTAACACAGCCAAGCTGCCTTGCAGGCATCTTTTACAAGGGTTTGTTTTCTTTTAAAAAGCAAACAACCAACCAACAACCAACACCCCCCCCCCACCAAAAAAAACAAAAAAAAAACAAAGCCAAATCAGAAATTGCTGAGGTTGATTTTCTGCTTTCAAATCCCAGTCAACTCCACCTTTTTTCAGATGCCAGCACACACACGTACACATGTACTTGTGCTCACACACCCCCAGCCACTCACTTGCTTCTCTGCTCTTGCAGGGTGCAATCAGCCGTGGATTTACAGTGTGTTCTAACATCTTTATCTAAAAATACACCTTGTTTTAATAAGACCCAGGGTTTAGAGCCAGGATGGATTTAATCAAGAGCTTATAAGCAGGGTGCAACCTTCAGCAAACTTACATGTGAAATTATCACTTAGCACTTTTCCATCAGCTCTGTGGCAAAGTTTTCATTTGCTCTGTGGCTGCTTCTGTGTCTCTGGCAAGTCACAAAGTATTTTTTGTTTTGGTTTGGTTTTTTTTGTTCCCTGCAAAGGCATCCAGATATGTCTCTTTGTTTACTGAGACATTGACACAAAGGAGTCCAGTGTAACAGGCCAAGTTGATGTATCTCTTCATTTTGAGTAAGACTAGCAGGATTAGCCTTCCAAAATGAAAGGGGTGCAATAAGCCAAATACCAAAGTCATTAGAGCAATGTGATGGATGAATTTGAGCAATGCCTCTAAAATGCCAGGCTGTTAAACTAGGATTTAACAGGCTTCAATTAACTTGGTAATTTAAAAGTGAGGGAGCCAGTATATTATGATATATCAAAGATGGAGCCTCAGAAAATCAAGTATGTAAAGAATTGTTCCTAAAAAAAAAAAATTAAATCAGGATTTTACATCCTGTTCATTTTGCCAGCCTTCTCATTCAAACATCTGTAAGCACACAGAATACTAACTGATAGAAAGCAACTCTACACTAGCATTTTCAGGTCATGAGGTCAAGCACTTGTAAGTCTGAAAATGCCAGAGCCAGGGCTGACAGTGAGACTCAAATTCACCTGTGTGCTGTGCGGGCAGTGGAGAAGCCTGCAGGGCCACAGCCACACAACTGGTTTTTCCACAGGACTCTCTCCTCACTTAGTACACAGGGTGGATGCACTCCCTTCATGAGGAATTGCTTTTTCTCGCTTTCTCCTTGCTCACTGTGCACACCCCAGGCTTTACACGCATTTCAAACTCCATTTTATTGATGAATTCTCAGCTTGGCCTTTGTTTTTCCATAGTGATGATCTATACAGTGTACGAGAGAATCACAGAAAAATTATTCCATAATGCCCCTTTGAGGAGAGGAGACATGATTCCTCCCACCTTAGCAATTCAGCAATACTTACCTATAAAGTATCCCCTGATCCAAGGAGTTCAGTTTGAGAACTCTTAGGACACCAGCTTTCAAAACAATTTTGTTTTGTTGTCTGAAGCATTGATCCTTCTAACTTCTGCAGCTGGATTTGTTCCCCATTTCAGCAAGTCAAATCCTGGGAACCTGAATCAAGCAACCATATACAGGGAATAGCTACTACTAACTTAAAAATATATAAAAATTAGTTGTCTATAGCAACACTCAAAACAACACTGAGAAAAAGGACCCCAGTGAAGCCCTCTGCTCCCCAAGGGAGCCCATGCTCAGACACAGCCCCTGGAGGAAAGCCTGCCAACCCAGTCACTCGAAGGAAAAGCCCCAGGGAGTGCACTCCTGAGGCAGGAATCCTCTAGAGGTATGGCTGTGAATTCAAGATCACACACTTAGGTGGGAGCCACACTCAGGATCCACCAAATCAAATACATAACAACAGAAAAATTGTGTCTCCCTGCCCTAGTTTGGATGTATAGTCCCCACTTACATCTGTGGCCCAGTTTCTCAGCCTTATATCCCTTCTGAATAGTGCTACACTTCACCTGTAAATGGAATCATTGGAGACAATTTAGATCCATTGTCGACAATTACATTTGAAATTCACTGCATTCTGTCCTTCAGAGAAAGGGAAAAAAATCACTTCTGAATGTTGAGAATGCCCAAAGTTTGGGCTTTATAACATTTTAAAAGGTTCAGAGAAAACTCTGTTATCCCAGACATTGTTTTGCTCCCTTGCCTTCAAAGATGCACTTCTATCTTTTTTATTTCACAATGTCTCTTTTGTAACTAAAATCCAAGAGCTGAGTAAGAAGGTAGTTACAATGCTTATCATTTCCTTCACCCTTCAGTGCATTTTCTGAAGCAGATAAACGAAGCAGTGACAGGCTATTGCACCCCACAGGGCAGACCCTTCTAAGAGACAATGTTGGGAATTAAAAGCAGTAAGCAGTGGTCGCTGCTTTGACTGAGCTCCCAAAAAGAAACTTTCAGAGTGAAAAGTATTTCTGCATGGATTGCAAGCCTCACATTCAGTGCCACCTGAAAACCAAAGCAAGCAAAATACATAACACCAAAATGAAGGAACACTTTAAAAAAAAACAAGTGTCTTGCAATGCTTTATGGGCAATAGTTACTGAGTTATGGAAAGAAAAGCCACTAGAATAAGAAGGGTTTTTCTTTTATTGTTCATGCATTCTAGCACCCATTTTAATAAGAGATTACCAGGAAAAACAACACAGCATCTTTCTGGAAGAGCTAATCATCTGCTTCTGTTGCCCATGCCACATAATTGCTGCTGATCCATGTTCCATTATGTCATACCCCGCAATACCCTGTCCCCTGCACTTGCAGGCCTGAGATCTACTGCTCCTCCACTCACATTGTCTTCTCTGGTCCTTCTAACCACAGGAAACAGTTTTCATTTATTACTCTTTGAGAATTAGCAGTTGCTAAAACCTCTTCAGTATTTATGATGAGTATTGGTATCTATAGGATTTGTTGACTCACACAGCAGCCCTTTGCTCTCTCATGGTAATTGCCTTCCACCCACACTCTCTACCTTCCCAGATTTGAGCTCGTTTCTCTTTCTCTCTCTCTCTGTCCCTCCCTGTGACTCACCCTCACTGCCTGGAAGTCCCAGGCACACGTTGGCAGCTCCAGAGATTGTTACCTCTGCAGACTGTTGCCAAACCCCTTTCCTTTCAGAAAACACGTTTGCTCTGCTTTCTTCTTGCCTGTACATTGATAACCCAAAACAAAGGCCAAGAAGATGTTTTGCCTCAGGAACAGTGGTGGGTTGGTGTAAGTGGATGCCGTGTCAGGGGAGAGTCAGGCTGATTATCAGGAAAAGGTCCTTCTCCCAGAGGGTGGTGGGCACTGACCAGGCTCCCCAGGACAACAAGCATGGCCCCAAGGCTGCCAGAGCTTCAGGAGTGTTTGGACAATGCTCTGAGGGACAGGGTGGGATTGTTGGGGTGTCTGTGCAGGGCCGGGAGTTGGACTCTATGATCCTTGTGGGTCCCTTACAGCTCAGGATATGATTCACTACTCCACTTTCAAAGAACTGTTGCTATCCATCAGTGGCATTACTCTCCTTGGTCCATCAGCCTGAAGAAGGATGTCACTGCTGCAGCACCTCAGGACTCTTTCAGTTTATAAGGGGCTTTTACAGCTCCAATTCAGCAACCCAAAAATCCATACAGCACAAAGGCTGACATTGCTGCCTTTTCCCTGACACTGCTTGGGTTCCTTAAGTGGGATGGGATCACAAGCGCAGAGCAGTTTGGTCCTCTGCCTCTTTAGCATCCCAATTGCTCCCTCCTAACTTTTGCTCCTCAGCATTCAGGCAGCCAGGTTCGGTCTAAATAATTGTAATGGGAATTAAACAAAGATTTTTCATAGAATCATAGAATACCCTAAGTTCTGATAGACTTCTTCACTGGCCTGTGTTTTCTGTGCTGGTTCAGTGCTGCTGGATGTGCCTGAGGGAGGCAACCAGGTGCCCCAGGTTCCCTCTACCATCAAGGAAAGAGCCAGCCACCTCCCAGGATGATTCACAATGGAGGTGGATTGAATTACCCCCTGGACCTGCCTGTTTCTCCATTAACTACAGGAGGCACCGAGGGAGACCAGACTCCTAACTTGGGAACCTCTCCTCATTGCCTCAGTTTGGTTGCATGAATCCACCTCTGCATGTTGCTGCAGATAAACATTCAGATGGATTGCAACACATTGCTGCCTTTCACAGCTCCTTTTGTGATTCTCTTTGTTTACCTCTTATCGTGGAGCAATTGTGGTTTTTGCAGATTGAATTTTTCAAAGGAAAAATCTGACACACAAATATGTATTCCAGTTGACTTGGAAAACAACTCTGGATTTTAACATCAAGGCTGATTTTCTGCCACTGCACAGCAAGTCATCTCTGTGGAGCCACTCTGGTATGCCTTGTCTTTAACAGGAGCTGCCAAGCACGAGCAGAAATATCCTCTGTCCTTCTGGCCCACGTGGGAACGCTCAGTGTGCATTATCAGCCCATCCTGGGCTTGATCTAAAGCTGATTGAAAACAGCAGGAGTCGTTCCACTAGATTAATTGGATGGGAAAGTCAGCCCTCATAGCAAAAAGAGTACTTCACATGTTCATCAGTATATGACAGACAGGTGGGTTTTGGGTGTTCCATGAGAAAGGAGTCTGAGCTGCAACCAGCCTGAGGTGTCAATTCTCCACAGATCAGGGGCCATTGGGTCCAGAGCTACAGTCTCTGGTGTCTATGCCTTTAATAATGATGGGGTGCACTAATCCTCCTTTGCTAGACTGGGGATGACTTGTTATGCACATAGTGGTTTCACAAGTGAAGATAAGAGCCTTTCCCAGCACTAAGCTCCCTTTTATCTGCTCCATACATCATTCTGCATTTGAATAACATGGCTGTCCAGTAATCTCAGACTTGCACTCCCGTTTATGGCTAAGCGTTTCATTTTTATGCAATTAGCAGAAGTGGTAGCATTTATTTGCATTCAAAGGAGACTATTCCCTCTTCCTTCCTCCCACTGCAGCTTCCACACCCTCCCCTTCTATCAGCTGTGCCTTAAACTGGGAGGGAACGGGAGTAATTTGACTCACATCATTAAAGCAAATGATTGTATCAAACAAAGATGACCTCAGCCAAAGTCCATTTAAGTCTACAAGTCTCTGAGAATTCCGAGGAAATTACTGTTCTCACTGGCAATAAGTACAATGGAAACCAGGGTTAGTACCTGCACTCGTGATTGTTCTTTAATGTCCCTGTCCTGTGCAGGACCTTGCCTGTGCACACGCTTTCCCCTTTCCTTCCCTGCTAGACCAGGGGATGGATAGTGAAAGATGAACCCTAGAGGTGCTGGTGATTGACCCTGCTAGAAGAAAGTTTGTCTGGGATGTACAGACAAAAGCACACACACATGAGCAAATTAACATTCTCATCTTCAGTAAGCTCTTGTCAGTACTAAGGATGACATCAGAGGCAGATAATTAACAGGAAATCTGTCCAGCACCCACATTTTCCAAAGAGTTGGAAGCCAGATGTCCAGCACAGGAACAGTGTGACTTCCTAAAGAGCCCCTTTGGACATTACATGCTGTTACACATTCACATGCTTCAGATTTTGCCCCTTTCGGTTTTGATGGTTGCAAGCAGAGTCCCCAGAGAGGTCTGAGCTCCTGCGTTAAAGACAGCTCTGAAAAAGTGACACAAGCTGTCCAAGCAAAGGTCTGAGAGCAAAGGGACAAACTAAACATCCCTGGTAAGGAAAAGAATGTAACTGAAAACAGTCTGGTGAAGCAACTGCCCACCCAGGGGATCAGGCTGTGACCAAAGCACACATGTCATCAGTGGCTGCTGGTGGTAGTCAACCCCTCAGTGCTCACCCCACGGAGCACATGGGATATGGGCTCAGGACATGCTCTAAAGTGTGTGTGGAACATTTTAAACAGGAATATGCTCCCACTGAGCCAGTGGGATGCTCCCAGACCTAAGCATTTTGGTGAAATTAGACCACAAAATGCCAGGCAGGCTCCTGCTGAACCAAGCTAGGCAGGAACCCAGCACAAGAGAGAGCTTTGCTCAGCACAGCCGCTGCTATCACTCACATGGCAGGGATATCAGCTGGCAAGCTGCGGAAATCCTCCGGTGTTCCTGAGCCTGCATCTCTCATGCCCTTAGCCTGGGCTTACTGGAGCCATTGGGAAGCCCCAAACCTAAGCAGGAGTTGGAAAAGCACCAGCACATACATAAATGTATTTCCCCAGAAGTGGCATTTCCTACATCAGACACAACAGTCAGCCTTGGTTGACTGACAGGCTTCACATGTAATGTCTCAGAAGTCATTATGGCTGGAAAGGAGCATGCTGTACCCCTGAGGAGCTGAGAATTGTCTTCTGCCCATTTCTAGGCCTCATAGGATCATACTGATCCTGGGGCAATCCACACTTTAGATAGGTGGATCTAGGCCTCAGGTTGCCTAAAGAGCACCCCCGGTCCAACACATCCTCATTTGCCCCATGGTCTGTAGCTTAGGGCGCTTTTTACGCTTAGGAAAATACAATTGTATTTTCTTCTGATTGTAAATAACTACATTAAATAACAAAATATCTTGTCCAGCTCTGGGACAACAGTGAGAAGACATGACCGTAGAATCCTTTAGGTTGGAAAAGACTTCCAAGACCATGGAGCCCACTCTGTGCCCGATGCCCACCTTGTCCCTCAGCCCAGAGCACTGAGTGCCATAGCCAGTGCTTCCTTGGACACCTCCAGGGATGGGGAGTTCACTGTCTCTGTGGGCAGCCCCTTCTAGTACCTGACCACTCTTTCCAGGAAGAAATTCCTCCTGATGTCCAACGTGAACCTCGCCTGGAACAGTCTGAGGACCTCCTGTCCTGTCAAACTAATGTTGAACTTCAGTTTCCAGATCTACTTCAAGTTCCAAGTCATCAGGGCAGTGCCAATCAAAAAGATTTTGCACAACTGGGCACTTTCACACCTCCACAGTGCCAGTGGTGTATTACAAGCAAGCCTCTGAACTGTCAGTATTAAAGACACCTGGCTTTGGAGGGAGGTGGGTGTGACCAGCAGTAAAAATAATGTTACATAACTCTCCCAGGTATTTCCAGGATAAACTTTTTTTCTGTGCAGGGCATCACAGGGGAAAACAGAAGGCAGGTCCCTCCAAGCATCACTCTGGTTGCAATCCCATCCGGCATGCATGAGCACCCACAGGGTCTCTTTGCACCATGTGTGGGGCTCCAAGCAATCCATCCCTGGAATGCATAATGACAGAGGCAACAAGGCTTTGCTGCCAGCAGCTCACACACACCCAGCAACACTCTGCACACAGGCTGGCAGGCTCTCACACAGACAGGAACTGGGGCCAGCTGCATGAACAAGTCCTCACTCGCTGCCAGAGCTGCAGCCCCGCTCCGATCCTGTAAGAAGTTCCTCACCCCTCCAATGCACAAACACTGCAACCTCACTGCTCCCCTCCGTGTGCAAGGAGCTGGGAGCCTGAGCTCCCTGAAATGAAGCTGCCCAGCTCATGTCACAGATCTGCTTCTCCTGACATCTCTCTGAAACAGCAACTAGCATGCTTGATCATTTTGCTCCAAATAGTATAACCAGGAACTTTGAGGCAACGTGCCTGTGGATCACTTTGGGATGAATAGCATCTACAAAGGATGCAGCGGGGAGAAGGTTCCTCAAAGCCATTGCTGATGTGGGACTTAAGGAAGGAATTCAAGTTCTGCACCTTTGTATAACAGCCCTACTACACTTCCTGTTTAGAAGATATCCCAAGGGCTCAAGCCACCAAACCTCTTACTAATGGAAGCTTCTCAAGCTCCAAAACTTTCAGATCCTTGTGTCCAAATCTCTGCTTCTCCTCTGACCTCCTCTTGCATTAAGGAAGCACAGGGGAAGGATTCATACTACAACACAAAATGCCATGCTTTTTATATCAGAATATATAAATGGAAAAAGTAAGTCTCTAACAGCACCAGAGGTCATGCTCAACCAATTGTCTTATGTGGCTTCAAAGACAAAATTTCAGTGCAATGTTGCCATGGCACATTTTGCTGGTGCAGGTAAAGGCCAGATGGGCACAGCTCTGTTTACTTTCTCTGTCATAAAACTTGTTTCCAAAGTCACAGCCCTAATGAGATTGGAGATTTTGCAGAGTGTTCAAGTTATTCCTTGAAGCCAGTCCAGCTCCAGAGGTGGTGCAGTGCAGAGGAAGAGTGCAATCAGACAGGAAAACTCTAGCAAAGAATGCATTAGGATCTTAAAGAACGAGGGGTACATGAGTATCATTCAGGGGCACCTGAGTGTCATTCTGGCATTACTTTCTCCCTTTACTCTGCAGGATCTTTAGCAGCAACACCCAGCACCTTCCTGCCTGGCCAAACGTGCCAGCACACCAACAGACAAGTTTTGAGAATTCCCTGCTCCTCAGTAGTTAAATTTTTGTTCTTTGCAATTTCCAGATTTCTGACAGAACTGCTAGTGACAGTTGTAATAATATTCTGCAAAATGTTGTGGTGGTGATTCTTTGAATGCCTTTGTGGTTTGCTGTCCAGAGTTATAATAACCTATGTTTGCCCAGATATGTGTTCTCAACTTGGAAGCACTGGAGCCAACATTTAGTCTTCTGCCTGGGTGACTGCACGTGTGTGCCTGCATGTGTTGCTGAATATGTGAGCAGGTCTCTCTCCAGGTATTTGCCAGGTGCTTCCTGGTCCCTGGGAAGTATAGTTTGGGGTTGACATCTCAGGGAAAGCAGGTGATTTGAGGTTTATTCCAAATAGAATCCACCAATGGGAATCGTAGGTGATTTCTGAGCCTCCTCTCGGTTTCATGTGTTTATCTATCAGTTCTTTCCTTGTTTAATCATTTTCTCTTAGAAAAAATACTGGAGGGAAGAGAGGAGAGGGAGAAAAATTTGTGTGAGAAGACTGAAACTGGCATAGCTACGCTGAGATTAGTTTTGGTAAGATAGCTCATTTCAGACACCAACCTTGTTCTGTTTATCTCAAGGAGTTTAATTTGAGCTCTGAGAAAGATGCGATGCAGTAGCCAGCTTATGTTAACCTTTGTCTGGTCTCAGATCTACATGTACATGTCTTTAGTGAAAACTGCTGAGTGAAACTCTGAGAATCGGGCTTGGATACGCTGAAATCATACAAGTGTGTATGAGGCACCAATTGCAACCAAAACTGTCTGCAACTCTGGAAAGGGAACTCTAAGCAAAGCTCAAAAGAAGATCCCCAAACCTCTCATAAAGTACCTTCTCTGGAGTGTTTCCATACCTTATAAAACCTTTATATATATATTTGTGTCCATGAAGAAAACAACAGAGGAGAAATGTGAAATATGCCTGGTACTGGACTTAGTTTTATATAAAGACAGACAGACCCAAAAATACTTTACAAAGTAATAAACTAAACCCTGGTAGTGCATGGATACTATAAAAGCCAAGGTTTCTATTCTGTGCCAAGCAGAGGTTCCCATACATATTTTAAAAATTGGATGTCAGTCAGCTGAAATATTGAAAAGAGACAGTTCTAAAGATGGCAAGAAAAGAGCTGAATTTAGTTTGTGAAGAAAATCACGCATGGTTTGGCTGCACACAAACAATGCTATACCCCCTGAAAGCTTGGCTTTTGAAATGAATTCATGCTCTAAAGGCAAAGCTGAGCATACCCTGAGTAGTGACTGTCTGAGCTCAGCCTTGCACACCAGCATTACACAGCATTTGCTGTCAGCAATGAATTCCAATATTATGTATTGCCATTACACACTGTGGCTGTAGACTTGAAGGCCAAACAGCACTTTTACCCCATTCTCACAAATGAAACCCTGTAAAGGCAGTCTTTAATCCATGTTCCTTCAGAACACTGGTATTGCAGCATTTCTGAATCTCTAAACTTTGTGTTCACAGAAGTCTTTCTGTTTTGTGGATGGGGGCATATTGGGATGCTAAATAGCAAAATTGTCCTTAGGACAATTCAAGAGCCTCCTCAGAGACCTCAAAATCCTGCGACTATACTGCTAAGCACAATTTCTGTGCACCAGCCATGCAGAAAATCTTCTTCCAAAGCCAAATTCTCTTACTGATGTAAACTGTGCTTTGTCTCTTACCACTTCTACATTCCCTCTCCTGCACTCCCTCAGTACAAGGACCATCCTCTGATAGCTGTTCTTTGTGCTTTGTGGTGCCTCTCCCTGGCCAGCACTGGTCAGTCACGTTCTGTCTGGGGACAAACCAACCCCAGCAGCTCATGGGTGTCTCTGGGCAGACCTTGATGTCCTGAGCCATGGTCCCAGTGTATGCTGGGCTCCAGGCTCTGGGCCTCATGTTGAGTGGCAAAAAAGCTGCTCTCAGGTGATTAAATTTCTGACCAAGTGATGGGGCCATGGCTTGGACCAACAGGACAGCTGAACTATAGTTCAGTTACATGCTGAACCTCCCAGGAACTGCCTCCCTCTCTGGCAACCATCCCAAAAGCTATTTCATTCTCCAGCTCCCTCTTTTCCATGCTCCCCTGACTTCTCACCTTCTTTTCAGTTGTCAGACTCCTTCCCCTCTTTCCTTCCTGGTTCACTCACCTTTCCAGTGGGTTTTTCCACCCCACCCTTCTCTCGTTCCCTTCTCTCTGTTGAATGCTCAGGCCCTTTTCAGGCTGTCCCTGCCTTGCTACCCATCACTCCTCATCACCTCTCCTCTCAAATCTCTTGGGACCTTCCACTTGGTCTTTGCTCACAGCCAAAGGCTGAAAAGAACTGTCTGCTTGACTTACATAAACTCACATGTCCCAGACTGAGATTTCTCTGATTCTACATTTTCATCTCACTTTTCATAGGTCTTTGAAAGTGAAAAAGCAAAATTGAGAGCTGTCACCCAAATTTAGAGCTTGGTTTAGGAAAGTTAAGCATGTGTTAGAATCCCTTTGTACACAGAGAACTCTTCAAGTTTCTCTTCTGGAAAGCGAAGCTACACATGGCTCCAAAGAGAGCTTTGTAGAGACACACTTCTTTTTAAAAAAATTCAAGAATCACTATTTCTATGCCTATCTATATGACTATATATAATCTTTTAAACACAATTTCTTCCCTACTTTTCTATCTTCTTCTATTTCTTTTAACAGAAATAACTTTTCACAGCAGTATACATTGAATAAAATATTTTTTTCTTATTTAAAACAAAATAAAAGGAAATGTAAAATATATGTTTCACAGTCCAAGACAAATAAGCCACTGTGAAATATATATACTGGTAAGATGTGTCTGACATGGCTGTGTGAGAGGAAGTAGGTTCTACCCCAGACAATACCATCAATCAATACCCTCATTTTTCCTCCATCTGTTGCTTCTGAATGTCCATAGCTGTAATGGATTTGCTCAGGGTTTTCTATCGTTTTAACAGTCACTCCTTTGGTACCCCAGCATGTGTCACTTCCATGTGTAAAGGGGAAGAAAGAGGCAGGTGACTCCCTGTTCTGTAGAACTAATGCAGTCAAAGTAGTACTTTAGTGCTAGAGGCAAAATACTCCCAGAAAAGAAAAACCCTGTCAGCTCTGAGAAACTGCTTCAGCTCAAGAGAGAGCTGGTGGCAATATTGCATGGCTACATACTGCCTGAGAAAGAGGTTCCTTCAGCAGGCTGGCAATGTGCTGCCCACCCTAAGCACCCTCCAGGTGCCTGTCCTGCCAGCCTGTGTGATTTGAGCAAAGGGATTTAGCTTCTGGCTCCTGCAGTTCTGCAGCATCTGGAGATAGGGCACCTCCCAACACCTTGGTGTGCTAGTGGGCATTGCAGAAGTTTGTGGTGGGTTCAGCAGGCACCAGTGACAACGTAAATAGCTGCTGGAAGACTTACCAGCAAAGTTGGCTGATGTCACAGGTCTGACACAGATAACTAGGTATTGCCAAAAGAACAGGAGTAAAGGAGAAAATTATCTTCAATTTTAAAGGCGGTTTCCCTCCTGAGGGATTGTGAGATAAATTTGAAGGTGTAAGGTCAATTTTAGGTCTAAATATAATGCCAGCTGGGGTACCAGAGTGTGTAACCGCTATCTCTGAGACCTCGTTTTGGATCACACCACATTTTGGATGCCACCTGCCATCTTCCCAAATCCTTCCCAGCATCTGAGCCCTCTATGATCAAGTAATGAAAATTATGCACCTTAAAGTGCCAGTACACACATTAAAAATCAGCAGATCAAAGTAGAATCCAGGACAAAAAATAATGTTTCACTTTAAAAAAATTATTCTGGGAAACTGTATGGCTCAGGGGATTGGTATTGGGATACGGAGCCTTTCATCACTGATCCAAACATGACCCAACGCAGCAGTGACCAAAAAAATGGTTACCATTTGGCAGATGCTTTGTGGCCTAGAGTATTTGAAATGAGCTGATGGTCTTAATCCAGTTCCCAGTGGACAACTATCCACATCACAGAAACCACCACCACAATTGGCACCCTCTCTGGCAGTCCTGACAGGTTGGCCAAGGATTAAATAAGTCCAGGGACTGAGCCACCCGCTTTTGCCTAGCTAGAGGTTGCCCCTCTAGGTCAGGGATGAGACACAGGGCTGGGGTGGAGTGGGGAAGCTCACACACCCTCTGCTTGTGCTCTGCTGGTTTTGTGGGTACGGAGAGGAATTCATCTTCCAGGGCTGTGATTCAGGCTCCCTTCGTATTCATGTGCATGCATTTAGATTAAGAACGAGACAGGAACTGAGAGAATTTCAGGATTTATTCTCAGAAAATAAAAGGCCAGATTAATTTCTGGGGATTTCATCAAGGTCAGGGTAATTATACCAGGGCTGCATTTAACAAAATGCACACAAGCAACCTGTAGAGCAGCTCTGCTTCGAGAAACATTCCTTTTGCTGTGCTATGTTGTCAGTCATCACTTTAATTATCTCACAAGATGTCTTACAGTGGATATAATCCATGCCAGCTATTGTCAGAAAGCTAAAGCTGATTTCTAGTTAGGTATACATTAGCATCTATCACATAAGCAAAGATCTGATATACGTCAAATAATCCTATCTGAGCAATGTGAAGAAAAGCAGGACTTCTGTTAGCACTGAAAGTGGTTTTCATTTTTGGAGAGGTAAAATGCATCGTTCTTTCTTTCTAATAAACAGCATTCCCCTAAGAAAATACTGGGAGCTAAATCCTGCAGTTATTCAGGCAATGTTTGGGTGGAGTCAAAGTTTAAACTGGAGCTTTGGGCACTACCTAGGCTGGCTGTGAGCGGGGCAAATGGCACAAGCTTTGCACGTGCTTGCGGGTGTAAAGGTACAGAGGGATCCTCCCCTTCTTGCAGGTCTGGCAGGCAATGCTGGGAGAACTTTGCTGCACACAGCAGGAAAGGCTTCCCCAAAGTTGCAGCAAGATTTTGGCAGAACCTGAAGCTCCTTCTGTGCTTTTTCGTTTCACACCTCTCACAGCATTGCAGCAAACGTGGCCAGCAATGACATCTCTGCCTGAGAGAAGACATGGGGAACAAACTCAGCAATTCACTGGAGGCCCCCCTTTCCTATTCAGCTCCACGATAGCCAGGGCACCTCATTGCCTGCTGGACCTTGTCACACCAAGTCTTTACTTAAGAAGATGTGAATATCTGGCTGATACTTTTCACTATTATACTGATTTAACACCCAGTTTCCACACTAAAAGTAAGGCTGCAATGTAAGCCAGTCTGGGGCAGCAAGGCATTTTCAGCTTACAAAAAGGAACTCTCATTTGATCTCTCCTTCAATATAGCCCTCATATGTTTAAGTTTTTAGAGCACTTCTTGCAAAATGGAAATCCCAGGAAACAAGTGGCAAACTGTTAAAAGGTTCCCCATCTGTGACACACGAAACAGAGCATCTTGTCCAGGGGAGCCATTTCATTATTTACCCCTGAGCTTATGCTCAGATTAGTGAGTTTTCAGAAAGGGAAGGTCCAGATTTGGAAATAAGCAGAGATCAAAGTGATGAAAAGCAGAATCTCGTTCCTGTTAGCTGGAGGAACACCACTCAGCCGAGTGCATTGCCTGACGCTGGACATCCACATGCTCCTGCCACGCCAACACGTGTTAGACGTGAAGAGCACCCTAACAGAAGTACTTGACCCAAACTGAACAAATCTCCTAATTGCAGTAAGACAACACTTGAGGGTGTGGTTACCACAGAAATCTCACCCGTGGACAGATCAGGAGCACCTGGCTGCACCTCATGCCTCCTAATGTCCCAGGGGCATGATTATCTCATCAGGTGCCACCTGCCAAGTCTTGTTGCTGAAGAACTGGCCTTGGCAAGCTGCGCAGATGGGGTGGGGAGAGGAGAGGAGCACACAGGGCCAGGCACACATGCTTCTCTCAAGTGCATTCCTTAAAAGTGAGTATTTACAACAAGAGGATGCCTTGGTTCTGCTCAGAAGCATGTCTGTGTTTGGGGGTTACAAGGCAAGGAGTGAGCTGCTTTTTCCTGTCCAGCACCCCACACCCTTGGCACAGCTTGCATTCTGTGCTGCTGGTTCATGCACATCCCTGGACTTGCTGCTCTCCAGCTGCAGCTTTCCCAGCCACTCAGTGCAGCCTACAAGAGTCCCAAACAGACAGATGACAAATTGCTTGGAAAATTGCTTGGCTGACAGTTTTCAAGCTGTTTGACCCTTTTTCTCCAAAAAGAGGACAAGGCCAAAGTGAGACAGAAGCCTTACAACTTCCAAAGTGCTCTAACCATGAAAACAGCAGACTGACATCAAAGTATCCAGCATGTGTTCAGACGGTCACGTCGTGCATGTCGCTTTTGCATGCAAGTCCTTCTCATCTCTCCTGTTCTCTGTCATTCCCGTTTGAAGGTGAAAAGCCTAACCTCAATGCAGCAATTAGTGGACCATGGCCCAGCAAGAGAAGACAGACCAAACCTCTGTCTCTGCCAGGGCTGTTGAGCTTCTCTGGAACAATGAAGATCATAAAACACGGGACAGAGCTCTGTGCCTAGAGTTAAGTTACTCTTGGTCAAAAGGATCTGCATGGGGAGCAAACTTTTAGAGATTAGCCTAATCCAGAGTCTGATGACCTTTAGGTCATAGTGCAAGAACTTCCTCTTTGATACATCTTTTGCAACATAACCAGAGTGACATTAACAACAATAACCTGACCCCATCCCTCCCCTTAGAAGCACCTATGCTGCGCAGAGCTCCCCAGAGACAGAGAAGGCAGAGGAACAAAAGACTCCAGGAGGAAGCCTGCTAGGGATGTGCCAATCTAATTATTATGGGCAGTGCTCAGATACTGTGATGAGAGGTGCCAATTCAAAAAAAAAATAAAATAAAAAGACAACTGTAAAGCTGGTTGATGTACCCTTCAGGCCATGGGAGTGGAGAAAAAGGAATTTACTGTGAAAGACACCGTATTTATTTGCACTCCCACCCTCAGCCCTCTTGATAGTGTCAAAGTCCACTGGGTTTAAATCTATTCTGACACATTTAGCAGTAGTCCAGAGCAGCAGGGAAGAGATTTAAGCCCCATCCTTTACTCCTTGCTCACTGTGCTGTACAGCAGTGCTGTTCTCCATCCAGCAAAATCTTCCTCTTGCTTAGGGCTCAACAAAACAGGTCTGATTCAGGAATGTTCCCCTTCCTCTTCATTCCCCTTGAATTTCTCACCCTGAGTTGTCTGACTACAATATAACTTTAATGTGGGAAGTTTTGTGGGTACGTTTTGTTTTCTTTTAAATTTGGAAAAGAAAAGGTACAACTGGAGGGGGGAAAAAAGGTGTCTCATGGTTGAGAGGACTCTTTTAACCAAGGAGTCACATGGCTCCCTGGCAAGCAGCCAGAGGAGTCATGAGAGATGTGGCTCTTCCCCTCAGTACTCCCTTAACCATGTCCTGCCAGCCAGCAGCCCCCCTGGCACCCCAGGCCAGCAGCTCTGGAGGCCAAGCCTGGCACCCTCAGCAAGGCTTCTGTGCAGGAGAGGGCACTGGCAGAAATGTCTCTGCAACTTTGGTAAACAGCACTTTCCCCTGACCTCTCCCCAGAGCCATGCTGAACATGGTGCTGAAGCCGAGGATGGTGATGCCATGCTTCAAGTGAGACACAGTCACACCATCTGCTGCCTGTGGTCAGAAAAAGAGTCCCTGCAGGTAGTAGTGACATAGCACTTGCACCATGTTTTCTCTTTTCAAAGTACTGTGGCAGCTTTTGCTCTCCTGCCCCTCTCCACCCTTCAAGCTGTGCCAGCGCTGTTATTGCCCAGTTGGAGCTGGGGGAAACTGAGGCAGGCAGCACTCATGATACTGCTGTGCAGCATCTCAGGCATTGGGCCAGTCTCAGACCTTTTCTGTCTTCACCACAGAGTGAAACCCACCATGGAAAAGTGCAATCTTGAGAGGGGCTGGCACTGGCCGGGGTCCAGGTCAATTAGAGATGTGCTTGGGCTTTGTCAGATGCTTTCCTGCCATGCTGCTGGGGATGTCAGGACTGGTGCTGGTCCTGCATGTTCATACAGCTCTGCTGGGCACTACACAGCACTGCTGCATTCCACCCCAGTGGTGAGGGAAGTGATCCTTGCCCAATTCACTTGAATACTGGTAGGATTAATTCACTTACAATCCTTGAATGAAAGAAACTGTTATTAAATAGTAGTCACATTTCATAATTATGTCTCACTTCAGCCAGATTAGGAGGGTGGATATGATATCCTGTCCCAGTACTGCAGCACTTGAAAATTTTAAATTAAATACACCTCCCAGTGTTTCTGAGGCCCTGCGTGCAGGCAGGCAGTGGTTTGTATCTTTGTGGCTAATGCTTACCTCCATCTTCGAAAGCTGGGCTGCCCTGCAATGCCTCACACATAATAGCAAATGCTGCAGGGCTTTTGAAGTGCTTGTCTCCTTAAAAAAAAAAAAAAAAAAAAGGTAACATTTTGGCTTTATGTCTGCTCTTGCTGGTTCCACAGGCCATGGTTCTTTCAATGGCCATAAAACTGATTTTGCGTTTTGTCTGTCACAGCTTCCTATTAATATTGCTTTCGCTGTGTGTTCTGGAGAACTATGGCCACATTCCCTATAAATTGCATAATATGGCAGCCTGTGCCAAGGCTGCATTCAAATGGATTCTGGAAGAACAAGACCTGTGCTGAGTTTCTGTTTGGTTCTCCTCTTGCTTGCACCAGAGTCGCTCCGTTGACTGCAGCAGAGCTGCTCCTGCTCTATTAGGTTGCTGAGATGCAGATGTGACCCCAGGGGAGAGAAGCCTCAGGCCCTCAGTGCTGAAAAGGCAAGTTATAAGACCTTCCCAAAATGCTGCACAGATCCATAGTAATGACCATCCAGAGGGAAATGATCCTGAATGCCTTTATTGTGCATTCCAAGTACATGCTGGTGGAAGGTGCAACATCAGCATTACCTTTGCAACACAGAGGTCCATCAGATTTGGAAGTGGTGCCACTGGTTAGCAACAGGGTAGCTCTACTTCAAATAAAACATTTAGGACATGCAGGGACTTAGTGGACTTAGTGCCACTACACAGAGGAAAATTCTTCAATCACATCAAACACCTGAGCCTGGCTTTTGCTCTCATTTGCACACTTGCTATTCCACTGGATGTCCTTTTGTTAACATGGAGGGGAATCTGACCTTGGACAAAGAGCTGGAACAAAGACTACGTCACCATGATGATTAAGTGGGATTTTTGGATAAATGTAAATTTTATCCTTTGTTAAGGGAAATCTGATACATAATCATAGGTTGAAAAGAAAATAAATGTTCAAAACTGTAGATGTTTGTAGGGCACATACTGTATGGACTATTAAAATAGTTTTCAGAAAAAAACATACAACAACTCTCTAATTTAGCCTGTCTTTAGATTTTCTAAAGAAGATAGGATTAGCTGTAAAATAATTAATAGGTGATAATCATCTTGCTTTCATATCCTAGTGGAAGAAGTTTTTATGACAAGAGCAACTATATGACCTTAACTATCTTAGCTTTAGAAAAGCTGTCCATATTCTCTCAGAACTGAACAAGGCAGTTAACTTTCAGCTCCATTGCACTATCCAGAAAACTGACTTTTAGAAAGAAAGGAAAATATGGAAAAGACAGCTTTTTCATAAAAGGTTCCATTATCATGCATGTTATCACAGCACGTTATCTAAAGGTTTGTCCTAACATCATTTAGGCAGTAACAGAAAGGAGAAATTATAGAAATGTATTGCATATGGGCAGGAAAAACCTACTGAGAAAATATTTTAGTCTCTCTATCTAGAATTTCTTCATATTTTCTCTAGTTGAAGTATTTGCCATGTTCCTTAGGCACGTGTTGTAGCAAAAGCAAATACATAGGAGTTGTCTTGGCAAGAAGCAGACAGCAAGCTCTCCACAATGGAGAGAAAATATGTCCTTTTACCTTTGGAAGAGGATTGAAGGGAGAGTTAAAGAAAAGGAGAGGATGCTAATAACCCTTAAAAGGCTGAAAGACATTGTCCAGGAACCTGCCTTCCTTGGCTTTTCTTCCAGAGTACCCCTGTGCCTGTGCTCCCAGACTTTCTTAGCCTCCCATGTAACTCTGGGCTTGTAAGCCTGGAGCTTTCAGTGGCAAGGTTGTTCAGCTCATTGACAGGGTGTTCACATGTGCATGGCACAATCCTGGAACACAGAAGTCATGGAGATCTTGCTCATTGGTCATGGCTCTCACAGAGAGAGGCCTGGCTGGTTCTCATATAACCCTTCCATGTAGAGCACTGTGTAACACTCTGTAAGTGACAGATCCGGGGCAGGTTGGGGTGATGCTCTACAGGAAGGCAGTGGGGCATCAAGAAGGAAAGAGCAAAAATAATAAGAGCCAAGCAGACAGGTGAACCTGGAGTTGCAAAAAGCCACCTGTAGTGGTGCTTTGCCAGCAAGCGTGAAAGGCACTGGTTAGAGTCCACTGATGGTAAAACAAGGTACAGAGGTTATGGCCTGAAGAAATTGGGCTGGCAACAATAACCAGTACTGTTACACGTGGTGTCAGCACGTCTGCAGAGCTCCTTTGATCTCTACCTGGTCCCAGCTTTCTGCTGCTTGTGGTAACTTGTGAGGACTTGGGGGTTAAACTGTGTTTTGGGGTTAGGAGGCTCTCTGACAGCATTTCAGCCCCAATTACACAATCCATGCACTGAGAACACATGGCACCATTCTACCTGCAGCAGGCCCTGCTGGCAGGTACACACAGGGCGCTTTTCCATTGCATAAAAAGTGCTTGTCAGTATAACTGTCTAATTGCTGGTGGCTTTGGTTAGCACTTTAACACCTCCTTTGAAATACTGTCTTCTGAGAGATTAGCCTTGTTGTGTGTTTAATATGCAAATATATCTGCTTTTAATCTAACCTACTCATCTAAATATTTCATGCTGCTTTGTACCCACTATTTTGTTAGTAATGCAATATATGTAATAATTCCATGCTGTCATTCTACAGATTCTGGATGCTGCCACCTTCCCTTATAATGGCAATTACTTAAGTCATTGACTTTTTCAATTTCAAGGTGTGCTAAACATCTAATTCCCAGAACCTAATTATCACAAAGGATTGAGAGAATTGTTTTCATCCAAATGATATGCAGAACTTGAGTGATTGATGGAGACTTTGGCATGGAGAAGAATAGCCAGTCACAGATTTACCAGAGCTCTGTGGTTTTAGACAGGCAATTTTATCCTGTGTCTCTCAGTGAAATGATGGACTTTACCTTCTAGAGCTACCAAGAAATCATATCACAATCACTCTCCCATCTTTCTGTAGCTCCTTCAATGCATGGAAATCTTCCACATCAGACAGGTATGCCAAGCTCACAGTGTTTATGGCAGCTCAGCATGAAAATACCCTGTACCTTTCTTGTTCCTGCTGAGCTAAAGCACTGTCTTTTAGATCCAGAAAATAGTTGGCACCCTTCAGAGATTCACCTGTTCTGTCTATAAGCAAACACACCTAGGGGATGATAAAGTGGAAGTCCTATTCTGAATCCTCCTGTAAACTATCACTAGCACATAAAAGGACAGTCTTAAGGATCTCAACAGAACTCTTCTCAGGCATGGGACACTGCACAGAGGATGAGAGAGCAAGCTTGCCCTAAAGTCTCAGTTATGAAATAAACAAGGTGCAAAAGCAGGGAAATGATGGGTTTGCACTGCAGCCCAGTGACTGAGCCAGAGACAATCCTGTTCTCAAAACAACCAGTTTAATCACAGAGGTTGATCCTGCCCTGATCTCACCGGGATGGGAATAGTGGGCCACCCTGATATACCAGCTGACAGGGAAGCATTACTGGTATTACTGGTGAGGCTGTGCTCACTGTGCCCTCAAAAGCTATGCCCCACAGGGCAGGTGGGCTGCCCTCTGCCTGTGCAACCCCCTCCCGCACTGCACAGACTAAAAGACAAACTTCAGGGACTCTCTCCAGCTGTCCTACTCTTTAGGGATTAGGCATGAGCACTTTCCTGTAGGCATAGGAAAAATACGCATTCCTTCTAACCCACTTCCCACAAGTGTGGAGAAGCCATGTTGTGAAGGATATGAAATTGTAAGGAGATGGGAGCAGCAGAAAAACAGACGTAAAACATGAAGAGGATTTTTCTCCCTCATTTCCTAACCGGCAGTAATATCTCCTCACCAATATAAATGATTTGTTGTATTATAGTTTTAGAAAATGTATCCACTTTGAAGATTTGTACTGCTGTTACTCTATACACACACACACTCTCTTATGAGTTATTCCCAATCACTTCATATTAAATAACTGAATTAGCTGTGTCTATTTACCAGCAGATAATCCCCAAAATAAGCATCTTAAGGGTCAACTTTCATTTTGCTGGTGAATGGATCCAGCCGTAAAGAAGATGAACAGTGAAAGGGGTACACAAATGGAAAATGGATGAGCACCATCATCTTTAGAAGCAGGTAAATATGTATATGTGTACAGATGCAACCACACTCCAAGGTGCACTGCAAGAAATGGTGTCAGTATTATATATAATCCTCAGGTTTAGACATTTATACTAACTGCATGGATATTATTAAATGACAGATTTATACTTTAAATATTTAATTGGATTACCAAAATATGTCCAGTGCATTAAAAGGCATCAATCATCCTACTACCAGCTGTTCGAGCCACAGTCAGTTTCCTTTTTCACGAAGTCAGACACTAATTGCTTCTGGTTGTAAAAATGTTTACAGTGTCTCAGTGGGCCAAAGGTTAGAAGGCAAGCGCACCAAAGATGACTTTATCAGGTAGTACCTTTACAATATAGAAACCAATTTCAGAAAGGAGATGGTTCTTTAAGCTAGTTTTGGATGTAGTCTACTATAACTTAACTTTCTTCCCAGCTATTGCACACAAAACACTGAGGCCCCGGTGCCTTTTCATTTCATTGTTGCCTTTTCCATTCTAATAAGCTCATTTCATCACGATGGGATTTTCACTTTACAGGTTTTGTGCCAGAATAACCGGGCAGCATCCCATCACCCTCGGCCCGAGTGCAACTGAGCACGGACACCCCGCACACCATTTGCTCGCCCGCTGCATCTCCAGGTATTTACATCTTTATCCCCGAGGTAGCGGTAATGCAGAAGCCGAGGAGTCATCCCCATAACCAAAAGATGATAGAGATCTCGGGGAAAATTAACATAACCATTGACAGTCCCTGAGAGCTCACTAAATAGCAGCTTGAGAAGCATCCACCCCTCCGGAGGGCGAGGGTAGCAGAAACAGACACCGGCAGATAATGCTCGAACAGGCTTTACTATGCTTTAATCTTCAAAAGCTACCATTAGTAAGCCAGAGAAGTATATTTACCCACCAGATAAACACCACAAATTCGCTACTTTACTCTCCACTGAGCACTGAAATAACTCCTCCTTCACTTCCTCAGGGGAGCAAGGCGAATCCTCGCAGCCCTCCCGGCTCTCCCACCGTGGCCCCGCTCTCCGGTGACGATGGGGGGACACCAGGGAGGCACAGCAAGGGTGGCCGGGGCTGGGCCCGGCGGTGGTACGGAGGGGGAGAGGGGCAGAGGGGCAGAGGGGCCGAGGGGCCGAGGGGCCGGCAGCCTGTCCCCGGCGGCCCCGGGCGCGCTGCTGTCCCCCCGGAGAGGCAGCGGGCTCCGTCCCTCCCGAGTGATAGATGGAGGGAGGTGCGCGTCGCCTTGGGGCTCTGCTTTGTCGGGTTTCACCTCCTGATCCCTTTCCCTTCTGCTCTGGTGGGCTGCAATAGCGACCTCGGCTGCGGCTCCGCGGGTCCAGCTCCCAGTGACCCGCCGCGAAGGGGGCGAGATGGGGACGGCCCAGGGAAAGCCGAGAGAGCATTATTTACCCGCCACAACTTCTCGTTGTCGCGGGGCAGCGCTCAAAAGATCCCCAAGCAGTTGGCTCAGTATAAAGCAGGCATTGCTTCCCTTGTATTTCCCCTCAACAGTCGCCTTAGTATTATTATTATACTTCTATAGCTTTTGCTTTCGGACCTTATAATTATGTCACACAGCAAGGGAAACCGCTAGCATCCCAGCATCTGGCGTGCGGTTGAAAACTTTTGTTTTAAGATCTGAGTTATTTATAGAAGCAAAACTTTGTAGGATAGTAATTTCCTACGGTTTTGAGAAAAATATGGCTACGCTTATATTAAAAGGGTGTATTTATTTATTTATTACGACTCTTTCCTCCTGTCTTAAAAAAAATAATATTTTTTTTACAAGCTATCGGTCACCTACCCAGCAGACATATCCCTCCTGTGAACAGAAATAGGCAGCTCTGGCTGAATTAAACCTGACGTGCTTCCATAAATCTAAGTGCCTTTAAAAATCGGTAGCCAAGACATATGCATTTCATTAAGAATTAAGAATGTAGAAATAGGCTTTTAGTTTCTTTTTATGGATGTGTTTATTCCTATTTTTCTCCCACAGCGGTGGATTATGTTTTTTCCACAGCCCACAGAAAATACACACACACACACACACACACACACACACACACAAACAGAGGAACATACGCACACGTGCTTGTTTATGTGCATGTGTTCTCATGCATGCATACAGAAAAAAAAATATATATCTATGTAAATCCATGTACAGTTCAGGTATAAGAGCTCAAATTTGGACCCGTCGCGGTACAAAAAAGCCTGAGGTCGGCACGGGGCTGGGATAGCAGGGAAGCTCGCCTGTCCCCGGCAGCCGAGGTGAGTGCGGGGCCAGGGATGTCGGGCCGGGTTCCGCACCGCCGGCCGAGGGAGCCCCTCTGCCGCGGCTCCGCACCGCCCGCAGCGCTCCCGCAGCTCCCCCGGGCCCGATCCCCGCGGCCAAGCCCGGCTCGGCGGGGCTTGCCGTCCCCCAGGGTTGAGAGGATGCTCAAGGGAGGGAGAAGGCTCCCCGATTTTAAGCCGGCTCCCTGGGCCGAGTACCTGCCCGTCCCAGCGCCCCGCGGCGCGCCCAGGTCCCGTCCGGAGTGCGGGAGAGCAGAAGCCCTGGCAGGTCCCCGGCAGGCGCCCCGGGCTCCGCTGCAGGACAAGGACCCGGGCCCGCCGCCCCCGCCACCCCAGGGCAGGGACAGAGACCTGCCGGGGACACTCTGTCCGCAGCCCGCACCGACTAGCGCAGCCGCTCCTTATCCACCGCAACGTTAGATACAGATATAGATATTAAAAAAAGAGACCGAAATTCCTCGCAGTCCCACCCACCGACTCTCATTTCCCCCACCCCTACCTCCACCCCCTTCCTCACAAGGAAAAGGTCCTGGAGCCAGCTCTAACTGCGGAACTGGGGATCCCTCCGGAGCCAGAGCAGCCGCCCGACCAGCACCCCAGCGGCCGAGGCGAGCGGCGAGCGGCCCGGACTGGGCGCTCGCCGCCGGCTGTGGCTCCCCGGGATCTCCGCACTCGGACAGGCTGCCCCCGACGGGCGCCAAGCGATGCCCATCTCCGGTTTGGCAGGAGGAGGAGTCGGGGTCGGAGTCCCCAGGGGAGATGCCGGCCGCTCCGTGCCCCGTTGCCCCGCCGCCCTCCCAGGTGCGCCGCCCCCGCTGCGGGCACGCCGGGCCCCGGCCTCGCCGGCGGGGCAGCCCGGGCAGTTACCTGGCCGTGCGTCCCTTCCCCCGGCGGGGTCCGACCAGCAGCGCGAGCACCGCCACCAGCACAGCACCTCCTCCTCCGCCGCCACCGCCACCACCACCATCCTCACCACCACGCACTGCGCGGAGCTGCCGCCCGTGCTGGCTTCTCCCGGCTCCCTCTGCTCGCTCTGCGCTTTGCCCATAGGTAGCTGCTAGCGGGGGCATTGCAAATAGTATTTGGAAAAAAAAAAATCTGGATCACTTACAGGTAACTCCCACTGGTAAGGATGAGGAAAATCTGAGGGTAATACACTGAGAGTAACACACTGCGAGATGAAAAAAGGATCATGGCTGAATCCCGTTTACACTCTTGGAGTTCGCTTCCTTGGTTATTCCTTTCTGGCCCCCCCTGGTCGTAATCTCCCACCCTTTTTGGTATCAGCTGTGGCTTGAATCTGAGTTGGAATCCAGTCCCTTGGGCTTGGGGGGGCTTTGTCTGTTTGTTTGTTTGTTTGTTTGTATTGTTGTGTGTAGTATTCCCCTGGTGCTAACGCTGTTCCCTGTGCAGAGTGTGTGCTGGTGCTGCTGCTCTTGCTGCTGCTGCTGTCTCTGGGCTCCTGCCTGTCATGTCTCAGTGGTTGGAAGTTGTTACAGTGGGTTCTCGTGTTGGAATGAGGATGGTTTAAGGGATTTGGATGGCAGAAAGTGCCTCTCTCTCTCTCTCCCTCTCTCTCCAACTCTCCTGAGACCCGGGGCTGCCATTGGGCAGTCAGTCACTGCAATCCGCCTACTTTTTTTGTTTCCCTCTCCCTTTTTTTTTAAGGGGAGGATGACAATAGACACTGATCTAGCCTGATTCTGCAATGAATCCATGCTCCCTGGCTGAGCTCTCTCCACACGCCTCGCCCTGCAAGGACTCCCCACCCGCTCCATGGGGCATTTTTAACTCTTCCTCTGCGCTCGGCGGGCTGCGGGCTCCCTGCCTCTGCTGTGGCACTCTTAGCTCACCCTCGAGAGTGGGAGCTCCCAGCTCCGCTCACGGTTAATTGATCTATTATGCGCTGCTGCCCTAGTTCTCCCGAAGGATTCCACCGTCCCTTCAACCTCGGCGGGAGTTTGCCTCTTGTTGTCCCCTTGGTGTTGAAAATTAAGCTTTGATTTCAGGGGGGACTTTCAAACAAAAAAACAAAAAGAGCGTATATGTAGTCGTAGCGTGTCTGAGTGAGAAATAAAGACGTGCACACTCGTAGCTTCCTGGCGAGATTGGGTTTCGCAGGGAAGGGGAAGGACTAGTCTGGAAGAGCCGGTGTAGGGGGGCGAGCGGGGGGCGTCCGCCGGCGGTTCCCGGCTCCCCACATGTCTCTCCGCTCCTGCAGGAAGAGCTGTCGGCTCCTCTCTTCCCTCTCACTCTCTCCTTCCAGAGCAGTTGCCCGTCCGAAGAGACGTTTCCCGGCAGGTTAGTTGCCTCTCCCTCGCCTTCCCCCCGAGCCGGGCAGCTCCTGCCCGTCGGCACCGAGATGCTCGACCCTTCCCGCTCGGGCTGGCGGGAGCCTTTCGCCCCAGGTAACCCCAGTCGTGCAGGAGACAGTCGCTTTTCCTCTTTGCCTCCTTGGTTGTCTGTCCTTTTTTCCAAAAGTGCGGAGAGCGATGGTGCAACATGTGCGCTGCGGATGCCGGGGCTGGGGTTTGAAAACTAACCCCGAAAAAAGAAACAAGCACTGCAGACACTTTAACACAAATGCAGTGGAAATGAGCAAAAACCAGGCTCCGAAGTCTACTCGGTCTGTAAATGTTCGTCTCAGGTTAATTGCCTAATGACTGGAGGAGATCTCTTGGCTAAGAGCTCTCCCAAACACCCCGGGAACACCTCCTCCAGTTAACCAGTCGCAGCACATGAGTGCAGCTGTCTCCGTGACACAACGAAATATTCCTTCAGATGGAATGGGAATTGCAGAACCGGTGCAAAAACGTTGTATGCCGTCCAATATGCGACAAAAATCTTCTCGGGGTTTGGTTGCTTTAACCCCTTTCATCAATAAGTTCAGCACAGGCGCCGTGGCAGTCAACGTCCTTTCGAGAAATGCTGATCTCGATTAACGAAGAGACAGAAGCTTAAGCCTTTCAACGATTATTTACATCCCAGAATCGTCTTATTTATAATTATTTAAGATTCTGAAATAGTCGTATTTTTACTTCTGTAACTGTATGTCCGAGTATATATATATGGAGAGACATTCAGATCTGTATCTCCGGCAGTGCCCGTTCCCGTCTGACACGCGTGCTGGGGCTGGGGCAGCTGTGCTGACCGTGGAGCAACAGAACGAGGAGCCACTTCGGATGTTTTATTTCTAGCATTGGATCCGCTTTGGATATAAATTTGAAATGTGCGTCTGCTTTTAAAGATATACCTGGGGAACAGAAGAAGCAGGAAAGTAAATTGTAAAAATGCAAAGTAAATGCTGGCGCTGGAAAACTTCGAACTGGTGCTGGCAGTTTGGCAGAGTTCAGCTGAAACGAAGATGGATTGCCAATTTCCGCGATATTCGTATCCACACTTATGTTAGGGGAGAAAAGTCGTATAAAGATACCAAATCATGCCGTTTCTGTCTGGGGACTTATTTTTTATTCTAAAACTACGGGCCGGTTATTACGTCGAAAAATTAAGGGTGATGATGATGATAAGAATAACCTGCTAAATTCCATCCATTCCATTCTATATGCATGTCAGACGGGGGCAGCGAGAAGAACACTTGTTTTGTCGATTGAAGACGAAAATATTCCCTTCAATAAAATGATGTCGTACTGGAATAGAGGTATTGTCGGTAACACCTAATATGAGCACTTCAGCATCTGTCGTTCCTTCTGCCACTAACAGGTGTTATGGGCAAAATAGGGCAGAACGGCACTGAAATGGTTGCCGATATCATAGTCGGGACGATGAAACAGAGTAGGCACGAATAAACTATTTGGCTGGGGGTTTTGTGGGGGTTGCACCCCCTAATATCTCTCTTCCTAGCTATAGTTCCATTCTTACCCTAGGCATGGGGAGAGGCCAGCAGAAGGGAACGTCGGAAGCCGGGAAGGGCTTGAAAGGTGCGAAAAAACGGGGAAACACAGGGGTCCTTTCCGGGCAGCACCTGATGTTTCTTGTGTCTCACCGAGCTTCAAGTCCAGTGCCTGGGAAAAGAAGGGATCGAAGACTCCCCAAAGGAGCGGTGTCCGGACGGCTGGGAGGGCAGGGCAGGCGGGGCCGGGGAGCGGGCCGGGGCCGGACCGCCCCGGGCTCGGGGCGCAAATCCCGCGGGTTCGCTCCCGGGGCCTCGCCGCGGCTCCCGGCGCTCCACGTGCTGCCGTCGTCGAGGCCGCGCCCCGGACAGCCCCGGGAACGGCGAGGACAGTGGGATTTCGTTGTCCTTTTACTACGAACGCCGCAAAGCCAAGGCGAGCCCCATTGTAAGTAGGAGAGTGGGGGCGGCTATCCCGTTCCCTGCCGCAGCGTCCCTGCGAGCCCCGAGGGGGAGCGGAGCGCTCCGGCCTCCCCAGGGTGGGCCAGGTGCCCTTGCCCGCTGCCCTGTGCGCCCCCAGCTCGGCTCGGCACGGAGGAGGCGTCCCCGCCGCCCCCGAAGGGGTGCCGGCACCTTTCCTTGTTGCCTTGGGCAGCTCCTGCTCCCCGCAACCCGCTAACCGCACCGTAACATCCTCCCCACGGGGGTAGGGAGTCCTCCCATTCCCTTTGGCGCTGCTCGGCTATCACACTTCTTTCCCTTCAGAATAAAGAGGAAAAGGGTGGTGTTTGCCCCCAGATGCCTGATCCGGATGTTGCCCGTAACTCCGTCTTTCCGAAGGTCACATCACTCATCCCCAGAGCATCTGCTGTGACTTGCATCTGTGGTACTGCTGTGACTTTTAATTTCTGAAGTATTTATTAATTAAACGGGAGCCATATGCTCTGCGATCTTGGCAGGAAATATTTCTGTTTCAATACGAGCCGAGGTCAATATTCGATGCGATCTGTTTCCGCGGGGGGTTACACATCAGCGGCACTTTAAGCTTCGGTGTCTGGATGGAAACGCCATCAACAGAAATATCAAGGGATGCTTCACCTCACATCTGTTTCTCCAGCGAACTAGGGAATAGGGAATAGAAACGGCAGCAAGGGAAATTCCCTGAGGGGAAGGACTACCTTAGTGGAACCTTGCCCTCTTCTCTTGACTGAACATAGTGGCCTCTTTACGGGACTCTGCCTTGTCATCCCGACCCGTCCAATAGCTTATGTATGGCGTTATTTCCTCTCCCTTCGGTGTTATGTTTGACACCGAAAGTGGAGCTTTTAGCACGTTGTATTAAGACACGAACACGTGCTCGCAGTAAGGGCGGGTGAGGGGGGGCGGGGGGAAAGCCTGCCAAGACTTCCCTCCTTGCCGCGGCTGACATGACGGCGCTCTCCTTCCCGATGAAAATTAGTCGAATGCCCTGGAAGACAGAATACTTTTTATCTGCCTTCATCTCCCCCTTTTCAATACAAAGAGCTCACCAGAAAATGCATCATTACACTCCAAGGATATGGTTTCAACAAAATGATAATTCCAGTGGCTGATGAAAGAGGAAATAATTGCATCCCACATGCCTAGCCTAGAAGTAGCCCTGGATCTCAGAGCAAATTTCTCTCCTATTGTTCAGAGAAAGTGAAGTATCCTCATCACGTTACAGGCATGATGATGGACCTGAAAGGGTTTCTGCAACGGCTTTTACTGTTTCTGCTGTCCTCTCAGTTTCACTTCCAGGCTCAGCCCAACAGCATTCGAGCGATTTTTGCTCTGAATCCCCTTATAGAATAGCCACAAACAATTTCGAAAGGAGATCTGCCTTCCAGACTGTAACATGTGCCCAACCCTGTGTTCCCTTTCACTGCAGAGAGAGCGAATAGCAGTATCATTGCCCTTATTGTACAAAGTGTTTTCTTTGAGCTCGCCTGCCTCTCTGTGAGGAGTGTGCTGTAGAACGTCCTCCAGCCATTGAAGTAGATGAGGGTACCCCGTCGTCGCTTCATTTATGGATATACAGTCTCACCAAATTCACTCCTCATCTAAACCCCCGGCAATCCGAGCCTGGAGGACGACAGAGCTGCTGACCACGGCTGCGACAAAAGGCGGCGCAGGTACTCGGCCCTGCAGAGGCTTGAGCACCGAAAACACCTCTCGTCCTCAGTAGGCAGGACTTGGGGATACCCTCGGGCATGTGAGCCGGCCGAGGCAGGGGCGGACGCGGGCTATCAGCGGGGCAGGGCGGGGGAAAGGCGGAGAGCGTCCCCCTCTCCCCTCCGCATCCTGTGGGGCAGCGCCGGGCTCCGCCGGCCCCCGCGGCGGCACCTGCGGCTGCGGGGGCGGGCCGAGAGCCGTGCCAAAACTACCTAAACAAGCGAACGCCGAGGGGTGCGACTGGACTGGTGCCGCCGAGCAACCTGCGGGGAACGCTCCGCGGGGAGGCCGCGGGTCTCGCCCGCGCCCTGCGAGCGGGACAACCGTGCCCTTGAGCTGCCCGCGGCTAGGGGAGCTCCCGATGAGGGCACCGAGCCTCCCTGGGCAGTGCCGCTCCCCTTCTCAGCCCCGAGGAGCTTGGTTTAATTCCTTCCCCCTCCACCTCTGTCCCCC
>WBMV01005402.1:126681-175598 GCA_013396655.1 Campylorhamphus procurvoides | reverse complement strand
GCGCTGCCTCGGCCCGCCGCCGCTCCGGAGGGGCAGAGCCGCAGCCCGGCGGTGCGATCAAACCGCTCGGGTTTAATATTCAGCTATACACCGCGATGAAATTCCACCCCGCTCCCGGGGAAACCATTATTCTCCGGCTAATTGTAATTTACAATTACGCGTTACACCTCATCAGGTAGGAGGTTAGGAAACAAGATTCTTCCATATAATTATTGTCCTTAATCCTATTCCACCGCATATCACCTCGTACCGCACAGTCCTATTGTTCTCTCCTACCCATTGTAACAGTCATTTAAACAAACATTAAAAAAAAAAGATCCCAGTCTGCATAATTTTAGACATCACACCCACGCCTCTGAGCGCGAAGCAAAACGCATCAGTGGGTTATAACTCCGGTAGAAAGGGGTGGTTTGGCTGCGCCGGGCAGGGCGAGTTCCCCTCGCCGGGTGGGCGGGCGGCTGCCGGGGCGGCTGTGCCGGGATGCCCTCTGCTTTTGGGTGGCGTGAAAGGTAATTTCCCTCTAGCTCGCTTACCGAGTCGATTAATTTAAAAGTTTTCCTTAATTAATGGCGGGCAAGTTACACAGAAACATAAATTTATGAGCTCCTTGCACATAAGTAAATATCTCCTGCCCACACGCATCATATGCCTTACAATCCTTGCTAAACTGTGACTGTAACTTTTAAGGCAGAGCACATCTCTCTGGCTCTCTAGTGCGGGGAAAATGCCTGCAGTTTGTACCTCCAGGCATTACAACATGCCTCAGCCCAGCTGAAAGCAACACTGCAGCTGGAGTGCAGCGGGCCGCAGAGGAGTGTCACTGCCTGCAGCACTGCCAGGGAGGCTGCCAGGGTCTGCCGTGGGGCTCTCGAGTACTATCAGGTTCAGCCTTGTGCCTGACTCTTCACAAGCTGTTTTACCACCCGGTAGGAGCTACCCGAAGCATGACTCAAAGGCTGACTAGCATCCAGCTCATGAATTACAGAAAATTGATGCCCTGCTTAAAATTCACAGCAGTGAATTTGTAACGTTCACATTTCTATGTGACAGTCATCTTACAGGGAGATAACATCTAAGAGCTCCTGAGTTTCCTTTGTAACACTGTGGGAATAACATGGCAAAGGCCAAAAAGTCTCTTTGTTGCTCATTCACACACAGAGTGCACACCAGAGTATTGTGCAGCAGTTTCATGATTTGTATCACATCAGTATAATATCTATACCTAAGAAACTACACTGGTGGGTTTTTTATTTTTTTTTTGTTTGTTTGGTTGGTTGGGTTTTTTTCCCCTTGTTTCACTGGTTGGGAGATTCTTTTTAATGGACACTAAAACCTTTCTTCTAATAGTCCCAGATGGGCTAATTCTACTAATCTTTTGTCTACATATCAGGCACCAAAGTTGTTATATATAAAAAAGTCCCAAATTTTAGTAGTAAAAGTCTAGTCCACATCAGCCTTTTAATTAGACATAGCTGGGGCGAAGAGCTGATGTTAAAATTGGGAGATATCTCTGTTGAAGAAGGTATATCATGAGGCCTATATAAAATCTTCTTGGTTTGCTGCCCTTTAATCTCTGAACCTTCATCATTCAAACAAACAGGCAAGCAAAATGCTCATAAAAATTCTTCTTTTCTATAGTCTTCAGCAATTAATTTCAGCTCAAAAGTTCATAAACTTAACCTGGGAATCCAAACAGGCTTAGAAGAACAAATTCTACCCTACCAACAAGACCTATGCTCATTTTGTTCTTGTATTTCTGTTATTGCATAGTTCTTGCATAAAATATATTGCATAGTTTTCTTTTAAATGATACACTCTGGAGTTATTATTTTCATATCAACTCTCTGATGTTCTTAATAAAACAAATAGTTTGCATCATTCTTTGTTCTGATATAGAGCACGTTACTTTAGGTGAATATATTCAGAGGTTGGCCAGTAGGAGACACCGACAGTTTGGGGATCATAGTGTCTTTCTCTACTATGTATACGTGCAGTTCAAAACACTAGAGAATTTCAGCACGAATCTGTGCTTATGGAGTGATGAAGATGATCAATATTTTGAATCTTTTTTCTGTATCCCCAAAATTATTTATGAAATATGTTCATAGATTAACATGGAGGCCCTAAATTGATTTCCTCTATTTTAATGTTTCTTAAATTTTCATTAGAGATTTTGACCATATATATTTCTAAATTTTAAACACATCTAAAGTAATAAAATTAGAGTAAAATTAAAATTATAACAGATTCAGTTTATAGGAATGGAAAGGTAAAATATATAACTCTTTACTCTTTAATACAGTTCTGGATTTTATCCTGCAGTGGGCAGCAAGCACTTTTTTCTGGTATTTTCCATTATTTTTAGTGGGTTTTACTTACATGTTGCAATCTTTGAAAAATTTATCTGAGGTACTCCATATGGGCATGCAGTGGATTCCAAAATGCACACATTCTGATGTGGAATAATACCCATTTTAAAGCTCTTTTCTGTCATGACAGAAGTGCCCAAATTCCTCCTTATATCCTTGACACTTCAGAATAGCACATGCCTTGTATTGGGATCTCTGGGGCTGAGAAAATGGATATGATATTGCATATCAAAATATCAAGAGTTGAAATCGCTGCTCTATAATGGTTATTGTAAGTTACCAACACTGAGAATATCTACATGCAATTGTCTGTAGATGGGACTGAGTCAGGCTTCAGGATTCTCTACTTAGGTGAATTTTGTCATCATGAAAGAAGAGCTATTTTTGCTTACGTTAGCTGAGAACCAGTGCCATAGAGCATATGTATTCCAGACTAGCCATGGACAAGTGGAGTGGTTTTAGAGAATTATTAATTGGCAGATTGTGTTTTGGATATTTTTGCAGCTGTTCCTGCTGATTCTGTCAGAGGTCAAACCCTGTTGTGCCACACATTATTCAAATCTGAAACCAGAAAACCAGTCCCTACTTGGTGTTTCTATTCTAAGCAGGAAATCCTGGTTTCTATTTTGGTTTGTTTGCTTGCAACTTTGGTGCTAAGTGCATCGCTGCACCTGAGCTTTAAGTGCTGTAGAATTAGCTAAAATTTCACAGATTAAAATTTCTAAAGGTGAAGCTCAAAAAAATAATAGAGATTTGTGAAAGAAAAGACACAGAGAAAGAGGTAAACACTGATCAGAAACAAGGCAGAGAAACTTCATATAATGTATTTTTCTTTAACCAAGGATTATTTTCCAGTAGTTCTTTGGAAGAGGTAATTCTTTGTCCCACAATCTCCTCTTGTCCCTTAAGTATTTATGGATTCCCCAGGATGACATGGCCAATTTTACCAAGGAAGAAAGGGACTGGGAGAACTAAAAATGTCTCAGCACACAGAGCTAAGAGTACAGATTCAAGAAAAAGTGAACTGCCCCACATTCTTCTCTCTGTAAAATCATCTTTGAGTCTCACTTGTGTATCGGCGCATACACACACATGCACATCACACACGTCCTTTGAACTGCTTTTCAGCAAATATTGATTGAACAACCTGTTGTGCCAACATATCATATTAGTAGCTCTATGAGTGTTAGGAAGGAAGAATGAAGGACTGAGATGGACAGGTATTATCGATGTCTACATTTGATTGCATATAAATGAGCCAGGTAAACCCCAACAGTGTTGTTTTTGCACTCTGCAAAATGTAACGTGTTTTTTATCATGACTGGAGAGAGTTAGAAAGGAATGGATTCTTAATGGTAATTTTTTGTATCCTTTTTAAAATATGATTTGAAGACTTGGGAAGAATACAAAACAGATGGTACTGGCAGTGTTTAGCATTGCTGTGGGCAAGACACCCTCAAGTAGCTGATGCATCCCTACTCGTATTGCTTCGTCAGGGCAACCACCTAATTTGGAAAGTAACTGAGAAAAGCTGTTTCCTGTTTACATTGGAATAAATCAAATATACCTCAGTAAAAGTCTGTGCAGTTCTATTGATGCTAGTCTCTTCTGCAAGTGAAGTGAGAATCAAGACTATTTCACCAGTCATTGCAAAAGGATAGTGTGTGATCTGGGCTGTTCAACTGCTGCCACAATGCTTGAGTCTGAGCAGAATGATGCTTAGTGAATCCTGTGCCACACGCAGAGGTGAGAAGAGGGATGGAGTGGGGTTTGGTATTCTGGTCCACACAAGGCAGTGAGGGCATTTCTCACAGGTCCTGGCATAGTGCAAGTGGAGAACAGCTCTGAGGCTAGAGCATTGGTCTGGGATGCTAGGTGATGTTTCTCCATACCTTACTAGACAGGTCATTTGAAACGCTGTGAATGCCAAGATTTCGAGTATTTACTGATCAAAAAGATGTACCAGTGCTTTGTGATGGCCAGATTAGCCGTAAATTTGATCTTTCCTATCTTGTCTGAACTCCCTTTCCCTGCTTGCTTGTCACCAGGGACTGCTTTTCAGTTATGTTTCCTGGGAGAAATCATTGTTTGGATATATCTTTTTAAGGATTTGCAGGAGATTGTATCCTTATTGACCAAAAAGACAAATAAATAAAAGAGTGAGAAGCTTGCTTTGCCAAGCAACTAAACTCTTGGTTTTGCAATGTAATTCTGAAAATAGGTCTGGTTTTGTGTGCATTGGTCTAAATGCAGTTTTAACTTCACCATGTCTTTAGGTGGGAAAAGGATGACCAGAAGATGTGACATCATATGTGGCAGTAGGACATAGGCATTCACTTGGAACATGCTAAAAGGAAAAACTGGTTTGTAAAGAAATTGTTGTTTAGGTATTCCTGAATTTTGGCAGTTGAATGAGGTGCACCCAAGTGGGATCACTGCAAGTTTCCCACGCCTCCTCTGGCTTGGAATTCACTCATCAGCAAATAGAAATCAAGTCTCCATTGTGGCAGCACTGCAGATAAGTGACTGCTTGGCCACTCATTACTGAAAATCGTGTCCTGCGCTTTCTGTTGGTTTTATTCCCACAAATTTCACCCACAAAATTGAGGAGAATTATCTGTTTCTAATAAAATCCCAAGCATTTGGCAAAATGAAAAGTACCATTTAATCAGGTATATTTTTAACCTCACTACCTTTCTGTTCCCTAAAATTGTTCTCTGCTCAGCACTAGTGCTATTATTCGACTATAGAAGTAGCAGGGCTTTTTTAATTCCTGCAAATATTTGTATCCTGAGTGCCTGTGTCTCAAATGTATTCAGGGGTAGACTTTGCCTGTTGTTCTTTAAAAATTCAGGAATTAGCATTAGTTTTGGCAATGATTTATGCTGTTACCCAAGATCTTTGGACAAATGTGGAATGTAAAAAACCTAGCTTGATACTAATGACCTTCTGGGCCAAATTAATCTCAGTCATAAATGGCAAAACAAGGAGCATTCAAGATGTGTGTTGATGAGAGACAGAGTGAAGAGGCATATATGTTTACAACAGGGAAACCTGTTTGAGACTGGTTGTAAAACGTGGGTGTGTAAATGAGCGTGTGTAAAACAAGGGTAGCTCAAGCTGCTGGAACAACCGTGTGTCCATATGTGGTGGGCACATATTGGGGAAAGTAAAGCTTTATCCCTACATTGGCAGTAGGAAAAAGCCTTAATCTGGATTTATTTGTATTTAATTTCAGAGTGACGTAAAAGAGTCTTAGGGCCAGTCTGTACTGCACAAGGGAGCCAGGAGCAGACATATGTGTGCCAAGAGCCAGAGAACTCAGAAAGCAAGTCAGTCCTGTGAAGCATTAGCACTGTGTGTGGAAAGATCCTTGGCTCCAGCACTGCAGAGGAGCTTGACTGCTTTATGAAGCCACCATAGACTGTGAGGAGGGGCTTCACTGTCACCCACACACCAGTCCTTTCCCACCCACCTACACACAGTCATCCCTTCTTCCTTTTGCCATAAGTAATCCAGTATTTCAGCCTCTTGACCTGTTTCAGTTTTTTACATTCAACCTCTAACTATAGCCTCATTTGCTATCTATTCTTCCTGGGTTGTTGTAACCCTACTAAGCCACCTGTGGCACAAGACTGACCTGACTGTCTACCCCAGCTGCCCAGTGTTTCCAGGGCTTCCCTGTGTCTTCCTGTGTAGTCCTGGTGTAGACCATGAGGAAGACAGTTCCCCAGTGCAACTCCACTCTGAGGCTTACAAAACAGAAGTGGGACATATTAGATGTTCTCTCCTGTTACCTTAGGACTGGCTGAGATGATGAAATATGTATATTTCTTTAACTAAAAACAACTTCTCCATTCTCTGTAGAGCTTTTGCATTGCTAACAGTGATTAAGATAGCCACCACGTGAAGCTTTGAACTGTGGACAAACAACAGAACCTGTTAAGACCAATGGATGTGTAAAAAAACTCTCCTGGTGAAATGAAAGGCACAAGTACTCATCTAGCTATAAAATAGCTGGAAACAATAGAAGTCACATCTGGTCTATGTACCTGAGCAAAATACTTTTCAAGGAAGATTGAGCCTATAAAGGGATGCAAACTAAAGCTGCTGCTGCTGCTGCTATGAAAAGTTCCTGTCCCTCAATTCTTCCAGCCTCTTCTTCCTACCTTTCTACCTCTCCTCTGTTATGTGCTGACATGTATGTTTGTGTAATGCACTAGCAGCTGGAACAGGGAATAGTGTGGTTAAAAATCACCTAGTGAAAAAATCAGCTAAAGTCTACAATGATCACTCAGCAGCATAATGTTACTGAATAGCCAGCAGTGTGAAGCCGTAGTTAGCAAGATTCTTGACACTAGTCTAAAATCCAGGGAAATAAGTAGTCACTTAATGTGCTGTGTGGAGGAGGAAAAGTATGAGAGGAATATGACTGGGTAGAAGCAAGAGAAGGACATTTTGGGTTGTAGGGTTGACTAAGAAAACATACAGTTGGGGAAACGAAACAGCTTTATGCTTCTAAGCCGTGTGATGCACTGACAGCTCACACTCACACATGAACATGGTTGCAGCAATGAAATGTTTGTTTTATAGAATACATTTCCTCAACTACTAAAAACTATTTTATAAAAATTTGATATTGTATGCTTATGTCCTGGCATTCAGGCTAGGCTACACATTTTTAAAGCCTACAATTTTCCAACATGTGTCTTCCAACAGAGGGTGTCCTTAAAGCTGGTATCAGAGTAGAGACCCTTATATGACCACAATGACATATGCCTTTGTATGATTTGAGAAGTGGTCTGAGACCCAGAATAGAAATACCTCCAACACTGTGCTTCCCTCTGCTTACAGTGGTTAATATAAGATGATATTTATTCTGTTTCAGTATAAATTTAAATATCAATTTCGTAATGCTAATTTAAAAAAATACAGAAAAGTAAATATGCATGTTTTGACAAATATCAGGTATATATAAATGTAACAGGATACTTAATCTTTCCAGAAGCAATAAATTCTAGTATGCCTTACAGACTGTGGAATGAGATAGAGTGTTATTCTGAAATGATTGTGGGGGTGATGCTGTTTTCTAAGGAACTATAGTCAAAATTGTCTGGCTATTCTTATTTTTAATCATGTCCTACTGTGGATTGTTATCCATGAGCTTTCTGAAAGACATTTATCTCCTCAATAAAATAAACTAATATTCATTTACCATAATGAAATTCAAAATAACTTTCATTTTAAGGTTTTAGCTCATGTTAACAATTTCTTATGTAAAGCAGATGTTATTTTAAGTCCCAGTCTCTTGCTTGTTCAAAGGAGGGTGTAATGGGCTTTAGTTGGCTATCTATAGCAACCCTAGAATGCTTGACTTTTTTATTTTAGCACAGTGCAATTTAATTCATTTATAATATTTAGGATGTTAGCACCAAAGCCCATATGATAAAGTTAATTTTATGTGTTTATGGGGAAGACACTTAAGGATTTCAGTAATTCTTAAAAATATTTACATTTTTTTCTTCTGACTTTTTGTTTTATGCTGTATTTTATAGGTCTTTGGTTTTGAACTTCAGATTTATGTCTCAACACCTCGCAACAAATTTGGTATATATTCTGTGGGGGCTTGGTCCTGAAACATAAACATTTCTTCTTATTGAGGCACTGAGGAAAAACAGACCCCCTCATTTATTACATGATATCCAGAAGGCTAAGGAGATTTTGATCTCTTTTTTGCAGGAACATCTTCTTCAGTAAGAATAATGAAATGTCATCATGCTAAGGTGAATCATAATAAATGTTATGTCTTGGCTGACACTGAAAAATAAATCAAGGCAAGTTGTGAGAAATATTGGTGACTTTTTTTCCACAGAGATTTGGACCAGCTTTATAAATTAAACAGTATGCGATGACAGCTTTGGGGTGGTAAGTAAACCATTCAGTAGATAATCTCCATAGCAACAAAAAAAAAGTTTAACCATCTCAAACCAAAATAGCACATCTGGACTTGATTGTGTCATATGGCAATAGGCAACATTCTATTGTCAAAAGTCACAATACACAAGAAAATTGTGCACAGTTTAATACTTGTTAGCAGAAAGCAGTGAAGTACAAGCAATGTGTTCAGGAGCATTCTGATCCTGTAAGTCATTATCTATTTGCTCATCTTTATGATGTAAGGTCCTGTTGTGATCCATTTGCCATTTGCAACTTGGAAAAAAACCCCCAGGCTTTCTCTTAATGAGTATCGAGTCCAATCCTGAAAATTCTTACTCGTAACAACAGTCCTAAATCATTAACATAACTCACTTGAGTAGCAGCTGATGTACCTCAATCTTAATTAGCAGTATTTAATTTTAATTGTACTAAACTTCAAAGCTGAAGATCTATTTTAAAAGAAAAGTTGTTTAGAGTGCTAAATCAAAGATAGAATTATTTAATTGGTGCGGGTGAAAAAATTCAGAGATAAAGAGTGAACTGCAGGAGAAAATGCAAAATTGTCTTCGGTAAGGACAAGGCTATGTGTGACACTCCACATCTCTCTCTTAGGAAAAAAAAAAAAGGACCAGTGGCTCTACTTTGTGTCTTGTTCAAGCTGCATAAACTCTGGGTCAAGCCTTGCTAAACTGAGTGCATAGTTGATGGCGGAGGCATCCTTAGGGTGGTTTTTAGAAGCTGTGTGGGGTCCTGTTGCTGTCTTATCCCAAAACTCACTTTGGGCTTCACTATGGGGTGTAAATTTGCCCCTGTCTAAGGCTGCAAATACTTAGGGAAAAAAAGTATAATCTTTGTTCTGTATTTATGGTGAACTTGTCATTCCAGTCAGGTCATTGGCATAGGGGGATGTAGGAATTTCTAGGTATGGGCTGTGGCACAGATTGTGTCTCTGAGATAAACTGTTCCAGAGTTTGTACTTCCTGAGGATTTTCCTGGGCTAGGATGTTCATATACCTACTATTGCTCAGACCTGGGCTCTCAAAGGCACACTTTGGGTCTCCAGAGCTATGAAATCCTGTTTCGCCAGGCAGTTCTCTGGGACTCTGTGAGAGCTTTGCATACAGTCTAAATCTCCTGAAGGCAGTCAGGTTAGATAGACTTTCCTAGTATGCTTTCATCTCATTATCATCTATACCACAATATAGCTCAAGTTACAACACCCAATTCAATCCTTTTCATCCATTAGAATGTGCTAGGAGACCTAAAAGGGCCCACATGGGTTTCATAATTGAAACTAGAGAGATCTCTTGTTTTATGTCAATAGTACTAACATACAGCAAATTTCACACAACCTCCTTTCTGACACCACCTCCTTCCTCATAGTGCCACAGCATGGTGGTGCTAACCTCTTCCTCTTAAGCTTTACTACTTCCTTTTTAGCTCCTGTCCTTTTTAGGACAGGTCCCTGGACATAACTAACATCACAAAATCCTGTGGATGGGGATGATCTTCTGTGAAGGGGTGCTTCCTCCCTTTTCCTTGACTGTAAAGGAGAAAGTTTGCCCAAAGAATATTTCCCTGTGCAAAAATCTTTAAGCGCTATTCAGATCTCTCTAAAGAGTTCTAGTATGAAGGAAGAATGTCGGAATCACAGAATACACTGAGTTGGAAGGGACCAACTAGGATCAGTGAGTCCAACCCTTAGCCCTGCACAGGACCATCCCCAAGAGTCATAATTAGTGCCTGAGAGTATCATCCAAGTGCTTCTTGAACTCGATCAGGTTTGGTGCTGTGATCACTTCCCTGGGGAGCCTGTTCCAGTGCCCAGCCACCCTCTGGGTGAAGAACCTTTTCGTAATATCTAACCTAAACTTCACCCTGACACAACTTCAGGCCATCTCCTTAGGTCCTGTCACTGGTCACCACAGAGAAGAGATCAGTGTCTACCTCCCCTTTCCCTCTCCCAAAGAAGTTGTAATTGCAATGAGGTCTCCCCTCAGTCTCCTCTTCTCCAGGCTGAACAGACCAAGTGCCCCCAGNAGAGCACAGGGCCCAGGATGGAGCCCTGTGGAACCCCACTAGGTGACAAGTCACCTGTCAGATGTCACCCCATTCACTGTTACCCTCTGTGCTTGTTCTGTGAGCCAATTGCTCACGCACCATGATGGTGAGCAAAATGTCCTGTGTGCTGGACATTTTGTCCAGAAGGATCCTGTGAGAGACAGTGCCAAAAGCTTTACTGAAATCCAAAGAGATTTCATCAACTGGCTTCCCTTGATCAACTAGGTGGGTTACCTTGTCATAAAAGGAAATCAGGTTTAATAAGCAGGACTTTACCTCTCATGAAGCTGTGCTGGCTGTGACCGATGACAGTGTCGTCTTTCAGGTGTTTTTCAATATCTCCCAGGATAATCTTCTCCATCACTTTACCAAGCACTGAAGTGAGACTGGCACAGCTGTAGTTTCTGGGGTCCTCTTTCTTGCCCTTCTTGAAAATTGTGACAATATTCACCAGCTTCCAGTTAGCTGGGACCTCTCTGGATTCATAAGACCACTCAAAAATCACTGAGAGAGGTTTTGCCACGATATCAGGCAGCATTTTGAAGATTCTGGGATGAATCCCAGAATCAGGCCCTATAGATTTGTAGTGATCCAGCTGGAGCAGCAGGTCCTGCACAATTTCAGAGTCAGCTGGGAGTTGATCATTCTTGCAGTCATGATCCTCCAGCTCAGGGCACTGTGACCCCCTTGATCTGTCATCCATGTTGAAGACAGAGACAAACAAAGCATTAAACACCTCTGTCTTGTCTCTGTCCATGTTTGTGAGATGACCATCCCCATCCTATAATGGGCTGATGATATTTCTATATTGCCTATTGCCATTAATGTATTTGAAAAAACTCTTTTTATTGTCCCCCACATTTCTGGGGACCTTCAGCTCCAACTGAGCTTTGACTGCACAAATTTTCTCCCTGCGGCAGCAAACGGAATCTCTGAATTCTTCCCATGTCACTTGTCGTTGTTTCCAGTGGGCATACATCTTCTTTTGTTTGCCTTATTTCCAAGAGAAGATTCCTGTTCAGCGAAGCTGGTCTCCTGTGTTGCCTGCTTGACTTGTCTGTTTCCATTGTAGGTACCAAAAATGTTCTCTAATCCTGACTTAAAGGGATGACTGCAGTCAGAAGCTAGGATTTTTAAAGTGTTGGCACAATAGTGGATGGAACAGCAAATGATTTGACATAAATCCTTCTAAGACAAAATAAGCATGCATGGTAGAGACAGGTTTATAAAGCTGGGTGATGAAGTAAAGTCAGTACTTCTGATCTAAATGCAACAATCCTTGCGTTGTAGCACAAGAAACCTTCTAAGCAACCTTTCCACAGCTCACTGAAATGATGCACCTCCCAATCTTCCCATGCATGCTGCCTTTGTTAAATAATTCAATGTGGATATTTTGGATGTGATTCTCATCAGCACATGTTTATTTTTGAACAGAAAATTTTCCACTGTCTCTTCCCCCTCCCTTCAGCTGGATGAGTGTGTGAGTGTGCAGAGCATTGTTTGCGGCCAGACTGGAAGCCATTTGGCTAATTGCTTTTATTACATTGCACAATGTTCTTTACAATTTAAGGTTGCCAGGCTTCAGCAGCTCTGAGATCCCAACTCAGACTTTAATAATGTGTTGCTAAAAAAGGAGGTTAAATGTTGTTTATACATTACATTTTTGGACACAGCAAATTTCACTTGCACCTGCCAATGGCTTACTGATAAATATACACTGGTAGAAGTTCAATAGCAGTGGGCCAGTGAGTTAGATAAATACCACAAGACACCGTAAGCATTGAAGGTTAGTTTTTTCCCAGCTCTCACACTCCAGTAGATATAAACTCTTTCCTTAAAACAGATTAAAAATAAATAAATCCTCTTTTCAAGGTAAAAAAAAATTAAAATACATATTTAAAACACAAAATAAATTTCTCTTGGAGTCTATCACCATGATCTGCTAAGTTTCCTGCCTTATAGATGTTAATTATGATTTACTCAAAATTTGTGGTCAATTTTTAAGTATAAAAGCATCTCATATGACTGGTTGCCAATTCTGAAGTCTAAAGGCCTTGCTTTATATTGCTGTAGTAGAACAGAAAATATAATCAAAGTTTGACCTTCAACTTTAATCCTATAAACAGAGAATTTGCTTACTTTACCTTGGAAACGGATGTGATTCATCACAGTAGCCCATAAATAACATGTCAAGCTGTTAGACCAATCAATGAAAATAAGTTATTGAAAAATAATGTGATTGTAAAGTCTCTATGTAAACTAGCTTAGTGTTATTTTAGAATGTGGAGGGCTTTCAGCTTGAGGTAAATATTTTTATTTTTTTTTAAGAAGAATAGTTGCTATGTAGTAAATGCAGTAAACATTACACATATTTGGCCAAAGCAAGCTTGTTTTTCATGAAAAGTACCTTAAGGTAAATAAGCATTAAAGCTCCAGAGGAAAAATTGGGCTCAACTTAGATCAAGACTGCAAATGGCAGGTTACCTAAATTGTCTGTTGCTTATCACCATGCCTGAAACAAAAACAGAGGGTGAACTCTTGTCCACATGGGAGCCCACAGGAATGGTGCAGTCATGAAAATCCTACATTTGAGACCTCAAAGCTGAAAGCAGAAGTTCTGGGATGTGAACTGGATTAATTAAGTCTCCACTTTTTGTTTGTGGATACTGACTCTGAAGTCCGACAACAACAGTTTAAATAGGAAGCTGCTGTTTCATGGCTTGTTTTCAATAGAAATAACCAAATCATGGAGCATTTCACAAAATGTGTCTTTGTCTGCAGAAAGTCCAATTTTTAACTTCTTTGACGTAGCAGCATAGCACTCATTTAAACAATACAACTTTATGGGAATGTTAAACTGAACTGAACATCAAAATAAATAACCTAACTTTGGTGCATGTGTATTATTGAATTTTATTGTCCCCTTTACCAAAATGCTATTTTACTGAATGAAGGCTAAAGCTGATTTTAGCTTGCTCTATCAGAATCAGACCTTGTCTGTCCAGCATTTAGATCTACCAACTAAAGTTTGTTTGCACTCCTTGTGTCAGTAAAAGTGGAGGTAAGTCAGTTATTTTGATGCCAAAATAGAAATAACATTTTTCATCCTATTTTACTAAAAACTTTTTGTACACGATTGGTATGTTTGTACATGATTGGTATGTCTGTACATGAAAGAGTCCTTCAATATAAATAATTAATGTGTGAATAGACATTACTGTTGTTCAATAAGACTGGGAGGTGATGGAATTTTATCTGACCTTCCTTTTGACCTTTCATTAGTCCCATAAAAATAAGAGAAAAATAATTTTTTTTGCCTTATACCTTTACTTTGTTACCTTACCTTTTACCTAGATGACTGCTGAGATTATATTGTAGATATGTAGAAAAAGAACATAATATAAACAATTATTTTTGTGTGTGAATAATTTTCTGACAGAGCCGTTATTTAGTATTTTTTACACAAAAGTGACTTTCTGTTTTCATTTGTTAATATAAATGGAATATAGGTGGAGTAAAACGCATTCTGGATTTGAATGATGATGGCCGGAACCTCTCCTGGCCTTTCTCTTTGTCATTTATAGTTTATTTATTTACTTGAACCTCAGACCTGGTGGGAGGAAATGAGGAAATGTCAGGAATGCCACGTGGACTCAGCGAATCTCTGCCAATAACAAGTGATCCCAAGAACTACTTGCTGGAAATGTCTGCCTCCAGTGAAATGCCACCTTCCACATCGTTCACAATTTCACACTCCACGTGCAGCCTTTGCTGCCTTGGTGCCACCAGTGTGAGAAGTGGGACTCCCAATGCCAGAAGGGTGAGTGGCCTCCCATGGAACACAGGGTGCTGCTTTCAAAGAGGTCTCCTCTTGTAGCAATACCAAAGCCAAAGGACACTTCTGTTTGCATACTCATTATTACTGGAATGCAGAAATGCTACTGAGGTCTGAGCATGCAGGACCCTGAAAAAGAGCCCATCCCAAGAAATACTTAGCTTAAGTAGAAAATTAAAGATGGCACAAGGGCAGAACAGGGTGGGGACTGGCCAGTTACCTTTCCATCCAAGCCTAGCCACCCTTGACAGATGGATAGGCTCCTGTGGGGTGCTGAGAGAGGGTGCTGTGACTCTGTACCAGTCGTCCTGCCCTGGCCAGCAGTCCTACAGTCAGGGTAGCTCAAGGGAACAGCAGCTTGACTTACATCAGATTGCCCTATGGAGGTAGTGTAGCAAAAGACTGTTTTGAGAAGGTTTGAGGAATGATATTAAAGGAATGATAATGAAAAAGTTTCCAAACTGTATATAATTTCCTGCAAATCTGCAAGACAGAGAAAGCACAAAGGTACCTTCCTGATGATTTAACAAATGGCTTTGCCATTCTCATCTGCCTGGGAACTACACTTTCAGCTCTCATGTCTTGGCTGTAAAGTGAACTTAGTACTACAGTCAGCATTTGCAGACATGCTTCAATATATTGGATGGACCTTTTAAAGAGTCATTTCCATAGACAGCAAAGCTGACTTTCTATTTCCTTTTTATGGACTACCATTTTAGACAACTGCATGTTAAAAATTGTCTGTACATGCACAAAACTTTTTAATAGTATCCCTACTGTAACATCACTTAAAGCAACCAGCACATAATTTTCTCTGGTCTGCTTTAATATTGTTTCTGGATTTACAGATATTTATTTTGTGTTTGAGGATTTATTTGGGGAAAGAGGGACTTATGATATGAGTGTTGTAGTATTGATTGTTCAATCAATGCCAGTTAGAGTGAAAATTTAAATTGGCCAGTTTGGGAATGGAGAAGAGACTCCTTTAAAACACTTTAATTTCCCAAAGATTTTTTTTTTAAAGGAAAGAATAGTTAACACTAAACAACTTTTTATTGTTGTTATTACTATTCTTGTTTTATTAAAAGAAACATCTGTTTTAAGACAGAATAACAGTATCATATCATTACCGCTTTTCTTGCATCTCTCTCTTCTCACCCAAACATGTGTTATGGGTCAGAAAACTTTTTTGTCATTTATACTGATAATGTAACCAATTCACCCATGCATGCTGTACTGGTCTCATAAAACATGCCAGTTTATCTCACACATTACTCATCATGTTGTGGAAAAGAAAGCCTGAAATACCAGAAAGAAATTTGAAGGACGTACGACTGTGGCTGAGCCAAGAGAAGTGGGGCTGGGGTTTATGAATGCAGTTAATACTACTGTGAGCAGTACTAAACTGGCAATCCTGACAGTTTTAAAAAAAAAAAAGTCACTTACCAAGTTCCTTGTGTTGGGTTGAGTAACTCACTAAAAATAAATCATCCATTCCTTTCTACTGCCATGAAACAGAGGAGAAATATAAGCATTGTAGTTTAACAGAAAGCCTGACCTTAGAGATTCTATTGCCCCAGAGCTGATGAGATTATAGGGAAGGGAGAGTTTATAGCAGAGATTTTAGAAACAAATGCTTTAGGATTTCATTACACATTTGGGAAAAAAACCCACTGAAAAACATTCAGTCCTTTGGGACATGTTTCATGACTTGTATATCTTCCTCCATCAAGATTCAGCCCTCATAAAATCTCATGCTGTGTTTGTGTTGCTTTATTGCAAGCTCTTGCTATTTTGCAGCAGTACTGCAAATTACTGGTACTGGAGTAAGCTTGCTACCTGACCATCTAATTTTTCACAAAAGTGGCAGCAGAAAAATAGATATACAACCTGTGGGACTGTAGGCAAGATCACTTCTAATGCTGACTCCAAAATACAAATAAATTAATGAACTTGTTTATAAAATATAGCTATTATTAATCATCTTTATGATACTTTTTTGCAGATTTTGAATGGGAGATAGAAAAGTACAAAGCAGCCATTCTTATTTCATCAGAAAGATGAGGTTAAAACCCAGGCACAATGCTTTAAACGGGGTGCTAGGAAAACTTCATGTATTTCTACTGGGAAGGTAAATTTCTATCAGCTTTGAAAGTATAATCCAGCTGTGAGATACCACAGATTGATATTTTAAATTGCAATGAGTTATTTCTATATATAGACTTTTTTTAAGACTTGAGTTAATGAAATTATTTCCACATTGAATTAAAACTAATTCTGGGGGGAATTCACAACAAATTGGTATTCAGCAGGTCTCTCTGACCTATCCTAGCATGTCTGCTAAGGAAAAAATACCTACTTTATTGATGCAGGTGAATCAGAAGTATACATAACATACTCTGTAAGTTTTAAAACACTTCTAAAGCTACAGCATGAAAAGGCATCACAGCACATATTCATACTCAGTGGTGGAAGCAAGATCAAACTCTATGGAATTTAACAATTACTCAATCTGTATCCAGGCTTTTGTCATGTTTCAAGCCTTCACTAATGTTGGTTTTCTGGAAAGTCTGGATTCTTTTAGATGAAGAGGCAAAATTGTCCTTTAGCAATTTATTTGATGGAAAATAATTCGAAAGTATATGAGAGGTAATAAATAAAACTGAATTTTCATTCCCTTTTTCTGCTTTGCTGTGATATATTTTTGGAATAGATTTACATTTATGACTAAGGATAGTGTCATCAATAATTTACCCTTCAGCAAAATGCATTATGTTATAAATTTAATCACACACCAGATCAGACTATTCTAATTTTAAGACTGTGTCATTAAAAAAACCCCCTTTTTACTGAGAGGGATGTGATATTCATTTGTGAGAAGTGCCTTTGCACTCACCCTCAAAGAATTAAGTTATTTCAGAAGGCCAATATCCAGATAAAATACTGAAGTAATTCTTTGCATGTTGCAAGAGGTTTTGAAGTCAGTTCCCTTCTTTTCTTTTAATTGAAAGGTATAGAGATCAATAACTTTTGTGTGCTGTATGTCAGAATTTTCATTTATTTAAGGTGAACATAAAGATGTATCCTCTAGGACTTTGAAAATCTCCTGACAGGTGGGAAAAAAGGAATTGAAATTAAAATAATCAAAATATTTCAAAGAGAAAGAATAATATAATTGAACAATTAACAGGAAATAATTTTCATTTTCCATTAATTTGTAAAGAGAGTCCTGTCTGGTAAATTTGACAGTATAATTTGAAAATGATTATACAATGTTAAATTTTTAAAACTGTAGTATGCGTTGTACATTTGAAAATATTGTCAGTGCAGTTTGATATTTTTAAAATAATAAAGCAGAAATGGAATATTGTCCTTTTCAGTCTGTAGCGAAAAAGGACTTCTGTCAATATTTTTGTATTTCTATCATTTCAAGCATCAGTGGCAACAGGAGAACACAATGTCCTTTTCAATCAATTTTTTAATTGTTTCTCCACTTGTAGGAAGAATAAAAAAACCCGATGTCAATATAGAAAATCTTAAACTACAAGTTTAAATATTTTAGCTACAAGTGAAACTTGAGAAATTACACTTTAATTTGCTATTGTATTTAATGAGATAGCACACTGTTCCTTTGACACAAGCCATCTTGCAGATCTCTGAATTCTTTAGCAATTAAAACAGTCAACAAAAAAATTACGCATTAAAATTAATTCAGTACTCTTGTTCTTAGATGTTGTGATAGAATTATATTTATGACTAATTCCATTTTCATATTGCCTTTCATCTGATGAAGGGACAAGTATTTTTAAGTAATTTCTTTTGCATAAACGCCAGTCAGCCTTATGGTAATTATCCATATGGAAATTTTGTTCCCTCATTTTAGAAAATGTAAAAGCTCCTCTTCTGCAGTAGAGAACTTGTCTTGTTTATAGACTGCTATCATGGGAGTTTTTGTCACTGCAATGATTTACGTGGTACTGCAGCTTAATCACGCCTCTATCATGATCACTGCTTGGCACTTGTGTGCTGATATGTGTTTCCCAGGTCTGTTTCCTATGTAATCTGTTATCAAACTGAAGAGAAACATCGAATAAAACAATCTTGGAACACAGGAAGACTGCATGTGAAGATAAATCCTCATTGCAATACTTTCAGGTAGACTATAAATAAATTCCAGGATTATACTGCTCATTTCATTGATACTTTAATGAATTCCTGTGAAAAGTTAGTCCATTCCATTTTTTGGTCTTTGTGGACAATGTGTAAATAATAATTATTTTTTGAGATGCCAACCAACCAGATATCTTTTGAGAAAATTCCCCCAGCAAAATAAACTTAGGTTTTCTTTCTTAAATAAAGTCTCTGTGGGCACGAATACTTAGCATCTCATTCAGATGTCCTGGTATCTTTACCTTCTTTGCCACAGCTACAGATTTTTAAAGCCTGCAAAGAACACACCACTCTTACAGAGCTTTTACAGGGAGATATACCTCTGTCCATTTGGCAAGTATTTGTTATGAACATGCACATTAATTAATTTTTCAGAATTTGAATTCCTCTGACTTTTCTTCATCTGAGCAACAAATTAAATAGAAATCTTATAGTCAGGACCATATTTTAATGACCAAAAGTTGTGAAAATGCAATCCATATGAATGTGCTTGATATAACATGAAAAGAAAATGCTTTTCCACCAAAGCTAGTTGTCTAGTTTGTCCTACAACTAATAAATAGAGAGATCCCTAGTAAGATTTAACCTATTTATCTTGTTCTAGGGATGGATTGAAATATTCTGTGACGGTTTCTTTTTCCCAATGACTACAGAGTGTGTTAGACAGCTAGTTTATAGAGTTATCTCATGTTTGGACAAGTAGACTTAGATATGAAGACTATCAGCTTTATTTTTTCAACTTTAAATCTGGATTGTAATTGTGGTAAAATCAACACTTACATTGCTTACTGTAATACGGCTTCAAAAGATTATCTGACTGATTCTACTTTATCCTTAAATGTATGATAAATTAATAAGTAAAGGGTATTTTTTCCAAGTTGGAACATGCTATTTTCCAAGAAAATGCTTTCTGTGATCAGTGATTGTGGTGTGTTCAAAGCAATAGTGTGGCAGTTGTCCTTGTGAGTGTTTGGTGCTACTTTAGTGTAAACAAAACTCCATATTAATTCATGTTCCACTCTCAGGGAAGTTTATCTCAAAATGATTAACTCTGATCCACTTCTACCATTACTACTTATGTATTATCAGTGATCTGTTAGTTGCATTCCATTACAAGCATTTCTGACATTACAATACTAAATGTTCTACTGCCTAATTTTTGGATACTTTGTAACCATATAGAACTCCATCCCTAGCACAGAAATCCACAAAAACCAGAGAGGAAACATGAACTGTCAATAGAAAAATCAACACTGTATCTGAATATGGAGGTGAAAGAAAAACTTCTGAGGCTTTATGAGTTATGTACCCTCTCCGGGGAAAGAGTACTAAGTCAAAATAGTTCGTCTCCATTTCTGCCTTCCTTGCAAAAAAATTCCAAGCTAAATGACACTTCTTCCCGTTACTGTTTCTGACATTCATCTAAATGACCAACAGGATAGATCAATGACCTGGAACAACAGATCGGAATCAGTCCAAAAGAAGTCACTTAATTACTACTTTTGCATACAAACCCTGTATCTTCGTGGTTGTGTGGCTGGAAAAAACAGCCTCTCTTGCTCTTTCTTTTCTGTGCTACTTTCTTTTCCCTGAAATAATAAAGATTTATTGAGAAGGATGATGGGACTTCTTTCCTCCCATCCCAGTGTGTTGGTATTCAGTAACTGTCTTGGTATCTATGGAAGGCAGCATAATCTCTAGGTGTCATGATTTAATCCAAGCTCATTAAATCATGACACACAGCCACTCAGTCCCCCACAGCAGGACGGGGAAGAGAATCAAAAGAGTAAAAGGGGAGAAATTCATGGGTTGAGATACAGACAATTTAATAGGGAAAGTAAAAGCTGTGCATGTAAGTAGAGCAAAACAATGGATTCATTCACTGCTTCTCATGGGCAGGCAGGTGTTCAGCCATCCCCAGGACAGCAGATCTCCATCACAAGCAATGGTAATTTGGGAAGAAAAACACATGCCTCTGAACATCCCCTCCTTCCTCCTCCTTCCCTCAGTTTGTATACTGAGCATGATGTTGTACAGGACACAATATCCTTGTGGTCAGTTAGGGTCACCCATCCTGACTGTGACACCCTTCGTTCTTGTCCAACACCATCCTACTCACTGGTCAGGTGAGGAGCAGAGAAGAAAGACCTTGACTCTGTGTCAGAGCTGCTCAGCAATAATAAAAACATCCCAGTATTGCCAGCAGTCATTTCAACACAAAAACATAATTACATACAAGATAGTATGGAAAAAATTACCTCTGAGCCAAAAATTACTTTTGTCCTTAATTTCTATTTTGCTAACATCTCAACTGGCAACAGCATTTCCCATGTTATTTAGGAAGAACCAAGACAATATTCAACTTTTGGTCTTCTGTTTTAATGGCTGTCTTCTCCTTCAATTCAATATCTATAGAGCATAGATATTCAATCTAATGAAATTGCATTAACTAAAGGAAGTCTCCCTTAGGAAAGAAGTGATTTGTAGTACTCCAAATGATAGTGTTGTATTTCAAAAATTGTGTAGCTTTTTGCAGGTCTGATCTAATCCTTCAAGGAAAGCTGTATGGCCACATGGGCTTTTCTGAACTGTGGGATCAGGATGGACACCATGTGCTAGTTGTTGCGGAGCAATAGGTCCTCTACTCCAAGATCTCCTAGGAAATAGTTGTCAGCTGCGTATTCATGTTGTTCACAGTTGTCTCCCACCTTAAATTACAGATGATGTAAGCTGCAGTGGTTTGTTACTTGGTTGTCGCTGGCTTCTAGGGCAACTACTGAGGAGGAGAAGACAACATAGTTCCTGGCAGTTTCCTACTCTGAAAGTCAAATTTTAAATTTTCATCACTGAACTTCTAATTTTATTCAAGATATTAAGTAAATTTGATATTTTTTCTAAAAAGTTCTTTCTAATTCTGAGAAAAATACATTAAAAAAATTAATGATTTCTCTTCCTGCTCAGTAGTGGAAAACCAATAACAATATATTATACATTTAAAAAGCATTTCATTAAAGTTAACATCAGAACACACTGCTAGTTATAGATCATTTAATTGTTATTTATTAAGGATAAGATTAAGCATGAGATATCACTAACATTCTTTTCAAGCTTTCATATTCTTGAAATTTATTATGTCAATCGTCAGCTGCTATGACATCACAAGATGAATTCAAAGCAATGATTACTTTAGTATTTAAAATGCTTGGAGTGTACCAATTATTCAGGCTGCTAAGTGAAAGTAAAAATGTCAGTTTAGCTCTCTGTAATCCCATAATGTTTAAAGGTTCATGAATTACACATGGACCAGAGAGAGAGAGAAGCTAGATTTTGACTAAAAGACGTTTCTGTGCAAAATACCCTGAAGCCAGATCTTTTAAAATGTTCTAGTGATTAATCAGAGTGACTTAAAACACTTGATTACTTAAGTCCCTGTATTTGAATTAATTTTCATCTTAAAGCTTTCCTGTATTTGTTGTGAATTTTAAGTAAATAGTGTCTCTAATGCTTTATAGATATTTATTTGTAAAATGTAAGGATCCAGGTCTTGCATTTTTTGCTTTTTGAACTAAGTTGAGAAATACAGGCACCAATAATATGTGATCAATCCTTAAAATTTTGTTTTTGTTTTTAAATCCTATGTCATGGTGTCACTTCTGAATAGCTTAGCTGAACACTGAGGTACTTCAGAAATAAGCCTATGTTTCCTCTTCTGGTACCAGATAATGGAGGTAGAAGAAAACAGTCTTGAAAAGGGACTCACTCAAGGAGGTCCCTGCAGAAAAATATTACTGTAGCTGATGAAAAACTAGAGGGCTAAGTAGTAAACATAGAGTCATATAATCATTTAGATTGGAAAAAACCTCTAAAGTCATCTAATCCAATTGCTGACCTAACTCTGCCAAGTTCACCATTAAAATATGTCCCTATGTGCCACATCTACATGTCTTTTAAATACCTCCAAGGATGGTGACTCAACCGCTTCTTCAGGCATTCTGTTCCAGCCCCCTCAGTCACTCCTCATAAGACATGTGCTCCAGACCATTCATCAGTTCCTTCTCTGGACAGTGCTGCATGATGGTTCTCTGTGGTGCTGCATGAGTCTCTTGTGACTTGAAGCAGGAGCTAGATCTTCACCTACTTGAACCTCATGCCACTGGCTTCAGGCCATCAGCCTAGCCCATCCAGATCCCTCTGCAGGGTCCAGCCTTCCAGCAGATCAATGTTCCCACCCAGCTTAGTGTTATATGTGAACTGACTGAGGGTGCATTTGATTCCTTCATTGAGATCACCAATAAGGATATTAAATGGTACTGCCCCAGATAATGAGCCCTGAGTAACATCACCAGTGACTATGAACAGGATTTAACTCCATTCACCACCACTCTCTGACCCAACCATCCAGACAGGTTTTTATCTAGTTAGGAGTATCCCTTTCCAAGCCATAAGCAGACAGTTTCTCCAGGCAAATGCTGTAGGAAATGGTGTTGGGGGCTTCCCTAAACCTAGGCAGGCAACATCCACAGCCTTTCCCTCATAGACTAATCAGGTCACCCTGTCATAGCAGGGGATCATGTTGGCTGAGCAGAACTTGCCTTTAACAATCTCATGCTGGTTGGGTCTGATTCCATGGTTGTTCTGCATGTACCACGTGATGACACTCAGAATGATCTGCTCCATGATCTTCCCCCACCACAGAGGTCAGACTGACAGGCTTGTAGTTCCTGTGATCCTCCTTCCTGCCTTTCTTGTTGTTGAGGGTTACACTTTCCACCTTTCAGTCAACAGAACCTCCCCAGTTAACCAGGACTGCTGGTAAGTGATGGAGAGTGGCTCAGTGAGCACTTCACCAGCTCCCTCAGTACCCTTGGGTGGATCCAATCTGGCACCATAGACCTGTGTGTGTCTAAGTGGTGTAGCAGTCCACTGACCATGTCACCAGGGGTTTTCATTCTGCTCCCTGTACCTGTCTTCCAGCTAAAGGGACTTGGCAATGGAAAAACAATTAGTCTTATTAAATAAAGGGTGAGGCAAAGAAGGCACTTTCTCTGTGCTTTCCTCATCCTTTTTCACTGTGTTTCTCCTCCCATCCAATAAATGCAGATTCTGTTTCTTCAAAGTTTCTTCTAAAATAACAAAGGGGAAGGATTGATTCCATGTTCTTTTATGCTCTCCATTTTACCAATGTCAACTATACATATTATTAGGCTTGTAATTCTTTTAACAGGAGTAAAAAACATTTAGTATTTAACTATTTGTTTAATCAGAAAATGTTCAGGCCCAATTTTCATATTCACTTATAGCTGTAATAGCTTAAAAAAATGAAAAATGACCCTTTTCCTTCATGAGTTTGGAAATCCTTTCCCTTTCATGCCTACCTTTCTAGTGCTTTCTGTTGGAAATCCTGGATTAGCTGTATTATTTGGTACTGAGCATTTCATATAGGGCACTGTCAACCCAAATCAGTGAAGAAACAGGTAAGACCTCTACTTTGCAGCTTTGCAACACCTCTGGTAAGCTTTACTGAAGAAGCACAACTCAAACTGAATGCAAGAATCTCTCTGTCTGGATATAAATAATAGGGTCTAACTCAATTACAGACAAAATAGGTCATGCGTCAGATGTATCAGATATGCAAACTTTAATCTATGAAGATTTGTTTTAGTTCTTCTTCAGATATATGGGTAGTATAGTGACAGATCTGACTGAGCCTATTAATCTTTAATGAGAGTAATGCATTTTTGGATTGTTTATATTTGTATTTCAATAGTTCAGAATAGAAGTTCCATTATGAAAGGATCACACTGTCTTCAATTATGAAGGATTATTAACTTGTCTTAAAGGTCTTCTCTGGTTGCAACAAATTGTGTTTGGTCTCAAAATGAATTTCACATTTCTCTTCAAAAAGGCTTCACTGCTGAAAAGCTTCAGAGGCATTAGTTGTAAGTGTGTTCTTAAAGGTTTTGGTTTGAGGAATTCTGACATGAAAGCAACTTCAATGCATCCGTTCGCTGATGATGCACAAAATATTGTGATCCACCTGGTTTTCAAGCCTTTCAGAGCTTGAGGAAAATTGAAAACTGTGGTGGGAGTCATGTATTGAATGTGAGTAGAAACCAAGAAATATTGTTCTACTCTGAGTGGGCTTCCAAGTGTCTTTAAAATAAAACTGATATTTAGACTTATAATACAAATAATAAAGAATACCTCTTGTGTTTCATGGGTGATTATTCATTCAAGTGAAATGGCATCACTGTCCAAGTTATTTCATTGATCAAGATGTCACCCCCCCTTAATTCTTACTGGTGATTATTTGGGGATAATTCTGTTGGTTTCCAAGTTCAACTCTATTTTTTTCAGGCATATTCTGAATCTTCTTTGAAGACAGAACAGGAGGGTATGATGAGAACAACACTCTCTCAGGTTATCAGTTCTGCTCCGCTTATTATCTTCTCTCATTCAAGGTCAGAAATCAGTGTGACTTGTCGTAAGTTAAAATGTTTTCATAAAAATTTGACTACATAACAGAATAAATTTTTGCTGTTCAAGTCTCTCTGCAGGTGATAATCATAATTAAAAATACAATTAATTTATTCAGAATTATTATGCTTATTGACTTTCTTGAAATACCTTTCAAAGGTCGTCTGAAAAATTAAAATCTCAGTTAAATTCTAAAATATATTGTTCCTGGTTTACAATGTTTTATACTGTATTAAGCTATTATAAAAGTGTACTATTTGTTCATACTGTGAAGCAGAGCCTCCATTTAGTATTATTCTTTAAAATTATTCATTAAGGACTGGAATCTGAGACAGCCATATTATTTTCAGTAAGAATTATTAGCTTTAGGTGATGCAGTTAAGTGATGATGAAATAAAGACTTAACTGTGTTTCCAGCATATCTGTGATGTGCACTTGAAAGACAGATTGAGCTTATTCCTAAAACCTCACAAACTGTAAAAAAACTGCTCTAAAGTATCATTATACAAGGCCATTACATAATTTATAAGTTTGCAATGAAGTTACATGAAGAACTAGAAAAAAAGAGTCAAATTTCTATTTCTTAGTGTAGAACTGCATCTAAGATTTTTCAGAAGTCAGGTGAGGTTTTTTCATCCTCCATATGCTGTCAATGCAGTGCATACTGTAAATCCCAGGAAAGGAGACAATAGGGCTAGGTGATTCTGATTCCAAAACCCATGTAGGCAAAGGGAAAGGTCTTGCAGCTGACTTCACTGCATTTTTACTGCAGATGTTGCAGTCTGACTAGATTACATTGTCCTGACGTAGGTAATTGGAATGATACATTTTTTAAAAAGTATGCTCTCAGTCAACTCCATAGGTGGTTTCCGTCACCATTGCATGATATATTACTAAGAAATACTGATAAAAGTAAAACAATTAGAAAAATATTTAAAGATTTCTTCTGAATGAAAATTTCTTCTGAGATTAAATAACAGTTAAAAGTATAAGCAAAAGAGTGGGTAGGTTATGAGTAAACTGTGAACATATGAAGACTTGCTAAGAAAAAAATTTGGACTGTATTTTTTAATGATCAAATAAAAGCAGAACGGAGAAGTCTGTACTGAATAAAGAAAGCAATTTAACTTAATTTCAGGAATACAAACTGAAATAAAACCTATGACTACAGTTTTGCAAATGAATAGGTAAGAAGCATTAATTAAACTCTTTAAAAATAAATTAGAAACATGTGCAGACATGCTGTCTCTCCCTGGAGGGAGGTTGATGGAATAACAAGTGTCTGGATCCTTGAATTTGCCAACAAATCTATGCAATAGGCAGCAATAATCCCCACACTTTATTATACTGCTTAGTGATTTAATGTTTTTTAATCCAATTCTTTGTAATTTGCTGGACTTCTCCTTCCATAATAATTGTGCTGTATTCCACAATATGTCTTTTTTTTTTCACCTGAAATAAAATAAATAAATAAATGAAAGAGTTGTCTGATTAACTTCTAAAATCTAGCAAGCTACAAATATAATGACACCAGAGACTGAAATATATGGAAACATGATGAGTTTATAGAATGGCACCTTTCTGCATTCAAGCAGAGCTGTAAAAAGTGAAACATAACCAGGGTGCAGTTCCAGTGCAAATTGTAATCAATATCTGAATTTTTTTTAAGTATAGTTAGGGTTCTGGCGTCATCACTGATTGTGTAATATTTTATCTGTTTTAGTACAAGTACATAAAAGAACAGTATTCTGATAGGATGCTCCCTCCAGTCCATGGGAACAATTTTACTGTAGTAAGTTACCAGAAAATTTAATAGGAACACTAATTATGTAACTACTTAAAATATGCTGATATACATTTAAAGCATATGTTAGATGTGCTTACATCTTTTGCTTACAATAGACTTGAAACCATATATTTCTTATTCTGAGATGATTATTGATATCTCAAGGTATTATGATAAAACAAGGTATTTTATTTTAAAAAGATAAAGGGAAAACAAACCAAATCCAAAACATTTCTATAAGTAATAGTGCTATGTAATGTTGCCTCCTACTAGGCACATGAAACTTATATAAACTAACACCAAAGTTGAATGTAACTCTTCATGTAAACAAAAGCAGATAAATTTCTTTTCCAGTAGGGTGGAAGATGAGTTAACAGTAACTTCAAGAGTACTTATGAGGATGAGTAGAAAGACATGCAGTTCAGAGGAATCTTTTGAATATTTTATTTTGTTTTATTCAAGGAATTTAAATCACGTATTTCCCACAGCAGCTGTGTGAATCACACTAGTATTTATATTGACCTTTTAATTGTTATAAAATCATGTATTTTCATAGAATTAACATTAACCTGCAAGCAGTAACCTTTTACATGTTTAAAGTGGTTGCAGTGCTTGTTATTATAGACGACTTTCAATGCAGTTCATTTAATATGCTGTGTTTTTAACACAAATGTAATCCACTCTGCATTTTCCATTTAAAATGCATAAGGCAAAGTGCATCATAACAGGATGTAACTACGTATTAATCAAATTAGCACAACACTTCAAAGGCCCTGGCTTTTTACTAGGCTACTGTTAGACCACAATTCATGGTGGAAAGAAGCAGTGTAATGAAAGGCTTGGCAAGGGAGCTGTTTATTTTCTTTCCAGAAAGATATATTGTAAGTTAATTTTCATGATGGGAAAAAATGTGGAGGAAAAGTAACAGTAAGCATTAAGCTAAAGCACAATAAATGGAATTTAAAATACTGCTATGGGTTTGCTATTGACAAGCATAAATGTAGTAATTAGTTGATGACACAACAGAGATCAAATGACCTATTGTTTAATTATTCAAACTTCATGACCCAAACAAAGAAAACTCAGATTATTCACGTTGTGAAATGGGAACAGCTGGTAAGGTTCTTCCCTCATCATACATTTAACTTACTTTTTAAGCATAAGACCCTTCAGCTAATACTTTTTAACTACTGTTTCTCAATAATGTCGATATATACTACCCATTTTTCAGTTTATGATGACTTTAAATTATCTTTCAGAATATGAAACATGCTCTTATGACATGCAAGACTCCTGCATTGAACAGTCATAATTTAGGAAATCAGTGGACTACAGAAAAGCATCAGGAATGCATAAAGAAGCAGTGTCTGCATTGCTCTCCTTGCAACGTAAGGGCTTGCTGTAAAATGTGAAAGCAATTTTCCTGCTTGAAGGTGTACTCCAACATCATTCGAGTTTCAGCTGAAATTTAAATTCTTTCCACTAAATTTTACAAATATTTTTAAATGTGTTCATGTGCTCATTAATCCATTTCCATTTTCTTAATTTATGTTTTTAGATTACTGGGTAGTTTGAAATTCAGTCTGAAAGTCAAGGGTGAAACTCCCATTGACTTTAACTACAATGGGACTGAATTGATGTATTCAACCAAGACTTCCCTAAAAAAGCAATAACTTCCTTGTCTTCCAGATTCAGCCATCCACTCTTTTGTTACTCATTTGTTTATTTATGCAAACTTTTATGCATGCAAGCTATTAATGTTGTTTTCTAAATCAGTATGTAGTCATTACACCCACTACCCTTTTCTATTTATTCCCAGAAGATGAAGGAAATAGTACTCAATCCTCTCGCTTATGCTTTGTAAAATATATAAGAGATCGTTATGGCCTTATCTATGTTTTCGTTACCGAAGCACATTAGTAATAGCAAAGTCTGTATGAGCACCTTTATGTAGATGCTGAAAACGACTGAATTTTATCCTATGGAAACCCGCTCTGACATACTTGATTTGACATGCACACAGGCTCTTGGTAGGGAAAATCACTGAGGAAAAGTTATTCTAAGTTATGATGATAATGCTTCCACAAGGTAGATTGAAGATGACAGGAGAAATCTTTAGGAACCTTTCAATTATGAAAGAAAGCAGTCAGTGCAAATTTTGAAAATGTTCAGAGATTAAAAATGTTAAAAATATAATCTATCTTTAAGAGTACGTAATTCTTTTTATGTGATATCTATATTACAGACATAGCTTATATAAAAGAATTTTATATGAATAAGATAAATCTGTATTAGTTGTAGCATATGTATTTATACAGTGTATATGAAGATTAGGTAACAAATTTTAAATGGTACTGGAATAAGCTGTTGCTTAAGAGCCAATTTAAGATGTGTTTTGAGGAAGAAGTTTGGTATTTAAACATATCTTTTTCCCTCTGCTAAGTGGAAAATAAATTACTGAACGGGAACCTTAAATCACCTACATTAGTATTCCTTAAAAGTGATATTTTTAACGATTGGACTTTGTTTGGTGTGCAGCTTTTTTGTTTTTTGTTTGTTTGTTTGTATGGTTTTGGTGGAGTTTTTTGTTTGCTTTTGGTTTTTTTGCTTAGTTTACTTCTATTTCCTCTTTGCATGAATCTAGATTTAGATTACTGAGAAAAATTCTATACTAACTGATGTAGATGAATTCAGTCACATTAAAAATAGGTGTCATTATTGACTATAATATGAAAACTCTACATACACACAGAATTTCCTTTGACTGTAAAAATTTTAAAAATTCAATTCACTCCATGAGACCATTACACATGAAGAGCTGATATCTAGTAGTAATTGGATATTGCAGTATTCACATTTAGTTCTGGCTGCCATGTGTTGGGTAAGAAATATTTTCTTCTGAAAATTTCCAGTGAAAATCCATTCTAAGTTTTAAGATTACAGATTAAGTTACTGTTTTTATTCTGTCCATCAAAATGGCTTCAAAGAAACTGCCTGTATAATGTCTGATGATATTCTGTTGTCATTGTGAATGACAAGAATCAAGTAAGAGGTTAAATTTTGATCTTAGTCATGAAAAACTCACTGAGATGTCTGAATAGAATTGTATATTTAAACAAAGAAATTTTAGATAGTGAGACCTATAGTGTCATTTATCTATCTCTTTGTATCATTCTCTGTGTTATAATCTTTCTATGTTCCCTCCAGATGAGTTTTAAATCATTCAAATAATTCCATCACATCACTAGAGAGAGGGGATATTTTTTGTATGTAACAGACCTTGAAACTTGAGAACACCTCTTTGTTTTAATTATGTTTTCTCAATTTATGCTTTTACTTCTAGATTGAATTTTAACATAACCTATTGGTTATCAAAATAGGAAGAGAAATAATTTTTTTTTTGTTGCAACCTGTGAATATGATTTGAACAGAGAAGACTAAGCATAATGACTTGCTGGACATTTTGCAGGTATGTGTTCAGTATGACAACCCTACAAGGAAAAAGACCCCAATACTGAATATCTGACTTCTTCCTAAAAATTTGTGTACTAGAATTCCAGAAAAATTTCAGATAAATAGTATTTATGGGAAGGTAAATGCAATACTCTGAAATTTCTTCTAGACAGAAATCCAGTCATAGCTTCTGTAATGTGAACAGAGGAATTATACTTCTGTGCCTTTCTCAAGGAGAAGGCAACTATCCAGTCACTGCTTCACAAAAAGGAAAAATAACTGTAAAGTTTTGATGGAGACTTCACATTTCATACTTCGTCAAGGGATCAGTTTGCCTCAACTAGGCTCTCTCAGTGTGTTGAAGTTCCTTCTATACCAATAAAACAAGGACAGAGAACATGAAGTCACTAAACTGATCTAAATATGAGGGAGGGAGTTCTAGATATGAGAGTGTAGAATGGTTTTAGCAAAAGCTGTTCTGGTAGGGAAGGAATGTTGTTTTTAAAGCTGTCTCTTATAAGACCATTTAGGCAGCATAGATCAGAAGACTGGAGGTATAACACCTCAGGGACAATTCTATTGCTTTACTGGAAGTAGAATCAATTTTTTAAGTTAATTTAAAAAGAAGGGAAGAACAGTACTGGTAATGAATGTTTTCTATAGGAAAGACCACATGGTGGCAAGAAGAATGGCATTGTAGTTCACTTATATAACTCTCCTTTGGAAATATGACCAGAGGAATGCTACCAAAATCAAGAAGCAGATTACGTACTGAGAATTCAAATATCTCTGTGAGAGAAGCTCTTATGTCTAGGGAAAATCTTTAGATACTTCAGATAAAATGAATCTTTCAAACTCTTGAAATTCGTTTTGGATCAAGTAACACATTTTGCCAATGATTTCATAGGCGTTTTTTTAAAAAATATAAGATAGAAACAAAATGTTTTGATTTTAATTTTTTAGTTCCCCCTAATCAATTTTATTCCTTTCTGAAATGAAGTAGTCTTGGGTGAAATTCTTCTGCCTTTATTTATATATAGAAAGAAAGTATCCCATGTTTCAACAATACTTGTATTTATTATTTGTTTTGTCGTGGTCTAAAAGCAAATAATCTCACCTCAACCCATAGGTAATTTTCAAGACATGAATACTTAGCTTGCATAGTGCCCTACATAGAAATATATTTGGTTTACATATTATGCTCACTGTTCTTTTTTAAAGTAAACAAAAAAAATTAAGTTATTCAATCAATAAGAGAAGAAATTTTAGATTTTTTTTTTAGAATCATTACTTAGTAGATAGGGCACATGTGCAGGAAATGGCACTATTTATTTTTACACAGCAGACCACTCAAGTTCAAGTATTAGAGATAAGAAAAAGTAAACTAATTTGAAACAAAATCCCATGTGTCACTGAAAAGTCTTTATTACTCTAGTCTTGTAATTATCTCAGATGCCAGACAGCTATATTTCAAATATTCACACAATTAGACATATAGAAACACTATTCTTATTCAATTATTCTTCAATCTTAAGGTTTGTAAACCCCATAAAATCAAGTAAAACTAATGTTCATATTTCTAAACAAATGAAAAGATTGCAATCCAAGTACATTTTTAACATTTACTATTTTAAAGGATATTTTCCCATTATATAAACTGAAAAGGATAGTCAAGGTTCAGTTCTAGACATTAGGATACATTTCTGAGTCAATATTTCAACATTTCAATCATGCTAAAATTTTAAATGATTTAATCTAAGCTGTTACTAGCACAAGTAATTGTTACTTCTTTATTTTACTCTTCAGAATGTGAGATTTTCACTATGTGCTTGCACAGAAGTGTGCTGACATCTCACCCTAAGAAATATTAAAATAGTACTTATTAAATTTAAAGACTTTATGAGGGGATCATTTGTCCTTTAGACATTTCCTCCTCTTTCTGTGTATTGTATGTCAATATGACAAGGATCCATTAAAACAGAGCATACAGTTTTTTAGAGTTTGGTGAATGCAGAAATGAAAACTCTCCTATTATAGTCAGTTTGACACTTTGAGGTTCACTGAGCAGCAAATGTTGTTTTCTTATGTTTTGTGATAGCTGAAAAGCAAATCTGATTACTTGATCTGAATACAGACTTTTAGCCACAAAATAAGATGATGAAATGCAGTCAGGAACTGAAACCTTTGTTTAACACAGCCCAAAAGGGTTTGCTAAAGAACTATAATGCAAATATTTTTGTTAAAAAAAAATAGCCTTTCAGTGTAGAGAGTTTTCTAAGTTGATCTTCAAGAGGATTTTTGGCAGCAAAATTTATTATTTTGAAAATATTATCAAAATGTCAAACTGCATCAAATGTTGCTAGGGCATCCATGCACTACACAGCATTTTGCTTTTAGCCCTATCTGAATCTAATGTTTATCTTTTGGTATTTCTTTGTTGGCTTTTTGTCTTCTGGGCAACACGTTGCCATCCATATGTAGTAGCCAGTTGGTGGCCCTGAAGATTTACTAGTGTGGCTGCTGTTCTCTTTGTCATTCTCCCCTGGGCTGTGATATGTCAGGTACCTGAGGCGGATTTAAACAACTTGCAACTCATGGTTTCGAAGCAGCTTTGAAAAGAATTTCCTTTACCCTTTCCCTCTTTTATTCACAGTGTATAATGAGGTGCTAGCTGCATTTTACTTGCTTTCAGTCCTGGTGAGGCAGAACAGTGCTGATAATATAAGTCCTATTTTTGAGATTTCAAATCCATTTCCCACAGCAGAGGGCTTAGATAATGTCTGATGTTCATCTAAAATGAAATAAATCTCCTAAACTTTTAGATAGTTCATTGTGAGTATAAAAGTGCTGTAGTCAACCAGTTAATAACCTACTTAAACAAAGTTTTCTTAATAAAAAAGTGCCCTAGTTATATACATCTGTATATCATTAATATTCTTGGACAGAGCTTTCTGCATACAGGAAGGTATAAAGTAAATTAACAAGACATGACCTAAGACAATGCATAGTTGTTTCCTAAGTTCCAAAAATGCATTTATTGATTTTGTTTTCACATAGTCAGAATAATACAAACATTTGTCAGCTGCATACTTTAGCACTCAGCCAATACAGAGCTATTAAAAGTTGCCCTGAGAGATCCCTCTACAAATAAAATGCTGTTGTACCATTACATCCCTTCTGCAGATATACAAATAAATATAGTCTTCACAGGATAGTGTTAACACTGTTGGAATCCTTCAGTTGCCATTGGTAACAATAGGCATGATAATACTTTTGGGATGAATTATGTATTAATTGTTTTGTTGAAAAAAATGGAGATGAACTTTATTTATGGCTGGGTTTCTCTAAAAGGGTTAGAAGGGTTGCTCTTCTATTGCGCACACCAGGTTTTCAAATCAATATTTATACATTTTCTGCAATGCTAATGCAACCCTATCCATTTGTTAAAATAAACAATAAAACCTGACCTATTTACAGTGCTCTATATATATTATAGCAGCTACTCTATAAACATTCACTATAGAGAATTAACACTGTGGATTCAATGGTACTCTTAATAGCCTTAAACTGGCAAAAAGTTTCCTACTTTCAAGAAGATTTTGGGCAGTTCACATTTTCCATATCAGAAGCAGCATACTTACTGGAATTAAGTATTTCTAAGCACAAGTGAAAAAAACCACTGACACTCTGTACTTATTTTTCTGCATTCATTAACTTGTGGTACATACTCATTCCTTGGTAAATGAAGAGACAAAGCTCAAATGCACAATCCTAGCTAGTAAAAGAACTACTCATATATGACATTTTGAAGATACTAAAAGGTATTACCTATAAAGAACCTTCCAAAAGCAGCCCCTTAACCCCTTTTCTGTACTTCACTTTCTTAATGTGCTAGCTGAAAATCAAAGACCCTGTTCTAAGGTCCTTTCATGTATGTAGCTCTCTGAAGTGATGTGGATGTCTGTATGAGAATGGGTTACAGAACTGTACAAGATAATTGCTCTCCATCAAAATGTGGAAACATTGGAAACTTGAAAACCCAGACTTAGGTGCAAAGATCAGGCCAGATTCTCTGCTAATGTCCAGAAGAAAGTAGCCCCTTTGTATCCAAATTTATACCTTCTGAAGAGATAATTCATGTCCGTGAGAATATATCTCTATTCTAAATTGCCTGATTTCTTAATACTCTTCCCATCACTCCTCATCTTTGACCCTACAGAATCACTGCCTACTGAAATGAGAGGGAGTTTTAGCCTACATGGCTCATTCATCTTTAAATCTTTTCTTCGACCTTCTTTCCTTTTTAAAACCAGGACTGCTGACAACTGCACCGAGTGTTAGGTGAGTGAGTATCCTTAATTTATCTTATTAGAATCTGAGCCCCAACCACCAACCTCATTTCACCTCAGACCTTTTCCCCACATTTATTAAAAATTATTTATGTCCCTGTCAGACAATTTGCATACAAAAGATATGTCAAGTGTGTAAGTGCAACAGATCCTAGATTCAATAAACCCAATCACAATTTTCACTGTCTCATAATATTAAAAATTAATTTTAGATATATAATGAGAAAAGTCCTTATATTATAAGTAAGAACTGTAAGTAGCTGTATTGGGAAATTTCCCTTTGCACAATGTGAGAATATGTAGGTGTACAAAAGTGAGATTGGCTGATTCTTCTGTCATGTTTTGGTACAAAATAAGAACAATTGCATTGACTACAACAAAATCTAGAGCAGATTTTGATTAATATATTTGAAATAATTAATTTAAGGTTTTAAATGTGTTCTTGAGGAGCAGATATAACTTCGGAAATAGGTACCTAAGTGTCTCATAGGCCATGCATTTAATATCTCCGTATCCTTCAGGATATATTAAATATTTATTTTTTTTAAAAAAAATTAGCTGTTATATTTTGCACCAGTAGAACATGCAAAGAATATTCATCTCTGTTAAAGTTAATGGCAGTTTCACTTCAACAGGTAATGTTGACTTATATTCTGCAGGAATCTTCTCTAAGGAAGGTAAAACTAGCAACTGAAACATCAAAGTTCAAGATCAAAAGACATCTTTATGACAGGCAAGACTCAGCTTCATGCCTCTTAACTTCAGTCGCTGCAAGTTGTTCTAAAGTAGCTGTCAATTTTCTTCTACAGTCGCCATGGAAATCAGATAGACATAGACATTAGATGGATATGACTGGACAGAGTTCCATCTTTCAATGTCAAAGTTACATGGATATATTGCTCTTCAGGTGCTTGCATCTCCCAATGACTATCAAAGAGCACAAACAGATATTTTATACTGGCTATATATGAGCTTAAGATAACCAAAACTAGGTGAAAAATCCAACCCTAAAGCCCTTGAATATTGACTGCTTGAAATATTGAAATATTGAATATTGAGATTTAGGCCCTTCCTGTTCCAGCAGAAGAATTGTCTCAAGGACGGAGCACTAACCAACAATGCAAGAATGAACTAAAGATGACTTGTCAAACATGTAATATTTCCATTATAATACTCCAAGTCTATAAGTACTGGCTTTACTGATCACATCTACAGAGCCCTCTACAACTCCAGAAGAAGCTGGCTGCTCCACCTGAGGAATGGTAGAAAGAGCCCCGGCTCTGCAATAACACCATCTTTTATGGACAAGACTGGAGCGATATTGAAAGCATCTAAAGACATTGAACATGTCTATTTCTTTAATAAACAAAAGCCACTGATAAGGATTTGATGAAAACCAAATGTTTTTCATAGGTACATTGGCACAATGTACATTACCCTTATAAATGGTTAAGAAATTGTTTGCTTTTTCCTCTTGAATATCAAATATGGTGCTTAAGAAAAAAAACACTTTCCTCAGACAAAACTACCTTTGTTGCTAATATTTTGAAAATATAAGTTTTAAGTCTCTCTAGTTATAATTCTTCTTGTTGTTTTACTCCTTTCTTTTTTTTTTTTCTTCTTCCAAGATAGCATTCAACCTTCTGGCTAAAGTTAAATTTAAAGATGCATTTAAGATTAGTTATTAGGAAAGTAAAGTACTTAACTTATTTGAACTGATTGCTGTTAAAAAGCCTTTCAATATCACTTAGTATGCACTCTAAACACTTGAGGGGCAGGAGAAGTGCTCCCTCACTATACCAAGGGGAGGCTGGCTGCACTCTGAAGTTGCTGTCCCACATGCTACAGTTGACAAGATCCCTGTATTATCTGTTCTGCAACTGGAGCACTCACACTTATCATTGCAGGAGTTATCATCGTTACTTTTTCCTGTATCATATTTAAGGAGACTGCTTAAGATACCCACTTCTTCCTTCAATTTAAATGTGATATTTAACAGTTATTTGCATTCAGGACTGACATATGAGAAACACAGAAGGATAAATGATTTGTAGTGTTTGCTAACAGAACCATTTTGCAATTTGCTGGGCAGTAATAATATCATCAGGTTTTATACACTTATCTAAAAAATGCATATATATATATAAATGTATATAAAAATATATATATAACACCTATATCATTAGCCAAACTTGGAATACTCCATTTCTTTTTGTAATGAAGAAATCTCCCAAAAGATGTATACATAAAAAATGGAGGAAAAGAATTACAAAAGTACTTAACAGCCATTACACTTTTGATAATGTGCACTCTAGTGGAATTATAATTTAATTGTTATGATATCTTTAATAATAACATTCTCAAAAATGTTTCTGAGAAAAAACTGAATAAGGGTGAATGAAAGGATAGGGCTGTCTGTCTTATTCAGGACTTTCTGTTACATTTGAGGTCCTTGCTGGTCTTTTCCAACCGTTTGAATTGACACAGAAATACAAATGTGTCTAGGCAAATTAAATTAGGTAATAAACAACCCCAAAAAATTAAATACTCTGTCTTTTACAGTTTCTCTAAAGGCTATTATAAAGCACACTTCTCTGAAATGTTATTTAGCCATCTGAAATATTTTTGGATCAATGAAAATGCTTAAAAACTAGAAAACTGGCAAATCCTTTTGTGTAAATCTAAGGAGTTCATAATTTTTGCTTTATCTGGTAACTGCTATGAAAATTTTAACTTTATGAGTAACTTAGGTTTTGCCATTATTTAATATTCTGACCTTTTTTGGAGGGTAGTTGCACTTTTTATTTTCCTTGTTTTTCTCTTATCCCCTCCTTTCCCTGTTTCTGTGAAATATTCTTTTTCATTTCTTTGATATTCACTTAAAAAATGAAAAAAAAAATCTTTGAAAGCTAGAAGGGCCAGAATAATGTCAAACTAAAAGTAAAAAACTCATCAAATTTCTCTCAAAAAAAAAAATTGAAAAAATCTCAAAAATTTAAAATCTTGTGCCAAAAGTCTGTTATTTAAATATTTATTAATTTTTTTGCTTCAGTTTGTGGAGGTGACTTTTTAGACACTATTGTATTTTTTCATAAGAATTTTGACACCATGTCAGAATTGATAGCTAAAGGTATTAACAAAAAAACCCCAATCACTAGTCAATTATTTCAAGTTCGTGACTTGTGTCATATTGCTTGCAACCACAAATGCAAAGCTGATAACTGAAACCAGGAAATAACTTAGTGTAGATTAACTTGAAATTAACATTGACCTTGTCTTAGAGCTGAAAACAGGCAGTTCTAAAAATTTATTCAGTTTTCCTTTACAGATGTGAAGTGCCATGCAGTCTGCCTTGTGCACAGATGAGAAAGTACACAATGCCAAGCACAGGTGGGTTTTACTCTTTGGAAAACCAACAGAAAACCAACACATGGCCTCACATGCTGCCACTTTGCAAGATACAGGCTGTTTGTGCTGTGCCACCTCTGCCCTCGGGTACAGAAAGAGCAGCGGGCTTGTGGCCACAGCTGTGCCCATGGAAAGCTCCCCAGGGCAGTTCAAAGGATTTTAAGTTAATGTTGCCTTTTGGCATTAGCTGTACATCTATCTAAAATCCCCAGGCTTTGGAAGAGGAACACATTATCTAGGATGGCTGGTGGTACCTATTCCCCTCCTGCTTCTCCATCCTCCACTGCAGCAGAGTGCTAACCCTTCTGGTGGTGCAGAGGAGCAGGTGGCAGCTACCTAATGTCTTCCTATGAAGCCACGTCGATGCATTTTTTCTGCATGGAGACACCCCAGGGTCTTCTGCCTTTTGCACAGGCCCATCTGCTGCTCTCTCCTGCACATGCTGGAGAGGATACTGCTGCTTGTAGAAGTGGACAGTAAATCTGTGACACAGATACCTGGGACCGAACTGCCATCTGACATAAACAATTTGAAGTTGGGAGTGCTGTGCTCTTTCATGACAATTTCAGGGTCTGTCCCAGGTTATGGACACGGTTTTGAACTATACTGGAACTGAAGGATTTTTTAATTATTTAATTGATATTTCATGATTTTCTTGGAGATGCACTATATGTGCAAACACTATGCTGTGCTTATCATTACACCCTCTCCGAGACTTTTGTTTTTGAACAAATTCAGACATAAATTCTGTATTTCTCTCCTTCTATGCATAACTGTACCAAAATAGACAAATGACATAGAGGAGGAATCTGCCAGGTATGCTTCAAATGTGGTACTGCAAATATAACTAATATATTACAAGGCTACTTTGCTTTTGATCAGTTTAGGTTTAAATAATTCAAGACAGAGAGCCAAGACCAGTATTTAAGTTAGGTCCTCTAATCTTCTGGGTCATGATCCTGCACTTATGAAGTTGAACACTGATTTTAGCTAACCTTGGACTAGCTTCCAGAAAAACACTTCCTCGTGAAGACTTCATCCCCTTAATCATATCCATGAGCTCCTAAGAACAGATCTGTGTGAAGAGTCACTCTTTTTGCCCCTTGTGAAAAGACCAAATATGTGTACATGTGTGTCGATAAATGAATGTGCAAGAACCAAATCCAACACAATTTCAGCAAGTAGAATTGAGAACTCTAATTTCTCGACTTCTCTCTTTCTCTTTCTCTTTCTCTTTCTCTTTCTCTTTCTCTTTCTCTTTCTCTTTCTCTTTCTCTTTCTCTTTCTCTTTCTCTTTCTCTTTCTCTTTCTCTTTCTCTTTCTCTTTCTCTTTCTCTTTCTCTTTCTCTTTCTCTTTCTCTTTCTCTTTCTCTTTCTCTTTCTCTTTCTCTTTCTCTTTCTCTTTCTCTTTCTCTTTCTCTTTCTCTTTCTCTTTCTNTCTTTCTTTCTTTCTTTCTTTCTTTCTTTCTTTCTTTCTTTCTTTCTTTCTTTCTTTTTCTTTCTTTCTTTCTTTTTCTTTCTCTGTTTTTTCCATTGGAGGAATAATTACAGTTCTTTTCAAATCTCCTAGGAAATTTTTCAGCTATGTAAAGTTATAACAAGATGTGACATCCAGTCCTAGCTAATCAGTGTTCAACACAGACCCACTGCTGCAGTGCAGGGGGTGGCACTTTCAATTTGTCCATGACACTGACCAGGTTTTTAAGCAACAGTGAGTGAAGGGAGAAAATAGCATAAAAATGCTTAAATTTTTATAGAAAAGGTATAACTTTGTAAGAAAGCACTATCATAAATTCAAAAAAACTATATCTTAATGATACACTTAGAGTAAATCATTTGCCTTGAGAGACAGGAGGTCTCTGGTGACCTGTATGGCAGCCACAAGAGACTACCGGGCTAGCTACTTTCAGCTAAATGTACTCTCATATTAATATTTTAAAATGCCATAATGCCTCTCTGAAAACCTCAGAGGACAGATACATCAATTTGCGAGGTCTTCACTCCAGGAAATAGAAACAGGGATAATCTGCCATTAAAAGAAATAGTTCATTATGTCTGCTTCTTGGGAGCACATAAACTATGTCCCTCACATACTTATGTTGCAAATCCTCACTTTAATGTGAAGGGAAACACCATGCCCCAGAGCTTTATTGTCCCACTGTTTATTAGTACAAAAAGGTTTCTTGTGGTATGAAATCTTAAGCTTGTTGCAGTAATCAATCAGCTTCAAAGAGTCTCTTCCCTGAGCCAGAATCGTTAGAAATAAATCAATTAAACATAAAGTTTCTATTTTCAGAAGGATCACAATACAGAAAACCATGAGTGCATCATAGTTAGAGAAAGGGATTTTACTAGGTTGGGGCTCCTAGTACAAACCGCGTTTCATTTATTTTTTTTTAGTCTATTGCAAAAGGTGAGAGATTTATTTTTTATTCCAGTTGGATGTAGAAGTATTCCTCTCTTTAATGCCTATTTCAACATGAGAAATTCATATATTTATGAATAAAATAAAGACTACTGCTTAACGTGTATCTAGATGTAGAAAGTAATAAGAAATTAATTTACATTGCTTTGGCTATTAAGGACATAAAATCAGAGAGGAATGAAATTGAATGTGAGACTAACTTTTTTTTTTTGGCTGGAGGAGGTACCAGATATTGGGACATATATGGATTTTTTTTTCTCTTGAGAATTTCTGCTTTATTGATGTTCAAATATGTTCCTGAGATTTCCCATAGCATTAAAAAAAACCCAACTGTGAAAAAAATAATTCTATTCTATTCTATTCTATTCTATTCTATTCTATTCTATTCTATTCTATTCTATTCTATTCTATTCTATTCTATTCTCCAGTTTAATAATATTGTAATATTTCTTTCATGTGTAAACTGGCTACTCACTGAAATGTTTTGATTTTGTGGATTTTAATTTTCTGGCAAAGGAATGGATGTGTGGCTCTTTAAAAGCACATTCATACCAGTTATGCTTATTTTTGTCAACAGCATGTCAAAGTAAGAGCCTTTTTGTTTTGATATGGGACTTGATGTTCTGATCCTTAGATCTGTGAGGATCTTAATTTTCAAATCTATATGATCATGCTTATTGCAAAATAATTCTGACATATATTCTGCATGTCAGTCTTCTGAGGGAAAAAGGTGGATTTAAGTGTAATAGAGCTGCTGCCTTTGAGCCCCTGCTTCTGCTGTGCAGATTGGAAGCTATGTTGTACAGGAGTCAGAAAAATATAGCACAGATAGGGGACAGTCTTTGACGGAAATGCTCCCTTGGATAACTACAGCCAGTTTCTATTGCTAACACATAGATGTCCGATGGACAAAGCAGGCGCATGGTCATATGGCACATGGCTACTGGGCGTAGTCTTCTGTTATTGTGTGCACAATCTGGGATTTCCTAAGTAGAGCCTCAGGTCTGATTTATATCGACTAAGAGAGATTACAACAAAATGGTATTCGAAAAACCAGGATGATGGCTTCCTGCATCAGGTGCCTAAATAATCATTTTTGTTCAAAATTGCAGGTTAGACTCAATTTTGACAATTTTCTCCATGAACAAATTTGAAAAAAATATTTTGTTTTGGATCAGCTAAAAGAAAATTGTCATTTTATTTACTGTACCGATACCAAATATTTTGGTCCAATAAACCAGCCAACTCTACTTTTTGTTTGACTAATCGTGTGTTATCAGCTTACATCACTGCTGGTGCACCATAGGAGGCAACTTTAGACTCAATGGCAAAAGGGACAAACTGATTCAACTGCAGTGTTCATTCATTACACTTAACAGGGTTCGCTGGTTTTGTACAGTAATCACCTTTACCTTCCAAAGGTAATTTTTAAGTCTACATAAATCTGAACAAATTTCTGACAGTGTTTATACCTTTTCATTAGTTATAGTTGAAGCTTAGGATGTGTAGGTTCTTTGGTCAAACCAATCAGTTAATTCCTAATGTTGGGTAAAATGAATCAGGATTGCAGAAACAATTACTCAAGTTCTTAATTTTTCACTTGGTTTCCCAAGCAAGGTAATATCCAAATGAATTGTATTCTGTGTGAAAAATAAAATGCAAGTTACCTATATAATCTCAGCGTTCAGGCACAGATATAACATTCATCCAAACTCAGGTTGTGGCATTCACACTCTTTTATCTTGTACATATATATTTCAGAGAAACAAAGAAGAGTTGATCCACTTCCAGTAAATTCTGAGAAAATCTTGCAGGGAGGGGAAAAGTTTAGATAGTGTAACTATAATCTTACCAACATACACTATTTTTCAGTATGGAAAAAAGAATAAAACCATGTATGGAAACAAAAAAACCACACCTTATTTCTCTTCTCCTTTAATCCTGATGGACATTTATCAGAGAAAATCAAAAATTATCAGAGAAAATCATTACAAAATATTTGTAATGATGGAGCTCATCATCTCTTCAGAATTGGGTACCAAGAGCAGCAGCAGTACAAACTTCTGGTTTTAGTCTGCTGGAAAGGAAATTTCCTAGAGACAGAAAATGATGTCTGAGTACACGAATTTATATTTTCAAGTCAAATCTCCCCGTGAAGGATCATGTTCATGCTCTGGCATCTTATAGGCTGGAACAAGATCTTCAGAGTGGGTAGGCAACCTCCATCCTTAAAGTCTTATAAGATCAGACTATACAAAGCCCTAAACAATCTAGTCTGAACTCATTATTGATCATTTTTAAGAGAGAAGATCAGACCAGACATCCTCCCAAGGTCTGTTCCAGACAGAAAGTTTTGTTGATTTCACAGTTCTAGCACCTACTCTGAAAGAAACCGCACAAAGACATCCAGGGGTATTCCAGGAATTATTAGAGGAGTGGAGTTCCTGTCAGGATTTCTTCTTTTTATAACACTATTCTGCTGATCCTGGAAAGACAGAGGATAAAAAATATTGCTATGAATACTGTGAATAAAAAGCATTGCTATCAATTAGCAAAATCAACCAGTCAACCAATCAATCAATCAATCAATCAGTCAGTCAATTGACTAATCAGGTCTGTAATGATGAAGAGTAGAAACAAAGATGAGACAATATTTGTGCAAAACATATGTGCCACGTAAAGAGCAAAATATTTAATCTTACAGCTACCACCACTTATCAGTTTACCTAGTCATATATCCATGATTACAATGCTTGTAAAATGGTAGTGCTGAAAATAGCTGGTCCCAGAGTGTTTTCTAGGCTAGTGACGCCAAAGAATTAATTGTTTTGTTCCATGGCAAAAGGAGAAGAAAATAACATAGTGGTAAATCTGTGTGAAAGGAACCAACAGCAGCAAAGCTATCTTCCCTCATGAAAAACAAAACCAGCTAAAACCCTTTAGTAATATCCACTAGTTCCTTGATACATAATACACGGTGCATATGGTGAAATGTCAAAGTGCTCTTCCAGACCCACAAAAGAAACAAAGGTACAGAAAAACCACTTACTATAACACTAATACTTCCAGAGGGTTGGCACTAATTCTGTCACTCTATTCAGAGAGAGGTATGAAGCATTCAGCTACATTTTCCTTTGAGTTACCAGATGGTCTTTCTAAAAGAGAAAAAATATTTTCTATGAATTAATAGCATGCTTGCTCTATTTGCTTACTTCTCTGAGATAAGGTTGCATCAGAACCTCTAATTGCTATAACACACCTGCTTTGATAATAAACAAAACAAGTTAGGGATAGACAGAAAATAAACTTGTGATCATCTTAGAAGGCTTTTTGAATGTTTTATCTGAATGCTTGAAAGGCTTCCACAGATGTATCACCTTTGGAATGTCAGATCTTCTGACCCCACCACTATAAAAAATCATCTCTATGCAGCTGAGAGATAATAGAGCATTTTGTTAATGAATACAAGGTACCATTTTACTTTCAGGGCCAGGTATTTTATTTATTTGTAGGAAATTTTTATTTGCACAAAACTTTTTATTTGCACCAAACTTTTTATTTGCACCCATAGGCTGTATTTAACTGTCAATTTTCTTAAGCATACTGGGGCCTCCTGTTTCCAGAGGTCTGAAGTTTACACCTTGTTTCTTGTATCTGTGAGCTAAGATCCATATTTCTAAAATAAATGCTTGCTTCTTAAAAATGATTCTGACACTGCTGATTAAGCATTGCTGGTGTTTGATGTTTTCAGATCCATAAGGTATGGTTTTCTGCACTGTACACTTCCATCAAACACAGCTTAGTTCTGAATAATTGAATAGTAATACATTAGAATAAGTAGCATTACTGCTCCTTCAGGTTTTGCCTGTGAAGATGGTACCTCTCTAACTTTGCTACAAAAATTTTTCCACTTTTGTATATATGGATTCTGTGTGTACTACAGTCAAGGAAAAATTATCCCTTGATTTCTGAAGCTTTTGAAGTAACCTTGATCAGAAAAGATCCTTGGTCTTAGAAAACCATCCTTACCAAAGATGGTCTTAATAACCAAACTTTTTTTGCTTATTCTTTAGGAATTCTAAGATCCATGCAATTTTTCTTTCTGAATCCCCCTTTAAATCCACTCTTTTAATAGGAGACTGGCTTCTAACTAGCAGAAGTTTTTTTCCTTTCTATATTTATATGGAGGTCTCTCTTCCCAGCACCCCCCTCCATGGCACTTAACTGGTTAGTAAACAACTCTGTTTATACAGAATGGAAGAGTTCCTACTATCTGTAGTGTCAATTTCACATTCTTCAGCCTAGCACAAGGCCGTCATTATATATATAGAACTGTTACAAAAATCTGTAGGTTGAAATTATGCATAATTCAAACTGCTAAGCAGGCTAATTTAGTGTAGTTTATGGTTTGTTGCTGACTAAGACGATACCTGTTGGTGGACAAATATTTTGGGACCACAACTGAAGTGGCATGGTTAATTAACAAGTCATTTTTAAATAACCACCTTTATTCTGTTACAATGTAAAGATGCATTAAGAAGAAATATGGCTAGACCACGGTCTTTTGAACACAGTAATTGACTTAGGTTTTTTACTAATATGTTACTAATGCCTTAATATAGGCAGACTCTTCAGCTGCAGCCATCAAAGTACAGCAATTTGTTATCTGAGAAGTAAATTAGAAAGTTCGATTCTTTAGATTTTGTCTGGAGTAAATAGATGCACAACAGGAAAGATCACTAAGGCACGCATTGCTGTGAAACTGTATCCTTACGGAATAAAGGGCACTTAGTGTCTGCAAAAGTATCAACATCTGGTGCACAACATGAAGTGGAAAAGGTGTATCATTCGGTACTGCATTGTGAATTGCCCTGGCAGCCTTTGGAAAAATAATGGAGGTGTTACCAAAATGACTTGTGGCAAAGGGCCAAATGCTGACATTTTTCACACAGCTGGACCTACCACTTAACCTGATGAAGTTCTGCATGAATTTCAGTATGAGGCATGACTCTATCTATTTATTATATATTCATTTTAATAATCTGTTTGACCTTGTACTTTCTAAGCTTTGAATAAAATGTATTTGATTCTCTGAAAAGCTAAGCTTACTACAGACACTGTACGTAGTTTAGTATTATTCAATGCTGTCTTCATTTCGCTGCATATAATGGTCCTATTCTTCACCATTCATGAATTATGTAGGTCAGTACATACGCATGCCAGGAAAACCATTCTAACACCCTATACAATCATGTATTTTGTATATGTAATGTCATACATTATTGTGATTCTCTCAGAAATATTTCAGGGAAATACTAGAATGTTAAAATTACTATTTTTGTTTGTGTCCCTCCGTAATGTCAAGTGGATTAGTTGTCATGAGTGCAAATGTGCAGAGACAGAGAAGGAAAAACATAAAAAAATGGAAAAAGGTGTAAAACAAAATGCTTGGCCGAAAATAGCTTTGCTCTGGGCTAAGAATTATTTTTCATTGTAGAGGTATAAATGTAATGGTTATTAGAAATCTTTCTCTGCAATGCTTAGTTAAATAAAGGAGATTCACACTCTGCCCTCATCATAGGTTCACTGATTTTTTCCCATATCTTAAGCATGATTTGCAAGCACTGCTACCAGTAGTCCAGATCAGACTAAAAATCAAACATTCCTTGGATCTGGGTAGTTAAAGAATTTCTTCAACTGGCACTAAGCCAAAGCTGGGGAACAATTAATTTCAGGCCTAAGAAAAGTTCTTGGGTCATAATTGTTATTTTTCCATGCTTCCAAATTTCAAATTTTGTTTAATCATAGATTAGGGTTTTTTTATGATTTTGTAATTAATTAGAGAATGAAAGACAAAATTTCATGGCTAGAAAAAGGGACAGATGTCATTTTGTTTGTTTTTAGTGTGTGTTCAAAGAAATAAGGAAAATTTGGAAGCTGCTCAGGACATGCAAATTTTAAGAGGCAGTTCTTGAAGCAACATAACATAATGACAATGAAGTGGATAAAAGCATCTTTTTTTTTACTTCAAGATTTACATGATATAGTTGAAGCATTCTTACCTGAAACAGGGCTAATACCATATTACTTGCTAATAGATTCCTTAAACATTTGGTTTGATATACCATTGTAGTATTTACCATGAAGAATTTCTCAAAGTTTTGAAAACATACAAATCACTGCTTTAGGAACAAAGCCCTGAAGAAAACCTGTGATATATTTAGAAAAGAGTGTGTCCGTGAATGGCTGGAGCATTGTTTGGTTGTTTAATTTTACAGCACTAAACAAGGAAACCATAAGTACTCAAGTTCATCCTTGTTAATGTCGTTCATGCCAGAAAGATTTTTTGGCTGATTGTGGCCAGCAGAACACATTTTTTGATGGTATTATCAGCTATCAGTCATTATCAGCTTTCAAGTCATTATGTACATTTAAATAGAGACACAGCCCATCATCTAAATATACAGTCTGGAGAAATCTGGAAATTCCATTTTTTACCAATCATTGTAAAAGAAAAATAGATCACCTTTTTAGTCTATTCCATTAAATTCACTTATAGTATTAATTAGAAAGGTGCTGAACATGTAATCCAAATCAGATGACCCTCTTACCATCTTGAAACAAACACAGGTGGCAGAAGGAGAAGTAAAGCACATTTTCTTATGCAAAACCTACAGGATTTGTCTATCTTCCTACTTTTCTCTATACTTGCATATACAAAAGTGGTTTTTAGATACAAACCCATATATACAATATGAAAATCTCAATCTCTGAACCATATAATTTGTTTAGATATGCAGATTGTTAACCATTTTATACGCAATGAACACCTGCATTTTTTTATGGATTCTTCTTTAATTGATAACAGTGTTCAAATATTTATGATCTTATTTTGTTTGGGGTACAGAATCCTCTAGTCAAGTCTTTAAGAGATCCTATCACACATGAGCCAGTAAGTAGTTTTTTCTAAGTTCAAAATTCTCAGGAAGGCTTGCCACAGCTTTCGGTGTCTGTAACTATTGTTTTCCAGGTCAAAGTGAGTTTGTTTGGTTTTAGTATATAATTTCATTAACAAGAATCAGCACTCAACCAGGAATCCAACACTAATCATTAGCCACTTTCACATGAAGCTGTACAGTCACAGGATCCAACATCCAGCCTCCATCAGGACTGAATCAGAGAGTTCTCTTGTTCTCTCTTCTAAACCTTAAAAATTTCAGAAAATCACTGTTGGAACCTTTTCATTCATGCTTTCATACCTGTCATATTCCATCAAGATCACTTTTTAAAGGCAGCTGTGCACTACTGAAAATCAAAGCAGTACCAAAACTGGTTGTGAGGATTGCCAGTTTCTTAGAAAAGCCAGAATGATCAGTCTCTGCATGAGAAAGATAAGTCAATAAGTGCATCTAGCTATTTTATGATTTCACAGCTAAAGCTCTGTGTACCTGTAAAAAACCAAAGATGGACATATGCTTTAGAAAATATGGTTATACTTAGACTATGGAAAGAGAGAATATTCTAAGAACAAAACACAATTGTTCTACCAAAACTGAAAGTTATTAAGAGATCATGAATTCGACCTTTTAGTGTAGTTTATTGCTTGCAAAATATGCTGATTGTAAGAACATCTTGATACTCAGTGCAAGAACTAGCTATTGTGATATTTTTCTGAAGCAACTAATAATATCAGAAAGCAGCTATATGTTGTTAGGTAACAGAAAACTGAAATAGGGAGAAAGAGTGCTTACATTAAATTCAGTCATTTAAGATAATTAAGAAAATTTATTTCATCAAATTGCATTGGAAAAAGAAACATCTGACATTTAATTTGCCCTCTTTGGCCATCTGCCCTGTGTGGTTTTCTGTCTTTTTAGTCGAGTGGTGTTTCAGTTCAGAGGGATGTAAAGTTATGTTTAAAAGATAACATAACACAGTCTTTTATTAGAAATTTACCTGAGTCCCGTTTCAGCCTTCCCTATCAGGTCCTGACATTTTATAGGTCTACAGTTAGCCTTTTCTCAAGGACATTCTCCCACATGGTGATGAAACATTTCTATTTGTGGAAACAAAATAAGACTACCCTTGAAAGAACAAGAAAGCTGGTGGTGTTTCTAGAAGTACTCCATATCTCATTTTATTTCTCTGTAGAATATCACCTTGATATTTGACTCTGTTTTCTAGTATCATTTTTTTATGAGGTAACATGCTATTCCTTAATTTCTAGTATTATAAATAACTGTTCAGTATAATTAGAAATTAGACTTCAGCTGAATTAAAAATTTTTGGATCATACCTAGTACCACAGGAAACAGGGGTAATTGCTCCTTTTTCATTCTCCAGTAGTCAGCTGAGCTTGCTTCTCACAGTTTCTATTTTTGAGCTTTCTGGCATTGTGAGTCTCTCTTTTATTGTCTCTGTGAGGGAAACTGGATCTTTTTTCCATCAAAGAAGGAGCCAGAAAAGGAAAAAGTCACTGAGTTCCTCTTAGTGGGAGTTTTCACTGTTTCAAGGCCTCATTTCCCAAGTGGACTTCTTTTCTTCCTTTCTTCCTTTCTTCCTTTCTTCCTTCCTTCCTTTCTTTCTTCCTTTCTTTCTTCCTTTCTTTCTTCCTTTCTTCCTTTCTTCCTTCCTTCCTTTCTTTCTT
>WBMV01005402.1:41050-126018 GCA_013396655.1 Campylorhamphus procurvoides | reverse complement strand
TTTCTTTTTCTTTTTCTTTTTCTTTTTCTTTTTCTTTTTCTTTTTCTTTTTCTTTTTCTTTTTCTTTTTCTTTTTCTTTTTCTTTTTCTTTTTCTTTTTCTTTTTCTTTTTCTTTTTCTTTTTCTTTTTCTTTTCTTCTTCTGGTGTACATGTGACTTGTTTTTACCTTTCTACTTCAACAGTTGCAAGGGAGCAGACCTGTTGAAAAGCAGATTTCTGTGGCAGTGGCCAGAGTATATCACTGAGTGAAATTTATTAGCCTCTCACATAGTGGAGGTCAGTCTAAATGATCTATTAGTCCCCTTGGACTTAAGTTTATAGGAGTATTATTTTAACAGAACTTATAAATACAGCTCAATCACTATCTTTTGCTGTTTTCCTGGTGAAGGGTCGTGGTGGAGGGTGGAATATTCAGTTGATTCATTTAGAATAGGCCTACAATATGGATTCAAGAGAAATTGTTAGTTATTCAGACTCTCACCTACATCTACAATAGAACATGAAGGATTGGTATGGTAATCACTGGCAAATTACACACTGGGCTGTATTAGAAGGAGTGTAAAAAAACAGAATAGGACAGGTGTTATTCTGTGTTCAGCATCTGTGACGCCACTCCTGGAATAATGAGTCCACTTTTGGGACCACCGGTTCAAGGATTGTACCAAAAAATGGAAAAAATCCAGCAGAGAGCTCCCAGCGTGGCTAAGGGCTAAGAGTGAGGGTTTTACACAGCTGGTCTTGCTAAGCTGGTGAAGAGAAGACAGAAGAAATCTAATAGCTTTTTACCATTACCAAAAGGTTCTCAACGACAGAACCAAACTCTTCTTCTAGAGGAAAATAGCAAGAATGGACAATGGTGGCTTTTTTACTAAGAAGTTTACCTAGAGAAATAGTGAAGTCTCCATCTAGTTTTTTTAAGATGCAGATAGAGAAAATCATGAGTAACCTGAATTACCACTGATGGTAGTCTTGCTCCGCACAGGAGGCTGGATCTCCAGAGATTCTTTTCAGATAAAGTTTGTGCAACTTCATGGTTTTTGTTTTGCAAATATTTGGAAATCCAAGACCCCACTGAATCACTCTATATCACCATAAATAGTGGACTGAAGTATCATACGCTATTGCTGTACTGCTCTAAACAGGGGATGAGAATCCATGAGTGTATCAAGCTTTGTGGGAATATGTACATAAAACAGTCCAGTTAGCTCCTAGGTAAATCTGCCTCCACAGTTTTAGTATTTCCAGACAACTAAAAATCAGGACTTCACCAAATTATCATTGCTTCTTCAAAATTCAGAAAGATGGTCCTGTTACATACAATACATATGCAGGAGAATGAATTTCTCATGTAGAAATATTTTCAGATAAAAAGGTAATTTACTCAAAAAATCAACCATAATTAATTTAGATCATGCAGATTATTAAAAAAAATGAATTTTTTAAAAATTATTACAAGCTCATGTTTCAGTCCCCAGTCTCTTTAATTTAAAGATGTGGTACATTCTCAAAGAATAAGACAGAATCATTCATATTTGTAAACATCTCTATGGTTAGGCCCTAATAGATGTGGAAAAGTAGGAACAAGAGATGATATAAAATTTCAACTTTTATAATGGCAACCAACTTTTTCCTATGATTTGGCACACAAAGGATACTACATGAAACAACTGCAAAAAGAAAAATGTGACAAAGTGTAGTAAGATTTCTATGTCAAAACAACATCAAAACATTCAAAGGAGCCATTTATGATGTCAATGAAAGAGCTACAATGGTACTAATTCACATTACTTCTCCCTTACTTAATTATTTATGCATTTTAAAGTAACACAACTTTCTCAATAGATGGAGAACAATAGATTGGAACAATTTCTACCGCTACCCCCTTATAGGTCATGTGTGTCACGTGCATACTTACAAAATGGAGTTGAAACCTGTGAAATTCTAAATATGACAAGTTGTATTATCTTCTGAAAACCACAGGGTTACAAGGAAGCAGGTTCTTTGAAATATATGCTGTGTAAGAAGCTTAATTTTATTTTGAATCAGTGATTCACAGCTTCCAGGAGGAACCTCAAGAAACAACTGGTCAAATGACAGATAGAAAATGTTATTGTAATTTAAGACAACAAAATACTTCTCCTTCAGTTCTATCAGACTGAATGTTCTGGTGCATAATTTTCCATTTTAAATTCTATTTTCATAGATATTGCCATAAGAAAAGGGGAAAAAAACTTTCCAAGACAACTTTATGTGGATAAAGTAGAAAAGAGTTCTTTTACTTACACGGCCTCAGGACTACCAAGTGAGCTCTTTTCCAAGCACCACCGCTTCAAAACATGCAGAGTAAATTAATCCAAAAGGCGTCCCTTTCATTTCATTCCTGGCTGTTTCCATCCAAACCCCCTGAGCCACTCTGCTATGTCTTAGTGAAGCAACCAAGGGACAACAACCTGCCCCTCCCAGGTGAAAAGCCCTTTCACCCACAGGCTGGGAACATGACTCTTGCAACATCTGGGCCCAAGTTATTTCACCTCCCAACCCACTATAAGCAAGGAAGAAACTCCCTTTTGCAGCTGCATCCCTGCACCTCAGCTACCCCAGCTCTTGCTGGTACCCAGTTCCCATTACCGGTCTCGTCTTCCTTCAAGCAGGACTTGAGGTTCCTGAGGTCCGGTCCGGGAGAACAAGGGACAGGAAACATCTTCTCCCCTCACCTCAGGAGAGCAAGAGAGGGAAACCCTCCTTAGCAAGCAGAGCTCCTCTGAGCTCTTCCCCCCACCCCTTTTGGGCGGGGGGGAACACCGGACAACGCACCAGGATGGGCAGCAGAGAGTGTGTGTGAGTGTGTGGGGGAGAGAAATGTCAATAAAGTGTAGGAGCTGGAGAAAGCAGAAAAGCCCTATCTACGTGGCAGCATACTAATTTTATAACCCTACTCAATTATCATATCTAAAGGTTGTATCCTATCTAAGATATGTCCACGCCCAGGACTTCCCTTTGTTCCGCCTCATGACACGCCCCGCCTAGATTTGAGTTGGAGGTCTTAAGACCCCTTACTTCATGCCGCTTTCCCTTTATTGGAGCTTGTCCAAGGTTGCTGGGCTTTGCTTTCTTGTTTTGATTAACATGGTATCTAGTTGTCTTAGCTCTGGTACATGTTTTCCTTGCACAGTGTTCCAGCTATTATCTGACCCTTAAGACAGCTAGCATGGGGCTAGAGGTTGCAAGCTACGCTGTATGTTAGAAACTACCTAGAAGTATAAAAGTCTACAAATTCATGAAAACCCTAAGGCATCATAGATATAAAAGAAGTGAATTTTTAAATGATTTGACATAATAGAACCCAATATAGCAGTCTGTGGCCCTTTCATAAAGGAGCCATGTTAAAGGCAGAAGCCTGTCAGAAACTTGGTTTTAGATTTTATACTGCATACCTCTAATATTTTTGATATAATATCATGCTATTAATTTCTTATTTTAAAGAGAATTAATATTCAGGGTCATGATTATGAGGTAGCCCTACTATATTAGACAAAACATATTCTCTTGAGGTTTTGAAGGAATCAACTTGAGCAAGAAAATCCTAATTGATACTCCTACTGAATCCTGCAGTCATGCTGCTTTGTCTGTACTAGCAGGATACTGGGTCTATTAATTTGTAATGGTTAATATTTTTCCAAATGTATTACAATCATTTGATTCATGAGCAGCAATTCAAATTAGTTACAGAAACTGAAGACTTTAAATCCCAACCGCAATCAGAAAGGGAATTTTTTTCTTCCCTCCAAATAAAGACATTATTGTTATTGTGTGTTTGCTGTAAACCAGTGTAAAGCAGAAAAAAATTAGCCCATTTTATGGTAGTCTTGGTAATAACATTTGAGTTAATTGTCTTCCGCCTATCTGTCTCTCTCCAGCAGTTTCAGCAGAATGTTTTTGTCCATGTCATCTGACTTAAACTCCAGTGACTTCCCCAGGTGATTCTTCCTTTTTCCTCACCTCGTTCAGACACACACAAAGGCAAAAAGCTGAGAGAATAAATGGTCTTGTACCACGTTCTGAAGGTCAATGGATACAGGATTTGTAAGCCCGGTTGAGAAAAAATTTCTGAAGTCAAGAGCTTTGGTAAAGTGTGCAACAGCACTTTAAATTGAACTTTGGCTCTATTTTAACGTATAAAATGGATTCTGTTAAACTACAGTTTTCTGGAAGAGAATGCTTTTTTTCTCCCCCCCCCCATAAGCAGCAGTATTAAGAGTCTTTATCTCACATCCATTTTTTTTTTTAGCAGTGCTGGCAGAACCTCTTCAAACTGAAACCCAAATGTTTTGAAAAGACTGTGACTTAGGGGTGTTACCATCTGGACATTTTAAGAAAGAGTTCAGAAACCCATAGATATCTAAGATATGTTCAATTCAACTACAATTCTGAGTAGTCTTTTTTCTTTCCATCTTCAGCTCTTTGTTCTTTTTCTCTTTGTGGAAATAAAAATATATGTTTTGCATCTTTACATTTTATCACTGGGGAGTTAGAATTTTTCTGTGTTGTGTAAGAGCAGCTCCTGGAAGTGCCTGTTCACTAACTTCATTATATGAAGTTGCTAAACTGCTTGGATTTGTAATGACACAGCTGCCTAAGTTAACATTTTTAAGTGTTAATATCAGGAGAAAAGGAAAGATGAGGATAAGCTTATTCCATTAATAAACTTAATAAAGGAAAATAAGTTTCAGTTTACATATGGAAAAAATAGAAGTATTTTCATTTTTATTTGAAAAACATACATTTTTAATCCCAGGCATTGAATTTTGACCTAAAAAAGGCCTGGCCTAGGTTTGATTTTTTACTTAAACACGGAAATGGTATAATGAGAATGGTAATAATTCTAGTAATATATGGTTTTAAAAGTGTATTTCATTTCTGTGAACCATTTAAAATACGTGCTTTGGAAATATTATAAAAAAATATTCTGTCCAAGGACAAGAAGTTAACTGAGTGTTATAGTTACATTGAAGTAGAAACAATCAACAGAGATTTTATTAATATTCTATCTGAATGCTTTCTTTTGACCAACTGAGATATTTAAGCTCAATCATCATCACAATACATTTATAACATAGCTATTAAGTTAAAAGCAGAAAATCTCACTAGAAAGATCAGCTGTATTACTTTAATCACTGAAACTTATTGTATATTTTTCAATGGTTTCCCTGAGCATTTGGGTTATCCTGGTGAGTTAAGTTTTGCACATGTGCATAGGCAGAGAAATTAAAAATTTTACTAAAGAATTTAAATACTTTTCTACATTAAAGCATTAGAAATGTCAAATAATACTGCTGATGTGAATCTCTCTTTTGTGCGCCTGAGGATTTCTACCACATAGATTTGTGTCTTTCAAATTTTTTTCTTCCCCTCTTTTCCCCCACTTTCTCTGTGCCAGGTCTATCTCCAGTACTTAAGGTTTTCCCTTGCTTTTAGTCCTTTATTTCTCAGTATGTTCTTCTCTTTGAATATCCTTCATGCTTTACACAGTCATCTTTTTCTTTAAATAGCTCACTGAACTGTAACTGTGTAGGAATTGATTGGGAGTACATCAATGGCTCAGTGCTCCACAGGGAACTACTGAGGGCCGAGTTATCACTATCCTCTGACACAGCTGGTTCCTGTTAACTTGAGTCTGAGATGTTGTATAGGTAACATTAGGGTAGGTAAGCAAAAAGCAGTGCTATGAGACCTTTGAGTCTTATGGCTTTCCTTGCATAAAGGTAACACTAAATAAATGAATATATGAATGAACGAATTCATGAAATGAATGAATGAATGAATGATATGTATATGTGTGTGTGTGTATATATATATGTATACAAATGTATACACAAAACAAGTACTGCCATGGCTCATCTAACTGTAAGGACTGTGTGACTCACTATAACCTGTCTTGCTTTGCATCTGGAGGTTGTAAGGCTTCAGTAAGACCACAGTGTTTGCTGCAACTTGGCTGTGGGAGCAGCTTGAGCCTGTGTTGTGGTACCCCTATGGCTGGAAGATCAGTGCATGGTGGAGTACTCATACATGCCATGAAAATGCAGACGTTGTTATCTCTGCCTTTTGTAGGCAGTCACTTGAGCATATAGTCCTGGCAGAAAAAAAAAAAAAGTGAGGGGAAGTTCAGGGATTTATAGCATAGTATAGTGTAGCATAGTGTAGTCTGGGGTAATCCAGCATGGTGTTAGAGCAGCAAAGCATAATACTGTGTAGCATAATATGGCATGGTTAGTGATGTACTGTGTAGTGTAGTGCATTACTGTGTGATGTGATGCAGTGTTGTATAAAATACTGTGGTATAGTGTGCTCTGGTTTAGTACAGTGTCAAATTAAAACTTATGGAATAAAATAGAGAAGTATAGTGCTAAACATAAACCTGTGGGGTTTGTTTATTTGTTTGTTTTGTTTTTTAAATCTAAACAAAAAGTAGGCTGAAGATATTAAATCCAGATTTCAATCCACAGATCATTTCTGATTTATCAGACATGTCATGTCAATTCAAGTTACAAAATCAAATATGACTAGTACTAATCACCTCCAAATATATCAGTACCTATCACATACAGAAATGAACTGAATTGAGTGGGGAAAAAAAGAATAATCTTAAATTAAATTAAACTTGTTAATCAAGCAGGACAGGCAACTGTATTATTCTATAGCAGCTCTTACATCATGATGTAATCCAGGGAGGTGAGAAGAACCACAGAATCTCAGGGGGACATAATCATTTAGGTTGGAAAAGACCTCCACAATCGTGGAATCCAATCTTTGGTCGGACACCACCATGTCTACTAGATCATGGCACTATGTCCAGTCATTTCTTGAACATCTCCAGGGATGGTGACTCCACCTGGACTCCCTGGACAGCCTGTTCCAATGCTTGACAACCCTTTCAGTGAAGAAATTATGCCTGATATCCAACCTGAACCTTCTCTGGCACAACCTGAAACCATTTCCTCTCATTCTGTTACTAATTGCCCAGGAGAAGAGACTGACCCCCCACCTCACTACAATCTTCTTTCAGGTAGTTGTAGAGAGTGATAAAGTCTCCTCTGAGTCTTCTTTTCTCCAGGTTAAACAACCCCAGCCCCCTCGGCTGCTTGTCATAGGGCTTATCCTCTAGACCTTCCACCAGTTCTGTTGCACTTCTCCAGACTCACTCCAGCACCTCAAAATCTTTCTTGTAGTGAGGGGCTCAAAACTGAACACAGGATTCAAGGTGTAGCCTCATCCGTGTCTAGCACAGGGGACAATCATATCCCTGATCCCGCTGGCCACATTATTGCTAATGTAAGACATTATGCCATTGACCTTCTTGCCCACATAGGCACACTGCTGATTCATGTTCAACTGCTGATGACCAGCATTTGCAGGTCCTTTTCTGCTGGCTGCTTTCCAGCCACTCTTTTGCTAGCCGGTAGGGCACTGCATGGGGTTGTTGTGATGTAACGGTTGTGACCGGGCAGCTGGCCTTTTTTGGCCTCAGCCCATCAATGCAGCCTTTCCAGATCCCTCTGCAGAACCTTCTTACCTTGCAGAAAATCAATACTCGCACCCAACACAGTGTTGTCTGTAAAACTGAGCCCTAGGAAACCCCACTAGTGGCTGACTACCAAGTAAGTGGATGTGGCACAATTCACCAGTACCCTCTGAGCCCAGCCAGGTATTATTTTTTTACCCAGTGAAGAGTGCACCCGTCCAAGCTCTGGGCTGCCAGCTCTTCCAGTAGTATGCCAAAGGCAGATGGCTTCAAAGACTTTACTGAAGTCCAGGTAGAGATCATTGGCAGCCTTTCTCTCATACACTAAGTGGGTTATCTGATCATAAAAAGAGAATAGGTTGTTCAGGCAGGACCTGCCCTTCCTAAAGCTGTGCTGGCTGGATCTCTTTGCTTGGTTGTCCTGTGTATGCTCTGTCATCACACTCAAGATGATCTGGTCCATAACCTTCTAGGGCACCAAGGTCAGGCTGACAGCCTGTAGGACCTCATATCTTCCTTCCAGCCTTTCTTGGGAATGGGCATCACATTGGCCAACCTCCAGTCATCTGGGACCTCCCCAGTGAGCCAGGACTGGTGGTAAATGATGGAGAGTGGCTTGTTGAACTCTTTCACCTGTTTCCTCAGATCCAGATCTGAGATTCCAGATCCACATTCATTTTCAGATGGATGAATCCTGTCTGGCCCCATAGGCTTATGAGTGTCTAAATGGCTCAAAAGGTCACAAACTACTTCCTCCTGGATTGCAGGAGGTCCATTCTGCTCTCTGTCTCTGTCTGCCAGCTTGGGAACCAGTTTCCCTGAGGATCCCCAGTCTTACTGTTGAAGACTGAGGCAAAGAAGGTATTAAATATCTAAGTCTTTTCCTCATCTTTGGTGACAATATTCCCTACTGTATCCAATAACGGATCGAGATTTTTCTTGTCCCTCCTTTTGTTATTGATGTATTTATAAAAACACTTTTTACTATCTTTCACTGCAGTCACCAGATTGAGAGAACCGTGAGCAGACAGTAATGTCCAGAGATTTCAAATGATTTCTGGTGGGCAGTAAAGACACATCTTCTGCCTTTCAAAAAGAAAAAAATTGATAATATAATACGATAGATATTTTTTCAAAAACATTACTCCTATGATGGACTATTTAGAAAAAATGCTGAGCTAAAGGCAGGAATGAATGAAAGAGGAATACTTGGCAGAAACATGGCTATGGTGAACAAAGCTTTATGATGGCTTGTAAAGTGTGTGTGAAAGATTTCATTAAATAAATAAGTGTAAAAGGTTATTTTACAGCTATGGGGAACGTGCCACTCATTTGGCTGGGTCTGGATAATTTCAGTGTCTTTTTCTAAGATTAGTTTTAATTTGATGCAATTTGTCCTCCTTTATTCCTGCTGAAAACTCAGATATATGTTTCCGTGAAGCAGAGCAGGCACACCTTTCCTGTCTTCCAACCTTCTGATCCTGCTTGAGCTGTGGGGAGAGTCAGCAAGACAGTAAGCCTGCAGTTCAGACAGAGATCAAGTGAACTGCCACACTTATACATATGTAACTTGGGAGATCTTGCACATGTTTTTACAATGTGAGTTCAGAGAGAAGCAGGCTAACTTTATTTGCAGAACTAACTCTTAATAGTCAAGACTAACAAGTAGCAAATGCTGTCTTCTTACATTTGTTTGTTGTCTATGCCTATTCTTAGCTTGGTCTCAGTCATTCAGTCTGCAATGTAGTTGTTTTTCATTAACAGCTATGCCCAGTATACAACCTTGAGCTTTTGCAAAACACAGTAAACTATTTCCTGCATTTTACGTCAGAGAAAACATATGAGGAGAGAGACATTGCTATTATTTGGGCATTACATTTTTCCCTTAATGAGAGTTATCTGTATGTATACTTGAAGGGGAAAATTGCAGAGATAAACAGAAATTTAATCTTATGTAAGGTTACAATGACAAGCTCAAATTAGAAACAGGGATTTGAAAAATAATTTCTGAATTTTTCATTCACAAGAAATAAGCAAAAACAGGAGTTTGAAAGAAGGGTGAGAAATTTCAGAAAACTGTGTACCTTAGAACTGTTCTTCTACATTCTTTCTTTGTAAGATTCAATTGCCCATGTAAAACAATTTGTTATGGACATATGGCAGTAGAAGAACAGAAAACCCACTAGAAAAATTCTCTATGTCAGCGAAGGGCTTGTTTGAACTGACATAACGCTTAACAGCTCAGAAGGCAGGAAGAAAGTGAAAGAATTCTAGCATACATGAAAAATCCTGAAAAATGCTACCTTTCAAAAGATGTTTCTGTATTTCAGTTGAAGTAAAAAATTATGACTGTCCAGTTATGAGAAGGAAATCTTACATGATCAGAAAATCCAGAAGACAGCTTTAAAGCTGAATTCAGCTGCATAACTCTCTACATATATTTTATTATCTGTTCCAGCTGTGAGAAGAAATTTATTAGCTTAAAATTCAGATATGGAAAGGAACCAGAAGCTAACTAACATGGTATGCTCAGTAACTGGAATCATTTAGTAAAACAAAGCATTTGGACAGTTTTCAGGTACGTCAGTGAAAAGTCCAGTAAGTGGCTTTAACTAAACACGCTTTTGACTGTCAGGACTAACCTGGTAGATACTGCATTTAAGTACTCAGATTCCATTTTGGCAGCTCTAGTGTGGAGAAATTCCTGGAGGAGACATGGCAGATAAGCTGTAGAAAGTAGCATTGTAAGCTGCCCAGGTTGTTTGCTGAGTGTTTAAATGTCAAAGTCCTAAAATAATTTACTAGGATCTTTATGTGAGCTGAATCAAAGCAACTCAGTTGATGGGTACCTTGTATGTCATATTTCATTTGGATTTGGTCATGTACCAATATACCTATACATACAGAGATCTACTTCAAGGATAATCATTGTTATCAAAGATAATAATTACTAGTGAGAATAATAAAATGCATTTAAACAGGCATGGACAAGTTTAACATATAATGTTTTTGATTTACTTATCCCAGAGACATTTTTATTTCTTTACCTGCTAAAGATAACTACCCTGATTTACCCCACATTTTAAAGAAATTAACTTAATTACAATACGTAATTCTTATTTATACTGGCACTATTCATAAGATACACAAGACACTGGTAGGATTTGAACAAGCTCTCTTGCATTTAAATTCAATAAGAAATAGAGGAACTGAACACTTTTGAAAAGGAGAGTAGCAACTCAGTGACTAGGTATTTTAACTCATGAGAACTTATAAAAATAAAAACAGTTGTATTATTGTTTGAATAATTCTTTGGCTAAGGATCATTTAGGCCAATGGAGAAGTGCTATTCTTTTAACTCAGTACTGATGCACTTAGATTCTGTCTCACAACATGTGAATGATTATTAAAGTATTTACAGTTTGTAATATTGCAATAGACTTTCACTGCAATTTAAGTTCATATATAGTAGGACAAGAGAAAAGTGTTATTTGAAGGCAATATTAAAGATGAGTTAAGACATGTTGACAGAGGCAGAGGGAGCTCCTGACTTCTAGAAGTGTGCTGAACACATGGTCAGTTCTTGAAGAACAAAAGATCAGGGTCCTGGTCCCTGAACAAGAGTGAACCCTTATTGTCTGTTTCAGTTCAAAATGCAATACAAAATTAACTCAAGTGATATGCTAAATGATAGATGACTGCAACCTACAGATAAGTATTTGAATGCACAATTTTTAGAATGGCTGAAAAGCCAGATAGTATATTTAATACTTTCCTGTACTTGCAAGTTTCTTTAAGAAGTTGGTACTATTTTTCCTCTAGCAACTGGGAACACTGAATTTGAACACTATTAATCAAGGGCTACAATTTAGAATCCATTAATTAAAAAAGAGTTGACTCTATCTTTTGAGATTTTCAGAAATACTGATAATAATCTGCCTAGAATTTTTTTAGAAACTTAAGTAGCATTTTTAAATGGTTTTCAGCTACTTTTTTCTATTGAGTCAAATGCTGAAGTTTCAGTGAGCTTATGGAGATAACTATGCTGTGTGTTCACTTACAACTGCGTGTAGTGTACTGAAGTTTCTTACCACAAAACTACCCATGATATGAATTTTCTCTGAAAAGAAAAGTGTTTGTCTCAAGGGACTACAGTTCTTTTAACTGTCAAGAAATTTAAAATGTTTCTTAGATGAAAGTAGATGTTCACTTACAATTGAGAATGGCTGAATTTTGATGGATTAAAATGAGTATTTTTACCATTTTCTGAAAAGGAAAAAAAAATCAACCTGTGGGTATATACGACTCTTGTGTGCATATGTATACTTTGTGTACTCTGTTCTCATTGACAAATCATAGGCTAGAAATCATAAAGTCCATCAGTGGTTTAGTTTTTACAAAAGCTTTACATTATTTGAACAAAAAACTTTGAATGTTGAAGCATTGAGAACTTTTTTTTTTAATAAAATTAAATTACATTACATCCATTACTTAGAATGATGAATAGGATTGATATCTCATTTTCATAATGTGAATAAATATGAGCATATAAATTGTTCAATTTACCTCTACTTCAGTGGAAGAATAGGTCACATAACATACTATCTTCTGTATAGCAGAAGCCTTCCATTCCCTCTTTCAAATACTTGTTTTCTTCTTTTGCTAGTTTGCACATTCCTTATTTTTAGAGAGGCTTCTTTCTTACAATTCATGATACTGAATGCTTAGATTTTATTTTTTACTGGACCAGATCTTGTACTTAATATCAAAGCTTGTATGGTTTTATGAACTTGAATGAAACTGCGAGCCACAAGCTGTGCTAACAGATTTTTATTAAGCTACTTGGATTATATTTGTGCCATGATGCTCCAAGGAAAATTTTGTAATATATCAAGCTATGGCTAAATTTCCTGGACTACAGTTTTTATCTCTCTAAAAGGCTCTCTGTCAAGGGGCACATTGTTTAATGTATTTCTTGATGCTCCAACTTTGCAAGTGTCATACAAAGGTTCCCTTGTTCTTTCATATTCCATATATCTAATTATTTATTTTTTTAAATAAAGACGTGTGGAAAAAGTGTCCTTGTCTTTTATTACCTGTAATTGTTGTTACATGCATGGTTTTATTTTGGCACCTTCAGCAAATGCTACCCCTTTCATTTATGTCTATTTTGTTGCCCAGTGTACACAAACTTTTCTTGTCAGAAATTTTGAAATTCAGATGACCTTTTTAAACTGAACAAAAATCTGAGAACTTAAATAGTAAAATGGTACAAGAATTCAGGATGATAATTCTGATCTCAAAATTCATGTTATGAATGATTCAGACACCGTGAGGTGAACAGTGCATATGAAAAAAGGAAAAATATTTCTTAATGCTACTGCTGAATCCTGACTTTCTTAAAACCACAGTATTAGCATCCTGCCTCCCCCAAAATGCATTTATTCTGAAACTTTTCTCATTTTCCACTGTTAGAATCTTTATTAATTTTCTTACTTTTGTCTACCTGTTATTATACAGCTATTAAGAAATCCAACAGATGTACTCAAAGACACATTCAGAAAATACATCTACCTATTACTTGTGCCAAAATTCCAAACTAATTGTATTTGAAATTTCATGCCAGATCAATAATTAAAATAAGTCATAACTTTTTAATGGAGTATAACCTAAACATTTCTCATTTGAAGGGTAAATCTCTTTCTAGAGAATAGCAATCATTTCTGGCTTGGATTTGTATTTATTTCCTTCCATACAATGTAGCATTTGTGTGGTTGTAAGCTAAATTGTCCTGAGAGAAATGAGAGCTTGTCTGTCCATTAAAGACTAACATTGGTCCTATAAATGAAGGCTCTATCTTCAGAGATACCTTGATGTTTTCAATGTTTTAGTACAAATACTAGTCTCTGGACAAGAAAGGTCTCAGTTGATGTTCTCAGCATTTTTCTCATTCTGCTGTAGTTTATCCCTAAGTTTTTATTGTACATGACAAAGATTACACCTGAGCAGAAAGTGAATAAGTCTTCCCCAGTTGTCAGAGTCCAGAAGTGCAAGGATTACTTCTATGATGTGGTTATTATGGTCATCCAGGCAGGTGAAATGAGAGATTGGACATGGGAGTAATGTAATTTGACAGCTTTTTTCATCTCATAAACTTAAGGGAGATGCGGAAGGTCTGGATTGTAATGGTGGAGCCACTCCATCTGTACTGAAAATATTTGGAGTGAAAATTCCAAGTGACAGATTTAAAAGTTATGCCAATTAACTAATAGACATGACAAAAATCATGCAGATGGAAGTATACCTAGAACACTATCATCTTAAGAAGAATTAATTTTTATGTTTTGAGAAGATAAAAATTATCTCAGAAAAAAACTTTATAATGTAAATAAAGTAGAATATTTCAAAGCAATGTTAAATGGAAAAGCAGAAAAATAAAAGTTGGCATCAGGTGATGTCACTAGTTGACATGAAATATGACTTCTGTTACAAACACTATTTCAAGCATTCAAATATTTTCAGTCAGAGAGAGAAACAGAAATGGCCCATAGAACATTTAAAAGCAAAAATCAGAATATTCCTGGAATAAATGCCTCCAGGGAACTTTTTTCCAAGTTTCTGATTTAGGCTAATATAGAGGTATTGATTCAGGATACCTGTCAGGGTGGCATCAGCAAGACTAATTGAGGGCCTGAATGGTTCCTTGCTTAAATGAGAAATAAAAGACCACAAGAACCACAAAAGAATTATAAGAAAAGTTTTATTGCCAGTTTCAGAAAAAGCATATTGAATTAGTGGAGGAAAATAATTTCTACAATAGAATTTAATTAAGAGAGTTTTCTTCTTCAGTCGCTTATGTGAATTCTGTGACACTGCAAAATGTAGATAAGACTGCATCCCTGTTCTGGATACTGGCAGGGGAAATCCATTGGTTTGTAAAGTCTTTGAGTGCTAGAGTAATGCCAAATATCAAAGTGTGGATTGATGCATGGATGGTTGCGTGGATGGATGAATGGATGGATGATGGATGGATGCATGGATGGATGGATGGATGGATGCATGGAGGCATGGATGGGTGGATGGATGCATGGATACATGGATGGATAGACGGTGTAAATGGGTAGGTATATTACATAGAAATTGAAAACAATTAAGTTGCCAACTATGTATCCCTGTAGGTGTTATATAGATTCTTGTAAGCAAAGCAAGATGATTATTAAGAAATGTTGAAACAGTGATAAGGGAAGAATTCAACATCACTGAAGGACTGGCATCTGTGGAGGGCATGAAGAGAGCTTCATGACTATCAACAGTTGGTTGCAATGAGTTACAGGGAGATAGCATTTTGGGGTAGTTCTGTGTCATCAACAGTGCTTCAACACATCACTTGAAGAGTATTTTTCTTTTTCAAAGGATTTTACAAGGGCTAGCTAATGTTTCCAGTGGACTAAAACCAGAAAGTGGATGATGAGATTTTCACTTTGTTCAGTCAGAAGAGAATGACTGAGCTGTAAGATACTTAAAACCACCAAAATAATCAAGAGTGGCATGATCTTCATTGTTTGTTTTTGTTTGTTTGCTTGTTTGTTTGCTTGTAAGGTAAGTGTCGGCTTTAATGTCTACAAGGAATAAAGAAATAGACACATCCCCCTGCAGCCTTGAGATTGTTCTTGACAGTCCTAGGCTAGGGAGGTGAAACAGATAATGAGGTTTAATCTTGTTGTCAAGGGGACTAGGTCCTGGAGAGAAGTGGGATTTAAGATTCAGTCTCACAGAGTTTCTTTCCTGACTGCTTCTAAGGAACTGCTCCTTCTTGACTCTTGCAGTTCCCTCTAGTATCCCTCCGCAACATCTTCTCACCTCTCTCTTGTATATCCCACATCTTTGCTGCAGGAGCAACACTTTATGAAGACCATCTTCATGACTTCTAGCAAATGGGTCTTGAATTGCTTTTCTGTGTACAACTCCAGATCACACTACTGGACTCAAGGATTGGCTAGTGGTCTATGTTATTAATTTTACTTCCTCTCTGTCTTCTGTCCTGGACTATAAGTGGATGAAGAAGTAGTTTTGTGTTTTGGGATCACAGAATTCATATATTTTGGTTCACCTATATAATTTTATATACGCACTGCAGCTCCTAGTACTACTGCTGCCAACTCTAGAGATACAGCTACTATTACTACTCTTAGTACTAAATATGACTAAATAGTCATAAAAATGTATACCTTTCCCCAGTAGCCTAGGTTCCACTCTATCAAAAGAAAGTCACACCTTAAAGTAACAAGAAAAGGATAGGGCATGTGTGTTTCAAAGGACTGATATAGTTACAGAACAATAATGAAGAGTTAGCCTACACAACCACAGTAATTTTGCATTACCTATTACACACCCACTAGGATATTTACATTATGGAGCCCTTTTGCACTGTGACAGCAATAACCATAGAATCATAGAATTATTTAGGTTGAAAGAGATGTCTAAGATAATTGAGTCTGAATATTAGACTTGCACAACCCTGTTCACCACTGAACCATATCCTCAAGTGCCACATCTACCCAACTTTTGAATACCCCCAGAGATAATGATTCTGCCACTTCCTTGAACAACCTGTTCTGATGTCTGACCACAATTTCAGTGATGAGTTTTTTCCTAATATCTAATCTAAACCTCCTCTGGCACAACTTGAGGCCCTTTCCTTTTGTCTTGTTTCCTGTTGCCTGGAATATGACAATGAGCCCCATGCAGCTACAACCTCCCTTCAGATATTTGCAGAGAGTGATAAATCTCTCCTTTCTTCCAGACTGAACACCCCCAATTCTTTCAGCCTCTCCTCACAGCACTTCCCCTCTCTGGCTCACCTTCCCCTCACTGGGTGCTCACTGGCTTTGCTGCCCTTCTCTGGACTATATATGACATTGTCATGTCATGTCATATCGTGACTGGATTGCTTTGCTTAACAGAGTACCACTCTGTCACTGTTCTGAAGTAAAGATCTTCTGTTACATTTAGATTGTTGTGTGCTGATAGAAAATATAAATTTTTGGTGATAATTACATGGTCCAAATGCAGATCTCTGAAACATTACAGCTCAGTCAGATGTGGCTTCTGTGTTGTACATCCAAGGAAGTGTGGTGAATATATGGTGAATATACATATTTACAGCAAAACACTGTGATTTTCTCCTGTTCTCTGATACCATCCATGTCCCCTGAACTATGTGAAAGAGGAGTAATGGTGCTGCTGTGGGCCAGACATGCCAGGGTTCCTATTGGTAGGCATGCATTCTAGCCATAGCTACAACAAAACAACTGCTCTCTATCTTGGTGTTGCACTCCCATGTGTTTAGAAAAATGGAGGTCAAGGGAGCTAAAAGCCCTGTGAAAATACTTTCTTTTGTTTGGATACTTATGTTATATTTAGAGTATTTAAAGATACTTAAATTAAGAACTTTAGAGGCTTTTCTTTAGGTGTCTACTTAAAAATATTGACTTTAACTAGAGGAAAACTAAGAAAATTTGTTTATCATTCTTTCACAGGTCAAGAGTTTTAGAATTCAATAAAATCAGATTGTTCTGATCTGTTTCAAGTTAAAATTTTCAGAAACGTCAAATTGTGGTACATACAGAGCTTTCTATTATGACCTCTGAGTATTCCTCTATCCTTGGAAACCTTCTACTGCTCTTCTTGAGACAGTAAAAACTTCAAAAAGAAATCTAGTCCTTCCAAGAGTAGAGCACTTCACATTTCCATAAAAGATTATTGATGAAGTAGAAAACTATTTAAGCATGTTATTAGCATTTTACAATTCAGATTAATTAACTAACTTCTACTTTTTTTGCCCCTTCTCAGAAGAGAATCCTTGTCACAGGAATCACTTCGTGTTGATTCAGAAATTGCTCCAAAATGAGCACTTTAACTTTTTTTTTATTAAATCCTTATACATCATTCAGACATTGCAGTGGAAAAGTAAACCAAAATGCATCTCATGTTCTTACACTTTTCCAGTATGCAGAAAGTAACCATGGTGTCCAAAACTATGAAAAGGTTAGAAGAATTATCAGGCACCATTAAAACACTTTGCATCTTGTATTGTAATGACTGAAAAAAATATATAATAAACAGAGGAAAATAATTTCCATACACCTGTCAGAAACATAAATCATTTAGGAAATAGGTAAAGGATAAGTGGGGGTTGCTTTCCATGTGTGGACTCTCAAATATAAATATGTCTCTACATATGAACACATACAGAAATATCAAAACCTCTAGAAATGTGTAAAAAAATATGCAGCTTCATATAGCAATAGGAAATTATTACATACCATATACATGTAAAAGTAATGAGGACTTTTAAGTAGGTGGGACACAATTATTTGCTTTAGAGTTCAGCCATCAAACAGCTCCTTTGCTTTTAGATCTAAAGGGAAGCACATAGGGAAACCTGTGTTAAAAGAGAAAGCTATGCTAAAGGGTAAATGTTAAAGGCATATCACTTCCAGCAACCATGGATCAGGAAGATGGGTCATATTATACCACCTCTTTGAGTTCAGTTTAGGTTTATTTTTAACTTGTTGCCAGCATTTTGTTGCATTGGGAACAGGAAAGGGGGAAAAAATCGTCTATTACTGTCAGAGAGTTTTTTCCTGATGCGTATTTTGTAACTGTCTTTGGTGAAAAGTGATAAGCTCTAATCCAGGGCTTTGGTGGGGTGGATAGAGTCCAAAAGGCAAAAAATAATTGTGAAATTTCACACTCAGCATTATGTTATTTGCAAGCTGCAATTCTGAGTCTTGGGAGATTGGGAAAATAATTGTATTGCAAAATGACAAGTATTAATTTGACATTGTAAAGAAAATATTTTTTTCTTGGTTATGAGTGTCCATTTCCTCATTTTGTAAAAGGATGTTTTTCTTTTGCTTTTCAAATACATTTGTCTTGCATTTAAAATTTCATTGGTTGATAGAGAAGGAAAAAATACCAAGCCTACTATTGCATCAGATCACATCTTGACTTTCACATTACACATCCTTTGCAGTCAATAATGTGTCATGATCCTTTCCTACCCCGACATCTGCTCTAACTTCAGAAGATGAAAACCATCAGACTTCTAAGTATTGCTCTGCCTCCCCAGGTAAACACTGTAGTATGCACCAATGTTTCCATTTCCACAAGTACCACCATTTCCACAAAGTGACATGAAGATTATGTCCTACTGATTAGAAATCCTATTGGTTTGCACTCTGTGGTCCCCTTTTCATGTGACATGTACCTCCATCTTTGAAAACCTAATGCAGATTCCACAGAATACTGTATAATGTCTTCTCTTGCACAATGGTTTTGTATGTCTCATATTATAATTACACTGCCATTTGTCATGAGGCCCAAGAAATAATAATAATAATAATAAATTCTTACATGTTTTCTATAGCTCTCCCTTTTTTAATACACTTCGATGGCATATTTTTCCAATACTTGACCTTTGCTAAGTTCTGTTCATTTCGGCAGTTCAGGATCATGAGTTTTACTCCCTGAAAAGATCTGAAGTTTAGGAAAACACACAGCAAACTTGAATGTTTCAGAATAGTCCTCTTACCATTCTGCTTTCTTCAGGCCTGGTCTTTGACACTGAACTAAAACAAAATCTTAGAAAATGAGTAAGTGGACAATACTGCTTGGCAGGAACAAGGGTAGTTTCCAGTGTCAAAGCATGGAGGCATGGCATGTCTTGAAAGAAATGAGTCAGGCTTTTCTGCCAGAGAAGCTCCCAAGGCTCACCTCTTCCTTTCATATATTCATGCTTTGTGACATGTTGCTGTCCTTGAAGCTCCACACAGATGATAACTATGACAGTAGTTGCTTCCACCTGAGATATGCACAGGGAAGCTATTTTCTAATAAATATTTCTTCATCCTGCCATGACCTTCCATTAAAATGAACATTGCACAGAACCAATCTTATTGAACAAAGACATTGAAAACAAAACTGACTTAGTACTGACTTCTGCAATTCCCTTTCCTTTGTGCAAAGTGTCTACCTAATATCTGACCATTGGTGCTTAACCCTAGTATGGAATACTAAAGCAAGATCATTATTTCTTGATATACCCAAACAAAAAACCTTTTTGTTTGACATCATTTTTTTACCCAACTTCAGGCAAAGCAGCATTTGGCTACTTATAACAAAGCTTTTTGGCCTTGAACAAGGTATCAGTTGTACAGCACTCAGATAATTAATCCACTTTTAGAGAAGATGAAATGATTACAGGCAAAACATGGTGCTACTTTATTTACATCACAGCCAAAAAGGATTTTGCTTTTGCCTTAAAAGGGGACAAAACACTACCTATGCATCCACAGCAACACCTTTTACATAAACAACTATAAACTTTTCCTGCTGCTTGAAAAAGGAAAAGACAGAGGAAAAGAAAAAGAAAAGAGGTATCCCCAATGGAACCACTGACATTTGGCACTGACTTAGTCCTGCCTGGTAGCAAATAGTAGAAAGAGAATGAGAAACAGATTCAGAGTTTTCTAAGTTTCAACCTTTCATTAATAAGCTGACTGAAACAATTATTGCTGGACTAAGAAATCTGCAGTCTGCTGCAAAACTCTTGTTCACATTCCTCCCCGGTCCATGGGGTTTGGACCAGGGTTCAGAAGCCACATATGTAAAAGCCATTGTTATTTTGGCATTTTACATTGTTTTCCTATTTAGTGTCAAATTTTCAGAAATAAAGGATTAAATATTAGGAACAATACTCAGGAAAACCAGATTGTACAGATGACAGGGATTACAAATCACGTCAGTATGTGCCAGAAAGCTCCTTACAGCTCTCACATAAGCTGCAGAGATGCAGCCTGAATCTCCAGAAAGCAGACATTCCCTGCCACAGTTTTAAAAGGAGGCACTTACCAAGCCTATGTATTGTTCAATCACTACAAATACTTCTGTTTTTTTCTTGATTTCTAGAAAGATATTTTGCTCATGCCATATTAGAATGACAATGACATCCAAGTCAAGGCTAAGCCCACAGCAAAGTGATGAACATCCTGTCTGAATGTGGTATACATATATATAGCCACAACACAAACCACTGTTTTATCTTTGTATGTCCCCTGGATGTTTGCTGCAATCATCAAGCAGTACTATATTCAACAGTAAAAAAGGAGTAGAAAAACACTTGTAGATTGGAATGTCACAATAAAAGAAGAAAAAAAGAAGACAATAAGAATTAAACCCTTTCTTGTATGTGTTGTACATTTTCTACAGATGCACACATGGAAGCAGACACAAGCATAAGCATGGGACATTGAATAGGTTGTTTGATATTTAATCAGAATGCAGCTGTTTATATATTCGGTCTGTCTCTGGATTTTTCATTAAAAATATGTGGTTAACAGCAGCCAACCTGATTTGCATGTGTGTGTGTGTGTCTGATTTGTTCACCGCTATGCCTCCTGTGTCCTACATCTTAATCACATCCAGGCACCCGCCCCATTACATTACCAGAAGGGAAGTGATGGACATCCCTTGACTCTCTTCATGACCCTCTGATAATCCTGTTTCACACACAGGCTCCCTGCTGTATGAAACACAAAAGCTGCCACTGTAGTTCTTTACTTCCAGTCGATATTCTGACAGACTTGATCTAGCAAATTAGTATGCCGTGGTAGGGGCACGACAAAAGACCCTTTTGACACACTCTGAATCGATACAAAGGCCAACAGAGAGCCATTTCACCGTAGTTCTGTTATTTTTCCCCTTTTGATGACCCTTCTTCTTCTTCGTTTTTTTTTTTTTTAAGCTTGTATGACCTTGTCAGATTTAAAAACATAATGTTAGAAAAGTCATCCTTGGACAGGAGAAGAAAAATCTAAACATGCAGAAATTCAAGAATAACAATGTAAAATTAAAATACAGCTGGATCAGAGGAATAGATTTTCTTGTGTGAATTTGTTTGTCCTTCAAACTGCTGAAATCCCCACATGCATCCAGTGTCAGAGTGTAGAATTAAACAGTGTTCTGGCTGTGAAGACTGTGTTACATCTGTTTATTGTTATTTTTTTGTTTTGACAAAGATGAACAGTTTATCTTAGACTATTAAAAATGTATGTCTTAGTCATATTTCTTGGTATTAAGTATCTTGCAATTGCATCAAGCATTTTACAACTCAAAATTGTACTCACCTTTACTTAATTTCAAAGTGCATATGCTGTGAAATTTAAATGAATTTATGCTGATATTTATCATACTGTACAAAGAAAAATACTTTCCTGCATGTTCCATATATATAAAAAACTCTATAAAGAACATCTTAATTTGTATCTGAAAGTTTATCTGCAGACATTACACTTGTTTAAGATGATGATGTATTCATAGAGGAACTTCAGGCTTAATTGACTTACACCTTTAAGCAATATTTTTATATGCATTTCTCTAACCCTGCAAGAATTACTCATGTCAGAGTCATTGTAGTTTTAATTAGGTTTACATCTTTATCAATGTAATTTCTTTTGTGTTGACCAAGTCTGTGTAACAGATTTACATTTCAGTCTTTAGGAAACATGCACAAATGAGTATGACAATTATTTATCTCATAATAGATACTTTTATGTTTCTATATCCGGGTACATAAAAACACTACAGCTTTCCCTTATAATTTTAAACATCTACTTATGTCATAATAGGCCCTAATTCTTGTAATCTACATGCCTTCCTATTCTTCTGAAAGAATGATCTATCTTCTTAAATGAAAAATAAGCACTCAGATACTCCATAATTTCTTTCTCATGGTAACAAACTAAAAAATTACCTACTCAAACTCACTTTCTAAACCTAATCTTTGAATTTTAAGTTTTCAAACTGAAAGAAAACTTAAGTCAATAAAAAATGAGACATTCCCAGCTTTGGAAAGCACTTTACTGTAGCTCACAGTGCACTATTTTCCAAAAATACAGGTGCACAGATTACTCTTAGTGTTTGCTGTACAGTATGTACATTTGACCTCTGCTGCACTGCAGCATTTTTCAACACATAAACCTTGTTCTCTCAAATAGAACTACTATATAAACACAAGGGATAAAGCATATTGTGTAAGAAATTCAGGCCACTTCAGAAAACTCAGTTTGATAACAGAGACAAAATTACACTAGCAGCTTTATCTAGCCCAAGAGTACCAGACCCAACCCCCTTCCACAAAGCCCACAAGGCACAAGTTGGCATATCCAACTACCAGATACCAATGGACCACAAAAACTTTTACTTTTTACACCAACTCTGATCCACACCAAGAGAATATTTTAATGGGAAATGTATCACATATCTCTGAGACAGAGAACTGTGTCCTGAGATAAATATATCACAAATTTGCATGAAGCAAGATACCATTAATCTCATCATAGCATCCATATGCACGTGATCTTTATGAAGTCCACATTTACAGAGCAATAGGTTGCATTACAACTCCAAGTCATTAAGGCAGAACACTGTTGCTATGTACAGTCCTTCTTTGACATATATCAGTCTTCTTCCTTTTAGGAAAAAAAGCCTACAGTATATGACAATTATTTTAGAAGAGGTTAGGTTAAGAAACTGCAGCCTGACTTTATATCAGGAGCAGCCATGGATGTACCTTGTCATGTAAATTAGGTGTTCCTTCTTTTCCCCCTGTAGACAACCAACCAAAACAAATATAATAATCCTTCAGTTTGGTATACAAATGCTGCATGGTAAGTAGGTCTCAAATAAAACACTTCTACTGATAAAAATGTCTAATTACTTTTAAGACCTTGGTTTCCAATTGCATCTGCTTTTTTCAACCCAAGCAAAACCTGGGTTTATGGGCAGCTGAACTCTGAGACTCACAGCATGGCAGGTTCAGTATTGGAGACTGCAAGGATCTGAAAGGAGGGAAGGAAGAAAAGCAAAAGGAGAAGGCATTTCTGGGGCATTGCTTCTTCACAGGCACATATGTTAGTGCACACCTTATTATGTAAAGCTAATATGGAATTGGTTACTACCGTTCCCTTTACTCACTACTTCCTCAAAATTTGCCTCTAGTGGGGCATGGTCTCAGGGGAATTGGTGCTATCCTGATTTCCAGATTTACCATTTCATATTCTTTCATTAGTCATCTTTATTTCTCACTGTTCCTGATGCTAAGCTGCACTGCTAGTGTGCTAAAACTATATGGCTGCTAGCACACTGTCTGATATTTGTCCTATGCTTGTGCATCCTCATGGGGTCTTCCTCCCCTGAAACTCTTTTGGACCCTTTTTTTAAGCTGTAAATTTATAACACTAAAAACCCTTTAGGTCTGTTTTTGACAAATTATATCACTCTAAACTCTGCCTCCTCCTTCACACAGGACAATGTCATGTTTTCTGCTTGTAAGGTCAGACCAAGAACCCAGTTATCCAGAGGACTAAGCCAAAAATCCCTGTGACTCCCATTCAGTTCTCTCCTTCTGAGTTGCAGAGGGATGAGATCTTCCTCAGCAAAATCAAGTGGGCTGGGTGCAAAACCAACAGCAGTCTCCTATTTTCTGACAAGATTTTAGGAGAAAAAGAACAAAATAATGTGAAAAGATAACACTGGGAGAAGAAAGAGGCAACATCTGTACTGTGACTTAATCTCATTGTTTTAAGTATTACATTCACACCTTGTGGTAAATATTTTCTATGTGGTGTGTGTAAAATTGATTAATGTCTATTCCTTCTTTCTTACAAATGTCTGAAATTCTTCATAAAAGCATAAAATACAATGGCTAGATCTGTTCAGCAAGGAAGGATACAAAAAATACAAGTAATTTAAATACATCCAGAACCTTTTTCTGGAACTAATACCAGCTGATATGGAATTGCAAGCCTCTACAAAGTTCAATCCTACTATTCAGCAAGATGGAAAGGTAACATCTAGACTGCCTTCTGGGAAAGTTGCCTAGTGATTGCTTTTGTGACATGGAATTGTTGGGAAAGACTTTGTTGCTATGGGCCATGAAAGGGACTTTTGCAACACATTGATGGCACAGATGTTGCTGAGATCCCATGCCTGTGAGTGTTCCTAGGTACTGTTTAATGGAATAGATATCATCTTCTGCTCCCATAACTCAGCTGATCCTAGTCTTTTCCACTCATATGATACTTCCCAGATGGCTCTCAGTGTCTATTCTTCCATGTCTCAGAATAAAAAAGAGGCAATCTGCCTGGTTAAAAATGCATCTGTAGGTCTTACTGTGATTTAGCAGGAGTTTCACTTCTCAGCAGCTCCACTCACTTCAGGACAGTCAGTTCCAATTTGTGTTTGCTTGAAATCAGAATCAGTCCACTATGTATTGACTAAACCTACTGCATGAACATCAATTTTTAACTTCTGCCAAGCATAGACTCTATTTTGGAGTTTGTCTTCTTTCTCTTAAACTAGTCTTTGACCTCAGAGAGAGCATTATCAAAGATAGAAGTATTCAACCCAGGAAAAGTGAAACCTTTTATTTCATATAGTGGATAAAGGCAATGTCGTGTGCTACTCGTCCATATAAGCATTTTCAAATTAATGTTAGGTAGCTGTGCTTACTGTTTTCCTCATCTACTATATTATTACTACAATTTTTTATCTGTATGTTTATACTGCAGTCCTATCTACCCCTCCTAAGCACATCATAATTTACCTTTAGCATCATACCTGCAAAAGAGGAAGAGTAATCATTCCAGCTTAAATCTTTCACTTCTTGCAAGACTTTTTCCTACAGCTTCAGTGAATGAATCATAATGTTTATTTTATTCTAATCCAAGAATCTCAAACAACTGACACAGTGTGTAGCCAGCTAAATGTCAGCCTCTATTAATAGGAACATGTAAACATAATCCAATATTTAAAAAACAAACACTCAAGAGCTGGTGTCTTGCTGTACCTCTAGAATCAGCTCCTCAGCTGGCATGAATCCACATGGCAGAAGCACTAAAGTGTGGTGCATTATGGCAAAATTCAATTTTCTAATTGACAGTGGACCCAGTGTGCTTCACTAGAGCATGCAGATGAAAGCCCCAGGCTGGCCAGATGAAAGCAGGGAGATGTACGGTCAGAGCATCTTAAAAAAGATACAGTATTTAGACCCTTCTACCAATCACTGGGTGTGAGATTTAGGTGGAATGAAAGGATGAAATAAAATTATATATACTAAGGAAAAAGAAGACAAGAGTGATGATTTCTTTACAGTTACTCAAGGACTCTTGGCTATTTTTTCATCCTTATGCTTCAATAGTATCCTTGTCATTATATAATTTTATCAGACCAGTTTGGATACTGGTAGCAAAACCGCATTTGTGACATTATTGCTCTGCCCTATAATAAAATGAGAAAATATCTACTTTACTGTTCTAGAAATGTTGAAATTCTACCAAAAAATGTCAGGAGTCAGTATACAGTTTTTCTCCCTGCATTGAAAAAAGTGATATTATTGGTCTGTCTGAATTTGTACTGATTTGTACTGCCCCTGTGCCAAGCAGCAGACTGGCATCACTCCTCCCACCACTTAATGGGCAGACGTAACAACATCTGAGGGGGACATCAAATAAAAAGCTTTGTGTGAATAAGGTTGGGGAAGAAAATTTTAAAGCCAAAGATGATGGCAAAGTACTGAAGAAGTTTTCAAGTGCACTTGTCTGGCCAAATTAAACATTTTTTTAAAGGATGATTTAACAAAACAATATCCTCCTCCCTTCACAATATTTTTTCTCATTTGTTAGTAAAGCCTGTCTGCATTATCCTCTCCCCACAACAAAATGAAAACAAATATGCAACAGGCTTCACGTTTGTTATATCTTAAAGAGTAACAAGAGAGGGAGAAATAAAAGATTTGTCTTCATATTCTCAAAAAATAGATATAAAAAAAATAACCTTGAGACTCATTTCAGGAAAATAAACAAATCAACATTCCTTTCAGGTCACCTTTGAAACTTCAGGCTGCCTTTTGTACTGAATTGTACTTATATTCACTTACTAATCTCCTCACATATTACAGATTTCACAAGTGACTTGTGATGTTGAATTGCTAGAGCTATTTGTACAATTCCCATGTTATTCTTGTTTGTCTGTTTGCTTTACCCAAATTGGAGAGAATGCACTTTTAAAGTAGCTGTCAAAGTGTGACTCATCTGGAAAGTCAGTAATTACTTTTCATAAAGTAATATGCCAGAACACACAGAACTCATAAGAATTGGATGAGGTATTGGGATACATGTACATAGATTCTTACCTACCGCTTTTCACAGTTCAAATAATCATAAAAACCTCTTTAAAGCAAATGCATAAATTTACCCCTTAAGTGCAAAAGGAAAAATACATTTTTCAGAATATATGTATTTTTGAAAGGCCTTTCAAGGAAATATTGAAGGAAAAACTCCTACACTTTTAAGCATACTTTGAAGTGTATAATATTAAAATAGTTTCCTAAACCTTGCTCTCCTTTAGTTTTAGAACTAAAACTAAACTGTATTAGAAGAATAACTGCTCTTTGCTGTTATTAAGAAAAATATCAGAATCATTTGGACAGAGATGACATCAAAAGAACAGAGAATTAATAGCTTTAGTCCTTATTTTTTACCTAAAGCATTCACAGTTTCCATTTATAACACCCTCTTAGCTCCACAGTTCAGCTGTAGACCACAAAACACTAGAGCATCTATCACCAGAGAGCTACACCACCTTGCATCCAAAACAAAATTACAAATATATGAGTCTTTTCTCATCTGTGCCTTTAAACACAGCCTTGGGATAGGAGTGATAACCCATTCTAATAGTTTTAGAAATAAATAGAAAATAAAACACGTAAATTTTTTCTCAAACCAAAATGATCAGTTTCATTATAACTTGACCCAATAAACAAACAAATTGCATTTTGCCTCTGTGGACTGACAATGGCAAAGTGGACCTGCTATATGGGCTTTTGTTGTGACATGTAATATGCATCACAGGGGGAACTGTCAATGGGTATTTAAGGGGACATGACAACCCCATTAGGTTCCCTTATGAATCTGCCCTTGAGTAAATGACTACCCTCACCATGGAGATTTCATTGCTGAGCACAACAACAAAAAGGAAGGAAAAAGAAAGTTGTGAACAGGGACAGTATCAGTGAAGGTTAGAAAAAAATCAAAGATTCTGTTTGTAAAGAGGTGGGAAGCCCACTGGAAATGAGCAGCTTTTAATTCTTTACTGTACCAGTAAAACTGAACAGACTTTGACAATGCAATGGTCCATACTTCTCATCAGTTGTCTGAGCATGATTTTCCTCTTTGAAATTTTTCTACTTCAGAATTACTTGAGGTACTGAATTTCTCAATCACACATCATTGAAAGCCTGAAGAATATAATCAAGGGCCAAGGGCTTTCAAAAAATATTAATTTTCTTTGATTCACCTGCACAGTGTTAAATCTCTTTAAACATGGCTGTATTTATTTGTATAGTTATAGAGTTTTTATTTGCCATAGATTTTTTTCCACACCTATGGGCAGTGTATCTTCTCATGTATCTACATGGATGTTTTTGATGTTTAAATCTTTGCCTATCACTTGCGTATATGGCTTCTTTTCTTCTTCCTCCCTGTCCTTGAGCAATCAGGTCAATAGCTACAGCCAAACTTGGCAGCTGTTAGAGCAAGATGTCAAATGTTGAAATATATATTCTTCCTGCAATGGCATCATGGCCTGTGGCTAGTCCTTTGTATAGATTCACTGCCAGCATTGTGGCTGTATTCAGTGCTGACTGCTTGCGGGTGTAGAACTGCCTGTAGGATTATATCAAAGTCATACTATTATGTAGCTGACTATGTTGCTTTCACTCCTTAGATGGCATCATTTTCTGGCACTAATTTAGCTGCATGATATTTTCTTGCATCCATTTTTATGCTGTGTGCCAAACCATCTCACAATCCCCAGTAACTTAACTCTTGTCATTAGTCTTGAATTATTTCATTCCCTTCTTTTAGAGAAAATGTTATTAAACCTGGGATAATATAAATAAAACCAGGGGAAAAAAATAAGCTCGTTTTTAAAGGTTTATTTTTTAAAATGAATATGTGTACTTAGAGTTTCAGCCATTGTCTTCAGATAGACCCCTATTCCTTCTGTTCAAATGTTTTTGACTTTGATGTACAATTAAGCAGATAATTTTGCTTTGGTCACTCAAAAATAATGTGACCAGATAGCTGAACTAAGATGCACAAAGTCTAATACTCATTTGCTAAACTTCTAGGAGCAAAATTATTTTTGAAATGTCATAAATACCTCCAGAAGCATACTAATCATTGACAGTAATCTTCCCAATTGTAACCAAAATCCACTTCATTTTTTTCACGGAACCTAAAAAGTTATCAGGTTATTTTCTCACAGAATCTTTCAGAAATTATACAAATATTAAAAGGGCTGCAGTTTGTGTGAACTCTCTTTTGAAAAATTTTGCTTTGGAAAAGTCTTTGTGCCTGGGATCTATTTGCTGCAGGGAAGCATCAAAGAGTTTGGTCAGAGATACAGGACACAAGCAGTCACATGATGCAGACTGCTACAGCTGGGGCACTTGAGGTACACTAGAGATGGAAGGTAGCACTCCTAAAGAATCAAAAAAAAAGATAGGAAATCTGTGAGTTTGCCCAAAGAATTTTTTTTTCACTGATGCCATGCTTCTGAGACTTGAATGCACATAAATAAGATAGTCTTGTAAGTAGGGTCTAAAATAATTTTTGCAGGCTTATGTTGTGCTTATGTGCTGCTGACAGAGTTTGTTGCCTATCAAGACAAAGGTTTTAGGGAATAAAATGGTACAACTTTTTGCTCTTCAAGAAACACTTGAAAAATCTTTTAGGAACTATAAACAATAGGAAATCCAGCTTATCCCATAGACCATACACAGATAGAACATGATGTGTAGACAAGAGTCTGGATTGGATATTATAAACATCGCTATTGGTTCCAATGCTGAAGTTTTATTTTAGAAAAAGAAATCTTCATGCCAATTAACACTTGAGAAAGGAATGCAGAAAAGGAATTGTAGTATGAAATATTAAGAACAGAAGGAGTTTAGTTGGTGAACTGGTTAACATACTTCAGTTGAGTTCTCTTATAAAAATTTCTTTTTTAAAACTTGTTTTCTTGGAAAAAATTGTCAGCTTGCCAAATAGTTCTCAGTAATGTGACTGTTGGAAAAATCAGGAATATTGTTACAGTATAGGAATTGGATGTACAAATATGGATCACAAATCCACACTCTGACGTACAACTTGTAGATATAATTTCTGTAGGCAAACACTTTCTTCAAGATAGTTTTGAAATGATAGGTCTGAAAATTAAATATCTCTGTAGATACCTAATCCCTCCTTGCAATCTTGGAAAAGGGATTTTAAAAAACTGAATGGGGGAAGGACAGCCAGCAGCACTCTTTCTGCCCCCAGAGCAGGTGTCTGTCTTCTGGGTACATCAGGCAGATGGAGAGCTTCAGCCTTGGATCTCTTGTCTCTTACTATAGCTATACCGCTTAAAGACCACAAACTACAAGGGAAAAAGAATGGCTCAATGAAATACTCAATTCATTATTGTATTTGGAAAATCTTTATTCGTGTGCACAGACATTACTAGGAAATATCATAATAAGAGAGGTAAATCAGTAAAAAGAAAAATTCTCAAGTTTGCTTTTATTTTCATAAAATTCATACTTGAGTATACAGAACACAATTTTTATGACTGACATTTTACTCATTCTAATAATTTGAACCAAGGTAAAGCTTTGATGCAGAAAGTTATATTCTGGCACACTCTATTAAATTCAGTCAGGTATTCTGTGAATCATAGTGTATGTACACCACAATGTATGACAAAATTAATACACGTATTTTTTATCAATTATTTATATATATATTTGAATCTGTTCAGAACTGTCAGCATCTCTCTTACGGGCAATTTCACTCAGTCAAAATTTGGCTCTTTGTTCCTTAGTTCTTTTAGTGATCTGTGTGTATCCCTATGCCAACTTGCCTTTATCCATCTTATTAATAGGGACAACCGAGGAAAACAAATGTCCAACAAACAAATCCTCTAATAGTATATTGATTTAACATCTGCATGAATCTTAAAACTGCTGAAATCACCTAATTTACAAATAAAATGCAAAATGTGGCAGTGAGCTATTTTCTTATCTTCTAGAAAGAAAAATAGGATGGGTATTTTTATATTTCATCTCCAAATGCTACCATAGGGATCTGACCTAGATTTAAACTCTTATCTCCAGAGATGAAAGATCTCCACATTAATCTACTGTTGCTCAAACATGTGGCTTTACATACATCAAGAGAGGGGCAGCTCATGAAGTTGAACTTCAGCTGCTTATCTTTTGTTCTTCACTAGAGCAGGGCAGTGAAATGATCCCTCTCCTTTCTCATCCCCTCCCCCAAAACAGGAAAAGAAAAGAAAGAAGCTTAATCCTCTCTGGTACAAATTTCCCTAATATTCAATAATCACTGCCTGTCTCCTTCCCTGTGGGAGACGTCTGGTAGCATCTGTGCCAGCATATGTTAGACATCTCTGAGTGGGTCACTACCTCATTTTGTCACCCACTACTCTATCACCTAGAGAGACAGCAACATCCCTCCAGAACACAGTGCTCCACAAGACATAGCCCTGTCATGTCTCTCTCAATAAACTTGGTTCAGTACACTTTAACCATTCTCTGTACACTTTAACCCACTAACTGTGGTTAACCCACTCTTAACTGAATCCTTTTCACAGTGGGGTTGAGTGAAAGAAGCGCTATCATGTGCATTGCTTTAAAATAAGACCTCTGATGCTAATTTCAGACCTGTACCTGAGAGGGAAAGGGAAAAACCCCACAAACTGGGTTCTTATAGTTCACTTAATATGCTTTAAATTCTTTGTACAATACTCATATAATTTACAAATAGGTGGTATTTCAAATCTCACCTGTGATTCATTTCTATGGCAATAGATTTTATTAATGGCTGTGATATAAAGTCTGCTTTTTCTTTCGTTAATTCAACAAAATTAGACTGAAACATCTGGCTGCATTAGCTCTCAGAAGTTATTTGAGAATTGCTTTTCTTTTTCAGTGTGTGGTGGAATGATGTATTGTAGGACCGTTTTCAGCAGAGATGCCATTTCTGAAGTGTGCACCAAGGTTTTTCCAGGCTAATGACTCTTACATCTGCTCTTCATTTCAGGCCTGCCTTGAGTTTTTCTGTAATTGTGGCTGATCCTCAGAAAGTTTCAATTTTTTAAAGCCTCAAAATAGTCAACCTCTTATTAGGATTCATCTCTCATTATTTCTGATATTGAGCTGAGTTAGAATAGGTATCTAAGAATTCTAATTTTTTTTTCCCCCGTCAAAGGACTAAAAACTGCTAAGTGATGAACCTGCTAAACATTTATGGAAGTCAATTTAATTTCTGTGCACCTAAAGCACAACTAAAACAAAATAAAACAATCATTAAAGTACTATTCTCCAGGTTTAGATCCTGATTCACAGCGAAGTGAAATTAATTGGTGCATCTTGATCTTCTTTTAAGGTAGCACTAGGCTATGTGGAATTTTACTCTTCACAGTGATCAGAAAAATTGTCAAATAACTGAATACGGGATTCAACAGTCAGTTCAGCTTTATCAGACACAATATTGAAGTCTTTCCCTAGGCTGGGTAATCTAGAACCATAATATTATCTGAAATGGGGATTTGTACACCTTGAAGAATTAAAGAAATTAAGGAATCAAAAAGAATGAAAAAAATGAAGTCAAAAAAACATCCTCTGAAACTGTACCATGTGTTTCTATACCTCCATCCACTTCATTCTTCATCAGTGTTTCTGCACAAGAGCAGCCCTTCACTGTCATTTGAACAAACTATCTGGCAGATAAAGAAATGCTGATCTACAGAACTCATTTCTCTTCTATGTGATGATGTAGTGTGAAATGCCTCGCAAATTTTTTGAGTCATAAAAACTGTGATGCACTTACAGACATGATAATGATGAAAAAGTTTTTGAAGTGAGTTATGTTCACTCTATTAGGCTTAAACATAATCAATATTTGTTATAATAAGGGACATTGTAATACTTTCTTCCTCTTTGAAATCTCCAGATTACTAAATATGTATTAGGAGACTAGAAATTATGATTTTATGCATTATTTATTTAAAAGAATCAGTCCTATAAGATGACAAAAAGTAGAATGTAAAGATTGTGCCCAGGTACTGTGGTATAAGTTCAGAGTCAGCAGGATAGTTGTGGACAGAATATGGCCTCAAGTGTTTAAAATATAGTCCTTGCAAAAATCCAGACATTGAAGGACAGCTGAGCTCATGGGTGCCAGACTACTGCTAATTTTAGAAACCTGTGACAACAGGGTTTGATACTAAAAAACCTGATAGACCTCTATGTGTAGTAGTAGCATGAACAGCGTTGCTGTAATTGCATTTTCTTTCTTTCCTGCTAGATAGCAAATAATCAATACCCAAGGAGAAGCTGAATAAGAATTTTTCAATGATTTGTAGTGTTGTTTGACAGGGGTATGACTTTTTTGACTCTGAAGTCAATTGTCTGATTCAAAATTATTTCTGTACTATTTTCTAAAGTGTGCATTAAAATTTGCCTGAGAAGGTATTGTCAAGCAAAGAATATTTCATAGTGTTTTCAGGAGTTTGTTTGAATAATCATGCTGAATTTCTTTTTGTTACTGAGTACCTTAATAAAGAATCAATACTGCAGCAGTCCCCAGAGGAGTGAATCTCCACACGGTCTTTTGCTTGGTTCAGCTGACACTGAGAATATCATGCAAAGATGTGCACAAGCATTTCAGCAGACTTGTCCTCTTACTGATTAGACCTAGGGAGATATTTGATTACTGAATAGTTGAGCAACATGCTTTGCCATCCCTTCCCAATTTAATTTGCAATTTTGCTACACTGTGAGATGTCACTGACAAGTTATTAGGGTTTTGCATTTGAAGGATGCAATGAGGTGAAATAAAATAAAATGAGGTATGAGGTGAAATAAAATAAAAAAATAGAGAGTAAGAATGAAATGCCAGACAATCATATCCCCTTATCTTTACAGCTGGAGTGGGAATCATATCTGATGAGAAGAGGTTTTGAGTGAAGACATGTCCTAACTGTTTTCATAAACAGATTGGGATTGCCATTTATCTACAAGATTTGTTTATGTCTGCGCTATACCCTTGCATAAATCCATGCAAAATCCTCAATCAGAGTACTTGAAGATAAATTATTGAAAATTAATTTACAGAGTTTTAACTGTTCCTTGTCTGTTTTACCTTTCAAGGCCTAAACAGTAATTGTCTACACATATTGGTATTTAGAGTCTAAGAGACTTGTGTGATCTAAAGGACTAATCAGAAAGCAGAGGGTGGGGTACCAGAGTACAAAATAGAATAGAAAAAAGGTTTTCATTCTATAACTCTTTAAAACATCCTTCTTTTTTCCAAGGTTGGATGCACAGGAGAACATAAGTCAAAAAAGGGAAAATATGGGAGAGTGATATAGGAGAGAAGGTATGTTTTGATGTAGTCATTTTAATGTGATAGGAACACAATCTGCAGCTTCTCTCTCTGACTCTGTGGGACATCTAAGGCACAAGTAGGGAGATAGGACAAATTCTGCTCTGGATGAACACTGATTACATTCAAAAAGAACTAAACGCAGGTTGGACTAAACAGTCTGAAGGAATTTGTAAACAGTATCTCCCCAGCATAGAGGCGAAATGGGTAATTTGGTAGAGCTTTACTGTGTGGAATTGCAGAATTGTGTAAATGCTCGCGTGGGCGTAGATAAGCCCTGTGTGCATCCAAAAATATATTCAGACTCTTTACTGAATTTTCCACTAGCTGTAGATCACATAGTTTACCAAATTTACCCAATAGAGAGTTTTCTTTTTCTTCTTCATTGGAAAACTATATCTAGTGAGTAATTATTTTTTGTCAACTCTTTCAGTGCTTTCCCCAGTTCCCTTGTATGAAGAAAAGAATATTACTGATATCCATATTAAATTTCTGCTAACAATAGAATCATACAGTCATGGAGTGGGAGTATTGCTCTTGATCACAAGTACATTTTCATTTATTTTGGGGCCAAGATCTATCTGAGCCTTCCAAACTTCCTCTTTATGGATGAATTAGCTCACAAACTTTATTGTTTAGATGTCCAAGAAAAGAATTGCTGTTATGAGTGCTTCCTTTCATGATACTGTGGTGGTAGATTTCTACACAGTGTCTATGTAATATACTCTGTTTTCAAGATTCTGCCTTGGAATTATATTGTTCATGAAATAACTGCAAAGAGCCAAGAAGTAGAAAATCTAGAACATTCTTGTTCCTCAGAGGTTTTTTATTAAATAATTCATTAACTGAAGAAATATGTTGAGTATATTGAATACTCATTATATCTGTAAAAAAAATAAAATTTTTCTTTAAATCCTTGAGGAAGGTTTTTTTGAAATTTGCTATACTCTTACCATATACTCCAGAACAGTTTAGAATTTAATTTCCCATCCATCAAAATTTGCCTCTTTCGATTTATACTCATTAAGAGGGAGGAGAGGCCATTCACTCTGTGGGATGATATTTCTGTAGGCACAAACCTCACTAAACATCACATTAGAACTGAGGGCTGGAAGGGAAATATGGTGTTCAAAGAAAAGCAGGATTTGTTACTTTAGTACATACCTTCAGACAGAGACTAATACTTGTACTAAAATATAAGTTTTATAGCACATTAGTCTAATATTGGGCTACTGCATATATGACATTTCTGTCATGTAAATCAAATTGTAAATGTTTTTATCATGAAAGGAAAATGTAAAGAGAGTATGATGGTCACAGTATTTAAACACATGGTGCCAAATGTTGTCAAGGAGGGGTGACTTCCCCCTGCAATCGGTAGGAAGGCTCAGTAGAATTTAAAGAGTTAGGTTGTGTCTAAAATGCATGGTGAAAAACCATGAGCTAAATGGAGCAGACTGGAGGCAGTAAAATGTGCAGAAGTGATTGTTCAAAGCTCCTGCCAGTGACACCACCCTTCAGGGAATGTCACTGCAATGTTTTTCTTGCACACTCCCTGGTTCACTTCCCATCACTCACTCTTTGTCACATCCTTACTCCCTCTCTTAGTCCCTGGTCACACCTCAGCTCCCCTTGCTCACCACTCCAGTCAAGGACTGGCTATTACTACTTTGGGAGTAGTCTACAAATAGGGAATTGTTGAGAACATCCCTCTACCATGTATCCATGGTCTTCTTTAAAACACCATAGCTGGCAAATGGAGAACCATGATGTTTTCAAGGCAGGGTCAGCAAAGCTTTACACAGTTGGTATGTTTCCTGATATAGCTCATACTCTCCCTGTGGTAACCAGTCTTGGACCGAAACACTTCATCTCATAAAAGGCCATAAAATTCCATAAAATCAAGGGATTCAGCTTAAGAGTAATTAAAAAGATATGTTCTTGTGTAGAAGAGGCTTTGGCTTTTAGAGTATGGTTTGAGGCCTGACTTCTTTTTAAGACTGTTTGAAAACTGAAATTTGAGTGGAAGATCCCCAACAATAGTATGCAGTCATTTTTGACTACCTGTAAATTCCAGCTATGAAACAATAAGGCTTTCAGCTTAACAAATACTGAAAATTTACACTTTATTCACCAACTTGAAAATGTGTTATATTTTTCTCATTAAAGTCATGCTCTTTTGTCAGAGGTAGTTTTCTATTTCTGCTGTGACTCGTTAAACTTCATTGCAATGCTACAATGACTCAAATGATCAATCTGAGAAAATATTAAGACCAGTTACAAAAAATTATTTCCAATAAATATATTGTTTTACACTACAATTCTCACAATGAGAGAAAGAAAGAGGTTTTTCAGAAATCATATAACTCAGGAAAGTTGTATAGCTTCTCAACACTATGTCAGTGAATTCAGAGATTATAGATATTATTTTCCAGACAAGTTTGTGACATTGCATTCTCATGTGCCTGGTAGCTAAAATGTGTGTGAACTCTGTATATGTGCATATGCATATGTACAATTTTGGGTGTTACACACTTTTTCCTTCTGCATTTTCATGTCGGTACTTATGCATTTTCACCTAAGTAGCTTTCATTTCTCTATTCAGCACCAAAACAATGAGGTTTCTCAGAAATTGCCAAAAATGCAGAAGGGTGGCAAGAATGCTTTGTTTGCTTTGCAGTAAGTGATAGCAAGTTGATTATGTGCAGTTCCTACTCGAGGAGATGCAGAACTTCTACACAAAGTGAAAGGTAATACGCAATGCTAAAGCCATGCTAACTCTGAGTATGCATTCTGCAATATTACCTCTTAAACCAGGATTATAACCTGGGATTATAACAGGGACAACCAGAAAGTTGAGAAATGCTTATTAAAAATTGTTGCTTCTGCTACAATCAGAAAAATTTTATTTTCTCAAGTATGAAACACCACAAAACAAAACTAAAAAAGCCTAATTCTGCAAGCTCACCACACAAGATTGTTCTGGTTAAATGGTTCAATATGAGACAGTTTCACTTCAGTGTTATTGACAAAACAGTGCATTCATCAATAAATATGTCATCTCTTGTGCTTTCTGATTCTGCTTTGCCTGTAAACATTCAGTCTCCTGGATAAACATACCTACTGAAGGACTGTATTAATGTTCTACATTCAGAAGACAATCATTAGTCATAGGTCATAAAATTTGCTAAGAAATGCATAATCTCTTAAGACTAATCATAAAATAAAATTTAAAAATTAGGTTATCTGATGCCATTAAATAATACATATTAAAATTACATTGCTATTATTTCTTTAATGTCTTTATTTATCATTAATGCCACAAAATGGTAGCCAGAGGAGCAGGCACTTCTTTTACTAGATTCTCCCAGTCTGAAAACAAACTCAGAAGTGAACAAGGTAGAGGGACAGCATATTTTAAACAATGCACTGGGAGTGATTTTCTTGGTTTTCTTACATTGTGCTCAGGTTTGGCAGCAGGACAGGTAGCGTTGGTTATTCATCAAATGTTTTCATCAGTAGAAGTTGTTTTGAAGGAAGAAGCTGAGTCATGACAGGTTTGCAGTCTGATGGGGGCTTGTCAAAGGTACTGTTTTTATGGGAAACACCTGAAATATGGAACCGGTACAACTGAGAAAGCAAAGGTTCATGATTAAGTTCAAACTGGACCTTGTACTTCATATGCAAACTTCAGATAATTCTTATTCTTGGTAGGGTATTATTTGTGGGAGCACAGAGGATTTGAGAACTTCATTCTTTCAGTTAGTAACTCAAATTACACAGTAATATAGCTCACATTGAAAATCAGAACTGACGTTTTCCTCATGTCTATGTAGCTAACTTTTACTCATTTATTGTAAATTGTGCATGTAGCAAAGTTTCTATCGACAAAAATTAATTCCCACAAACATGCCTGACTATTTTTTCATTAATTTTAGGCATACACATCACTTTGTTACACAAAAATAAAATGACTTTGATAAGTATCTCAGATATGGCTTAGCTTTTGAAAAACACACAAACTATAATTTTGCTAATTTTAACAGATTAGATATTATAATTATAGTTGTCTATTATCTTAGATCTTCTCCCTCAGTTATATACATGCAAATGCAAACACAGAGAAGTAGAAAAAAGAGAGACAGGGAGGGAGAGGCAGAGAAAGAGAGACCATCTCTTACTATCTTGAACAACATGTAGAAACCTGCCACTACACAGTACTAAGTCAGCGTAAGGCTGACCTTGTCTCTAATGTCAAAATTTGTCCCATCATTTTTCACAGGAAAGGATCAGACTGACTAATGCACTTCTCTCTGAGACAACACTTTTATTTCTTTTGAGAGTATTCATAATGGTGATGAAAGATGACATTGAGGCTTTATAGATGAATTTGAACTTCCTGGAAAGGGTGACTAAGAGCTGATCAGAGACTTCCTATAAAATTACCTTGTCCAAGTGAGAGAGAATGGGTGAAAAATGTATTTTACCTTGCAGGTAAATTCTAATTTTGATATGACTGATTTGAAATCTGAGTAACTAGCAATTAGTAAAATCAAAGGTTCCTTGACAAAAAAAAGGAAAAAAAGCAGGTTGAATTATGAAAATGGGAGACCATAATTATCTGCTAATAATTCTCAAGTTTAAAAATGTAGGTGGTGATTTAAGGTAGTCATATTTTGATATATTCTTTAATTAGAGGCAATTAAAAAAAAGATGCACCATAATGCCTTTTGAAAGTCTGATTTTTCTATACTTTTAGATTCCTTTTCCTTCTCAGAAAATATTAGCTTTTTTAATTTTGTATTGTCTGGACAGAATAAAAGAGCCTTAGAACAGAAGCAAACCAGGCTCTTCTGTCAGAAGTACATTACTAACCAGATGATAGTAGTGAAGGAGATTAGGGACTCAGTTGTGAGTCTACTTGCACATTTTCACAGGTAGATTAAAGATGTAAAGAACAACTTTTTCACAAGTAACTAATATCTGCTGAGCATGCATGTAACTTGCAGCAGAAAACCAGCTACCACACAGTTATGACTCCTCTCGACTGTGCAACATGGTGGAAAGTAAGGAAAGGCTGGGGAAAGACAACCTTGGCATTGTTAAGACTAAACAGAATGGCAAGAAGATGGCAGTCAGCATTTCATTCTGCTTCAGACCTCAGAAAACAAGCAGGTGCTATTGTTGGCATTGTGGGGACCAAGCTGCTGGGATAGCCATTCCTGTTTGCTGACCAGCACCTTGTTTCATTCAGACATACCTCTGTCTGTGTAGCTGGAGAATATGGAATTGTGAATGGGGTATACAAAACGTCATGGAGAAGTTGTATACGTGGGCTTATACAGACACATGGGACATGGGCAGGTGCATGGCAGGGAAGGAAAGCAGATGAGCGGGGAAGAGGTTTACTCTTTGTGGCATTTCATGCAGTGTACATTTGTGCATTTCAGTGAGGAGAAAAATTCTGATTGCCCACTTTTGGAAATACAGTTAGTTGCTTCACAGCAAGCCAGGATTCTGGTCCCATGTTTCTGTTTTCTTCCTCACATTTCTGTTTTGCCTTTTGTGGCAAGAGGCCTGTTTTTTTATAGTAATAATGATTCTCTTAGAACAGCTTCACAACTGCTTTTTGTAGGATTTGAAAGTGTAAGACTGGTATGATTTTGGCAGCAAAATTTCCAGGAACTAGATAAAATAAAAGCAGCGACACCAATAAAAAGAGGTGAAAGAAAGAAAAATTTTCATATAGAGTAGAAACACAGGCTTGAGGCTGGGGCTGAGGAAAAGGATTTTTCAGTGCTGACATCTTCCGATAGGGCCCAGACTTAGGCTACAGCAAATCTTGTCATAAAACTGACTTTGTAACAGGCGTTTGTTATTCTACCATTTCCAGCAATTGCCTTAGGGTAATTTGAGCATTTCAGCTTCTGGAAAAATAGCTAACATGATATAATATAGATTTATTAGCAGACAAACACTGTAAATTGTTGATATTTCCATGTTTCAAGACAATTGTTAGAAATGAAACAACAAAGCAGTCTTGTCTTACGTGTGACAGTTTCAGCTCCTGGCACACTAAGCACTTGTTTGATAAGCTATGTTCATTCCATATTTGTGTAATACCCTGGAAGAAATTAGGTTGCAATGAAGTCCATTTTTGTCACTGCATGTAGCAATGAATATCACACCCAGCAGGGTACAGTGGCACCTGGCTGTCCAGACCCAGTGTAGCACAAAGCCATCTGGGGGTAATTACAACAAGGTATTCTTTAAAGACCAGATGGGACCAAGGAACAGAAGCCCCTACCCCTCCCAGTCATTTACAACATAATTCCTTNTTAATCCTCCCACCAGCTACGCTTTTCAGCTTGCTGTTGTCACTGTTCCTTTATGTTAATTCACTTGAGAGACACAGAAAGGGAGAGAGAGCAGAGAGGGAGAGCGAGCCACCGGTGCCTCAAGGGGCTAAAAGAAATTATTCATCCTTAAATTGTTTCCACTACACCAAGTACAGTAACAGTTGTTTTTGATTTTTTTTGTGGGGTTTTTTTTGTTTTTAAAGAGGGCTGAAATTATCCTAAAGAAGGTCAATGCTATAGCCCTGTGCAACACCAGCTGAGTTTTATTCAGCCACCTGTTAGCTAAGAGTGTTCTGCACATGCTCATGATGCATTTAACCAGTTTAAAGGGTCTTTTTATTGACTGGCAGCCTCCCTACATTCAGAGTTCTCAAGACATGGCCCTGCTTTGTGATCATATGTGGCACACAAGACTTAATTCAATTATGTTGTAAGCCTATCCAGTTTGTATCCGTGCCCTTTCACTTTTGTGTCATTTGTCTTGTATCCTCTAAAGAGTTGGGGGGTTTTTGTGCTGTTTTTTTGGTTTGGTTTGGTTTGGTTTGGGGGTTTTGGGGTTTTTTTTTGGTGGCTTTTTGTTTTTTTTTTTTAGGAAAAGACATGCACTAGAAGAAAATTGCCTTTATTTCATCATTCAGGTTTGCACTGCAGATGTACAGGCTACAATTTAAGGAAAACACAGAAAAGTATTTTTATTAATACAGAAGTAGCAAAACAAAAGAAAAAGTCTTCTATAATTTTAAAATCAAAGATATAGCCATACATTTAATTTTGAAAGAAGGTTAGGTACACATAGACAACACAGACATATTTTGAATAAGAAACAAATAGAGAGATGAGTAAGAAGAGAATAATAAGCAAGTTTATTTAATAATTTTAAAATTACAAACTATGAATACCTGGATATTGCCGTCCTTTTTTTACAAGTAGCTTATTAGTTTTAAAGAAAGCATACAGTAAGTGACTTCGCAACATGAGTAAGGTTGGAAATATTTCAGTCCTACTTGTGCTGCTATATGGCTCTTGAATTTATGATCAATGTGCAAGTAAACTGCAAATTTTCAAATGAAGTGGTTTCTAAAAGTATACAGCAAGTTATTGCTACTGTTTAATAAGTCTGTATGAGTACAAGTGAGATAACAAGGTATCTTTTGACCTTGGGTTACATGAGTGAGTCAATCCTGAAGTTCAATAGCATGTTATCACCTCGTCTACTTTCAGTCACTTTTCCAAAATTCTAGCCAAATGTTTAATTAAATACCAATCCTGACATTTCAACAAGCCACCAACCACTCCTTACGGTCCTTTAAAATAGCTTCAAATGCATAAAAATCTGTCTTTCTCAGAAATAGCCATAAGAGAGGAAGATTTCTGCATACAGAGACCACTACCCAACCTTAAATCGCACTGTGAGTGAGGTTCCAAGAAGACTGAAACAGGTAGAAAGAAGAATAACTTGTTTTAAAAATTTGATTTATAAAGATTAAATTAGTTTTTGCTGGAAGCTGAAATCAATAAAAATAAAATGTGCTATTGTTAGATATATCTTTCACCATTTTATAATGCCTTTTACATCAAACATTGATGGTGTGAAACCACAGTTATAAAATCCTGTCTGTACTCAAGATGTGTGATGTGGATTCCATCAAAGTAATAGATAAACATATCTTTGTTAGACTGGGACAAATATTCATTGATATCTCTTCCCTCTCCTTTTTCCATGGAGCAAAAGTCAGAGAAAGGGCAGTAGTGCCAAGTTACTCACCAGTCTGCATGGCAAATAGGTATCAGTTGCCGATATATCAGCCTCAGCACTGAAACACCCTGACCATGAAAGACCTTTCATTTTCTGCCTTCATAATAGCTTTCCTCTGAGTTGGTAAAAGAGCTTCTCATGATTGTGAACAATTTATATCTTGCATTTGATACTTTTCATACTAACATTTTCCACAAGTGGATTGTTGCTTTGGTCATTTTTTACCACTAGTCTTAAAGATTTGAGAAAGATTTTGCAAAGATTATGGAAAACCTTAACTGATTTAGGAAGGGGGATAAATTGTCTGGAGAATACCACTCATTCAGTTTCATTTGAGATCTGTTAGCAGCATATGAATCCCACAGACATAGAATGCAACTGTATTTCTAGTTCCTCATCAAATAATGTAACTCACCACCTTGTTTCCATTCTACTATACCACTCCTCTAATTACCAGTGACTGATTAGGTCACAGTTATGGATATGATTCCCTGTGATACATCTGAACCAAACTGTTCATGAATATGAATAACTCTTCTGCTAATAAAAATCATATATTCTTGATCACTGTGAACTGCTATATCTCACAAATGCTCACTTTTTAACAAATTGCAAACAATAACAATACAACTTATGTCAAAAATCACAGATATATATAAAGGATGGACTAATGCAAAAAGCTTCCTTATCATCTTTCCAATCCCTAAATCATTTGTGATTGTTTACTTAGATGTAAGGAAGTGCCAATTTATTTAATTCAAATGAGCTTATATTTGAATCTTATCTAAGTCTCCAGCACAAATCAGTCTCCTTTAAAATGCAAACTATTCCAGTGCAGTCTCTTACTTCTGCATCTACTTCCTCATATTTTTGCACTTTTATTATTTCAGTTTCATTTCATAAGACCTTTGGTTTGCCTAGAAGTGCCTTCATAAAGCACACTGTTGATGAAAGCCTCTAAATCACATGGCATCTAGGACTTCCACTGTGGTGGTACGGGGAAACAATGTGCTATCTCAGTTATGCTGTCCTTGCACCATAAAGGACTAGTGCTAGAAAGCCCAATTTTCATGCATCATAGGAAAACTTAGTGGAAAACAGTCATAAAATAATGAAGGAAACAAAATAAGGGAGTCCAGAACTACTGAGAAAGGAAGTCCATGTTCAGTTCTGTGCAAATACCCCAACTCCATCTTTTGCATTTAGAGTGAAGTTGTACTTAAATAAAATCCCCTAAAGTGACTTTAGAAAGATGTATTTGCCTCTTGGTATCGTGAGGGAGCTTTTCTGTCCTTTCTTTTGGAAAAATATGCAGATGAAAGAGGCTGTGAATCCCTTTTCCTTGTCATTCCTTCCTTCTTTTTTAGGGGAGTGGTGTTTTATCAACCTCACAAAATAATGAAATTGAATATTATAGAATGTTAAAGGGTTGGAATGGACCTTACAGATCATTCAGTCCCAACAGCCTGACATGTGCAGGGACACACCCCACTAGATCTGGTTGCTCAAGATCTTGTCCAACACAGTTTTGAACACCACCAGGGCCTTGGCATCCACAACGTCCCTGGGTAACCTCTTCTAGTGTATAATGACTCTCAAAGTGAAAAATTTCTTCCTAATACCTAAGATAAATTTCCCCTCTTTAAATTTGTACCCATTACTCCTTATCTTATCACTTCAGTTCCTGACAGAGTCCCTCTCTGGTTTTCCTTCAGATACTGGGAGGTTGCTATGAAATTTTTATGCAACCTTTTCTTCTCCAGGCTGAACAGCCCCAGCTTTCTCAACCTGTTTTTCTTTGTAGGAGAGGTGCTCCCGTTCTCTTATCAGCTTCACGGCCCTCCTTTCAGCTTGCTCCAACAGTTCCATGCTGGGGCACCCAGTACTCTAGGTGGGGTCTCACAAGAGAAGAGTAGAGAATCACCTCCCTTGACCTTCTGGCCACACTGGCTTTGATACAGCCTAGGATTTCGTTGGCTCTCTGGGCTGCAAGCACATACTGCTGGCTCATGTAGACTTCTCATCAACCACCACTCCCAAGTCCCCTTTCATGGGGCTCTCTCAACCACTTCTCCAACCAACCCACAGGTGTCTCTAGGATTGCCACAACACATGCGAAGGACCTTTCACTTTGTTTTGTTAAACTTCGTGACCTTTGCATTGGCCCACCTTTCTAGTCTGTCAGGATCACTCTGAATGGCATCCTTTCCCTCCAACGTGTTAACACAGCTTGGTGTTTTCAGCAAGTTTATTGAGGGTGAACTTAATCCCACTGTCACTGTTGCTGACAAAGATGTTGAACAGGATCAGCCCCAGTACCAGCTCTGAGGGACACCGGTCATCACTGATCCTCGCATGGACAATGAACCATTGACCACAGTCTATGTGCTGCCATCCATCCAGTTCTTTATCCACCATCAAATCCATGTCTCTCCAACTCAGAGACAAGGATACCATGTGGGACTGTGTCAAATGCCTTGCATAAGTCCAGATACATGATGTCACTTGTTCTGCTCTCATCCACCGACACTGTAGACTTGTCATAGCAGGTCACCAAATTTGTCAGGCATGGCTTCCACTTTGTAAAGACATGTCTGTTACCAATCTTTGTTTTCCATGTGCCTTACCATAGTTTCCAGTAGAATCTGTTCCATGATCTTGCCTGACACAGAGATGAGATTGACTGATCTGTACTTCCCCACATTTTCCATGTTTCTCTTTTTAAAAATGGGAGTTGTATTTCCCTTTTTCTAGTCATCAGGGACTTTATCTGACTACCACGATTTTTCAAAAATGATGGATAGTGATTTAGCAATGTCATCTGCCACTTCTCTCAGGATCCATGAATGAATCTCATTGGGTCCCATGGACTTGTGGACATTCAGGTTCCTTAGAGAGTCTCAGACCTAATTCTCTCCTACTGTGGATTTAGGGTCTTCATTCTTCCAGTCTTTATATTTGCCTTTCTCTACTTATGTGACATGGCTTGAACACTTGCCATTGGAGATTGAGGCACAGAAGTTCCTGAGAACCTCAACCTTCTCTTTGTCTCCCATTTCCTTCTGGAGAGGCACTGGTGTTTCTCAATGCTTGCAATATATCTATACAAGCCCTTTCAGTTATCCTTAATATTTCTCACCAGACTGAGTTCTAACTGAGAATGAGAGATGCATAATACATGCTTCCTGGTTAAAAGTTAAATAAAGCATGAAGCTATTGGGAAAATGTTTTATGTAAAAAAAAAGAATTATTAGTGGTCATTAAATACACCAACATGACCAGTGGCTCAGGAGGTCTGTGAAACAAGAAGGAGCATTCTAGGTAAATACCAATACACACTCTTGTTAGTATTTTCTTATTGAAGGTTCTTATTGCCCTGGTAGGCTGCTGCTTGCTTACTCTTCTGCTAAGGAAAGCAGCAGTAGCAGCTGAAGTATCTATAAGCCCTCTCTTAACAGGTATGGAATTAGGACCAAAGAACGAATAGGAAAAGGAAATGGTTGAAGGGCTAAACACAAGAATAGACAACTGCAGAAGGATACTGAGCAGAGCAACCGTGAAAGCATCCACTGTTCCTTGACAAATGCAAATAGACCATAACTACACTGGGCATTCTTAAGTCATCACAGAAAATGAAGACAGAAACAGACCCTGCTAATCTGGGCTGATTCTGACTGTTGTTCATATGAATGTTTACACATTTTAAAAGGCAAGCATATGAGATCGATATTCTATTGGCCATGTCATATGGGAACTAAAGAGAAAGGTTTCTGATAGCCACTTTCCACATGGTTCTTTGCAGAAATATTTTGTCAGCATCCTACTTTATAGACTGGGGAATATTTCCCTAGTTTTAGAAATTGTCAGAATACCTCATTTTCTCTAGATTATGTTCTTTTTTCCTTTGGGGTTTGTTTTTTTTTTTCATTCCTGGGTGCTTTTTGGCAGTAGAAATCTTTAGCTTTGAAGATGCAAGCCCAGTGTAAAGAAACGCTTTTATTCTGAGAAGTATTGAGATGTTAGGATGTCATGAAGAAAAACTGAGAAGTCATAAAGACAGCATTTTGTTACAGAGTTAGATTTGCCGTGAAGTTAAAATGCAAACGTGCACCAGTGTAAAAAGAAAAACATATAAAATGGAAAAAGACAAAGAAAGTAAGTTTCTTTGCTGACTTGATCTGGGCTTTCTTTTTTACATTGCCTAATGCCTTGAATTGAATGTTAGTTCTGCTTGATTAGCTAGTTCCTTGTCTTGGTGAATCTGTACACATTTTTAGCTCAATTGGTAGTTAAGCTCAACCAAAACTCTAGAAAAAGAGAAGAGATTGTCAAGAATATGTGAAAAACTAGTGAAATTATAGCAAACTTCTGTATATTTTTATGGAGTTTAAAAATACATTTCTGTACATCTCATTGTTGCTACATATTCTGTCAGAACACGAAGAGTTTTAGTTTTTAATTTTGTAATAAAGCATTTCAACTTGAAATGAAGGCTTTTCCATTAAAAATATAAATATAGGGAGAAAAAAGGGATTACCTAAAGTTGTAATCAACATATTTTATAATATTTCTCCAAAAGTCTACTACTTACTTATTTGACCCTTTTTTTCTTCTGTTTTACAGTTTCCAGCACACAGATGTCTCTTAATACAAGATACCTGTGTGGTATCCATAAGCTTATATGTTGAAGATACACATCTCCGTTTGAAGAAAAAAAAAAAACAGCAAGTCTGAAAGTTCTCAGTGAGTAATATCAAGTCCATTGCTTTGGATAGCAGTTAATTCAGATGAAAATCTAGTGTAAAGTATAAGAATGTCTAATGATGATGAGGTGAAATCTACACTGATCTTTTCTAATCACATCATGAATACAATAGGGTTTAAGAAAAGTGCAAGGTTCCTAATTTTTGGATACGGATTTAATTTATTTAACAAGCTAAATACAATTTCTTCTAAAACTACCAGATGACCATTCACATTGCTGTTTCAGAATGACATTAAAGGGATTAGACTAAGTTTCTTAAGAAATGCTGAATGTGGGTGTTATTCATGTAACATAGAATCTAGCAGAAGAAACACTGCATATTAACTCAAGAAATAGATTCATAATGACTGGTTTTACCTTCATGAATAAAATGGTCAATACCGTTTCAGTCTTTCCTTTTTCTAACCCATACCTTTTGCCTGATATCATACCCTTTAGCAAAATCTTTGCTCTTGACTTACATGGCAAAACAAATTGTTTTGGGTCTGTTTTCTTCTATATTTTGAACACTTCCACGGAGGAAGACTGCAGCTGTTTCAGTAAATTAAACAGTCCCAGGAAGTGTTTGCAAGTACTAGAAAATTATCACTTACACTGTTGAATAACTGGAGAAGTCCCTGACTTTGTTTGGCAACTAGCCCTCACCAAAACAACGCAGAGGGGCAGAAAAGAGTATAGTCCAGCCACCAGCCCCAGTTGGCACTGAAGTTTAAGCTGTGTTTTTCAGCAGAAGAAATTTAATAGTATGAATGAGGGTTGTTCTGTGATTAATGTCTCTGAATATTATCTCATCAAAGGCACAAGACTAGAATCCAGAGTACTGCATTTTGTGTATGTAAGCTCTTGACTGTGTTACTCGCCCTTAAACAGAGCACTTAGTACTCATTTTAGTGAAAAGATTCTTTCAGAAGAAAAGAAAGTAGCTCTCCTTCATTGCAATCTCTGGATATCTATGGCAACTGGAAATAATTTCCAGAATCCTGCTAGCCTAGGTAAAGAAAAAGTGCCTTCCCTTTCTACTATTAGGGAAAATTGTGCTTACAGCTCCCTGTATGCAGATTTAAATGACAAGTCTTCAAGAAAGAAGACCAGGAAAAAAATATTGTTATTGTGCAAATGTTGCAAACTTAGGACAAACATGAACTAAATCCATACTTAGGAAAGGGAAAACATGTTTAAGGATAACCATATAATTAAAAGGTTGGATTAAGGATTGGTGTTCCCTTACAAAAATGAAAAAAAAAACTCTAAGGAGTTTAAAATCTGTAAAAGAGATAAGACAAAAAAAGAAACAAACAGCAGAGCAATACAGGAAAAAATATTGACTTGTAAAATATATAAACTACATAATAATAATAATAAATATCATCTTGGCAAGGGTTGTGTCTGTGAGCCTCCTAAAGCAGTAAATCTTTGGGAAATGTGAAAGACCAAAGAGACAGAGCACTCTGTGGACAAGGGAATAGACAAGGGAATATCTGTCTCTATTCCCACTGGGAATGGGAATAGAGACAGATAGAGAAAAGAGAACAGAAAATAAGCTTATAAGCATATTAAATGTTTTGCCTTTTTTTAAATGTTATATAATAAGTAGAAATAATAATAATAATAATAAAACCCACAAAAAACAAGTGACCAAGAAAACCTGCATTTCTTTCATCCACGTATAAATTGCTTATAGTAGTTTCTTTTTGAAAGGTCACTAGCAAGCTGGATATGCCAGGACATAGGAGAATACCCTTCCAAATGATGGAGGGGTTACCAAAGTATCAAGGAGTCATGGGAAGTGCCACCCGATTTTGTGCTGTGGCCATGATTGTACAGTTTTCTAGTGGGTTCTTGAGGCCTTAGAGTTGCCTATATTGATGATATTGATACAGCACTTCACAGTCTGCATCCCCCCTCAGCCAGGCACAGAATCAGCACTAAGGCATGGAAATAAAATGTCAAGGTTTTCTGTTTTGCAGTCTGTTGTGGCACTTGGTCGGTGCTGAAGGACTCCAGCTGGTGCTGGTGGGGGTTACCTTATGATCAAGCAGACATGGTCAATGACATCTCTACTACCTTTGCCATCTTCTCTATCATACTAGTTGAAGCAGGGGGATTTTGATCCGTGAGTAGTATTTATGAGTCAAATCCCACTGTTTCCACACGAGTTTAAAGTCAGAATCTATAGGGCAATTTTGCCTTTGAACCAATTTAAATGAGATCAAAAGTGAGGCCAGAATAAACTGTTACTCTGAAAGCACTGCCATAGGCAGAAAGAATTGTTACTGGCAAAAATTACTCAAAACTAAAGTTTCCCTTAAATTTTATGGGCTTTCTGTGAAATCATACTGTTTTCTTTCAGAATGCAGAAAGCAATGAAATACCATAATGTTTGGCAGCAGAAATTTACATTTCCTAGTGTATTTAAACTACTCAATTCATTAACTTTTCTCTTCATATCAAACAGCAGGCCTGATCTTGCAGGCCCCCTTGTTGGTTAGTATTCCATTTTTGTATTTATTTTCATAGAATATTTGTATAAAAAGAATAATAAAATACCCTTTAATATCTGTAATCACTGATGAAAAAAATGGTCCCGGAACCAAATTAATTCTGCTTCCCTGAGAATCTGAAAGTGTGCCTTATCATACGCAGCTGTCTTTATAAACTGCCCAAGTTGATCTGTTTGCTCACATTTTTTTTAATTGCTTATTCATCAGTTTATTAGAGAACCTGCTACTAGATAGCTCATGAGAGCATGCCCATGTTTCTGAGTAATGTGTCACAGAGGCAGTGAGATGGCCTTTGAAGAGCTGCCCTGATACCTGTAGTGCAGAGCATGGCAGACACCCTGCTAATTCACACTGCTTTTGTCTGGGGAAATGAAAGTATCCCTGAACTCCCCTGTGCTTCATGAAGACTGTTTGCATTTTGTACTCTAATTCTCCTAAAGCACTGAGTATCTTTGTGTTCTGTTGTGGTCTGCATTTTAGAAAAATAAATATGTGAACCAATATATACAAATCAATATAATAACATCCAGAGTACACAGGAAACAACTCCGAAAAGTGCTGAGTAGACCCTTTACAACTTCTGTGGCACTATAAGATGGTCTTAGCCTTCCAAACACTTCTAGAGATTAATCTGTTTTGGTCTTAATTGACTTTAATTGAAGAATCCATCTGCCCAATATTTACCAAAACTAGGCTTTCTTCAGTTGTTAACATGGATATCATCCACTGAAAATTCACTACTAATGTTTTTGTAGGTATCACAAAAATGTGGTTTTGCTTTACTGATTTCTACATGACACATCTCCTTTCTTCTCTTTCTCCAACTTTCTTTATACTTTTTTTGGAAATAGCTGAAAACTATACTTTTACATATTTGTAAAGCTGATTAAAATAAGCAGACTTTTAAATTATATTACTTGCTGAATTCATTAATACTTGGTAAGGGGAAAGCTCAACGGGTTCCTTTAAGTGATAAACATAAAAATCTGGTTTAGGTTTCATAAAATAAAACTGATTGATATGTGTTTTTCTAAGCAGTTTTTCAATTGCTGCAGGGTTGGTTTTTATTTTTGTTCTAAGTACCTGCCCCATAAATATTAAAGTACATCTCTTCTTAAAGCAAAAAAAAGGAAAAGTGCAACCTGGGTGCTAGGACACTAGAAAGAGGCAATAAATTATTGCTGTAATGACATGCTAATTAAAATTTTGCTTGTAACTCATGTAAGTGTTTGAAGCCCAGCAAATTTCTCTTTTCATTTGTGAAGTGTGAAGGTAAATTGCCCAGTGACAGTGGGACATCGCTAACAAGTACAAATTGAATAACATGCTATCTTGCTCTATTAGTCCTGACTAGCATGTCTGAATTAGATATTCAGCACACTCCCCATTGTAGGCCTGATTGATAAATGCTAAGGAGAATTTGTCAAAACAACAGGGGCTACACCCAGTGGGACATCAATATGCTCCATTTAGTCACCCACCCGGCACTTCCTATGTAGGATTGTCACATAAAATTAAGACTAGCCGCTAACCAGCCATCAAGCTTGCAGCAGACACTAGGCAGCCTGTGTTCTGTATGCATATTAGTCACATGCTTAACAATTTGGGCTGTCATGACTGAAGCATGCAGTGACCTCTGGAGCAGAGGTTGAATTTTGCAACTACACTGAGACATCACGCTCAGCTGTTCAAGATTTTAGGCCATTTCCTGCCTGATCTGTGCACAGATGCACTGCCCTAAGCTATAATCTGTGGCCTAGTCCAAATGACAAATGGCACAGCATAGATTATTGCATTATATATTAAGTACTACAAGTCTGTAAATTATGAGTAAGTAAAGTACTGTTCAGTCTGAATGACTCTTGCAGCTTTTAGAACACTTTCGTTCATAAAGCCTCTCATGTGCAGTACAAATAAATATTTGGAAAATGAAGGCATCAAAGTTTAGAGAGTGAAATAGACTGTTTTTCCATGTAATTAGCTGCTTGAATATGAAAGAGTTTTGTTCCAGCTGCAATTCACTAAGTTGAAACCAGACTTGCTTCTCCTCCATTCCTCCCCTTTTCACTGAGAATTATTAGCGAATTAAGGTTTTCTGTGGGCTCTATACGTTGAACAATTTTTGCCAGATAAATGGTTGAGGCCAACCACTTTACGTAGTTCTTTCACTATGGATTAGACATGTAATATTCAATGTTAATAAAAGTGAATAAGAAAACAGAACATCATCAGTTCAAAGGGATCTAATTTGTAGTTCTATTATGCTTAGTCTCTGTTTATGTACTGAAGTTCTTGTTTATGTATGGAACAGCTGTAAAGAGTGTAAAAAAACAAGCTGGAAGGAAAGGCATTCAGCCCTTTTCTTGTTCCTGAGCTGCAATATTTCATTAGTCTAAATAGGATTTTTGTTAAAAAAATAGGTTGTGTGTTTCCTTTGTGTAGTTTGGACTCCAATATGTCAGTTATGTAATACCAACAATCAAATTCTTGGTGCTAGGATGAAAAGAAGATAGGAATAAAGAGACAAAGAGAAAGAAAGGGAGAAAGAGAGAGGGAAGGAAGGAAGGAAGGAAGGGAAGGAGGGAGGGAGGGAAGGAGAAAAAACAAATTTCTGAGTATTGAAAATCAGAGGATATTTACATCAAATAGGTAAATATTGCTTTCTTTTCCTTGTGTGATAAGACACTAAAATAGGAGAAGCTGTTGACTCCCTCGAGGGCAGAAAGCCTCTGCAGAGAGACCTCTGCTAATTAGAGAGATGGTCAATCCCCATCCATATGAAGTTTAATAGTGACAAGTGTTGGTTTCTGCATCTGGGATGGAGCAACTCTGGTTGCATTTAGGACTGAGAAATGAGATGGTGGAAAGGAGCCCTGCAGAAGGGGACCTGGGGGTTCTGTTCAATGGCAAGTTGAGTCAGCAGTGCCCTGGCAGCCAGGAGGACCAACCCTGTCTGAGGGGTGATCAGGCAAAGCATCACCAGCTGGTCGAGGGAGGGGATTGCACCATCTGCTCTGCACTGGGGCAGCCTCATCCTAAATATTGTCTGCAGTTTTAGGTGCTACAATATAGAAAAGAATTAAGCTATTAGAGAACATCCAAAGGAGGACCACAAGGATGGTGAAGATCATTTGGTCTGTTCAGCTTGCAGAAGAGGAGGTTGAGGGGAGACCTCATTGCAGTCTTCAACATCCTCATGAGGGGAAGTGGAGTGGCAGGTACAGATCTCTTCACATTCATGACCAGGGACAGAACTTGAGAAAAGACAGGGGAGGTTTAGCTTGGGTATCAGGAAGGTTTTAACCCAGAGGGTAGCTGGGCACTAGAACAGGTTCCTCAGGGAAGTGGTCACAGCACCAAACCTGACAGAGTTCAAAATGTCTTTCCGGCACATGGTGTGATTCTTGGGATGTCCTGTGCAGGACCAGGAGATGAACTCAGTGATCCTGATGGGTCCGTTCCAATCCAACAGATTCTTTGATTCTATGATAACAGAACAGTTTTTACAAATTTTTTCTTTCACTTTTGGTTGTTGAACTTAAAATGGAAGATGATTAAAAGAAGAGAAAAAAAATGGTTTTAGGATAGATGTAGGATCTAGAAATAGGAAAGGAGTACAAAAAGGTGTTTTAAATCTAAGGTAATTCATTCCAGTGGGGTTTCTTGAGATTTGCAATATTGTAAGAAAGAAAATAACCTTGCTCTATAAGAAAGTGTGCCTTTCTGTTTGCTCTTTTGATGATAATCTTTTATTAGAAGACATATTGATCCTTTAGTATACACTAGTCTTCTGACAATCAGCTATGTTCAAGTTAAGTTGCATGTATTTGCCTTTAAAGAACATAGTTTTGGCCTGCTCCCTCTGGCAAGCTCACAATTCAAATGCTATCTAATCTAAGTAAATTAGTAAGTGAATTGTCCAGTGATATAAGACACTGCACAGTGAGGTGATGGCAGATAACCTCTGAAGTTCTTATTTAGCTAATGAACTGGAAAGCCTTATACAGGCTGTGAAAATGAGATTTGTAAAATTTCTGCGATCTAGTTATTTAAATATGTTTAAGAATGATTTGGATTACAGCCACATAGCAACTAATTCTCTAAGACTCATTTATAAGTTAATCACAGATCTATGTACAGACTAACAAAAATGAAGTTCTCCTGTCTTCTCCATGAAGATTTTCCAGGGGAAAAAAATGGGATCTGAAAGAGTGGTTAAAGCTGGTTTTTTCCCCTGAAATACACAAGAACCTGGTTGTATTTGTTGGTGCAAAGATAATGTATGGGAACTGAATGACCTCAACTGGATGTCATGAATGAGTAACAGATCTTCTGAAGAAGAGAAAGAAGAGACCATAAGCATGCAAAGTCATCAGAAATTTTTTTCTGGGAAATGAGAACTGGCAGTGTAAACTGAGGTATGGGCGTGCAGGAGGGCTTGATCAGTCTTTCCTAGCAGGATGCAGTTTAGGAAACTGTACATTATTTCAACTCATATGATCAATGCAGTTAAAACTAATGAATAAAGCTTGGGTCTCAACAATAAACAAAGTCTGTAGGACAGGGAGTAATTCAGTGAAAATATTACTCCTGAGTTCTGGTCCTGACTGTTGAACATTAGAGGGAAATAATATTAGAAGGAAATCTACTATTGAAACCTGAAATTAACATTGTCCTCCAGTAATGATGCAAAAATATGTGACATGAGCTCTGTACACAACATTACAAGAATGTGTGTGCGCAATAGGTGATGTATATATACACATTGTCTTCAATCAACAAAGTGCATTATTTTTTTTTCTGGAAGATTGTATATAGGCATTAAAATGGGAACTGGTGGCTCATGAAGATACCATAAAAACCTGAAGTATAAAAGAATGAGAATTTTTTCAGACTACCAAATAAAAAAATAATATCTACATAGCATGTAAAGCAAGTGATGTAACTACTCAATGGAAAAAAAAATTAAATGTTATGAAAGTGATATTCTTACAATTGCCGAACAGATAAGCTTGCTTTTCAATTATTGCTCACTTTTGTGCTTAAAGAAGGTTAGGAATTAATTTTTTTGTTTGCTTGTTTTAATTGACACTTTGTATTTACCACAATTTACACCCAACTTATATGGAATACAGTTTTGTTTGTAATGTCTAACTCAAAAAATAGTGATCCACCTGGATAGGCATTCAGTCATACCCCGAGAAACACAAAAAGCAAAATAATTACTCTTGTGAGCCATACTGACAAGAAGTTACTTGAGCAGTTTCACCCCACGGGAAGGCTAAAGCTAGTCCATAGTAATGGCAGATCCACTGAAAACAGCAGCCTGCTCACATTGCCTGGGGCAACACAGAGATGATGGATAGTGTAACAGATGAATCTTCTCCTCATCTCCATCCTAATCTCACTCTACTAATTGTCATCAATATCATCAGTGTCAGTAGCCTAAGCTACTGCTCTCAGCCTGTGAGTCCTTCAGAAGCTCCGACCTTGTTTCTCCTCCTGTGGTTTGTCCCTCTGCCTGTGCAATCTGTGATGATACCCCAGGAAGGGGTTCTGCTGCCAGTGCATGGGGAAGTAATGACACAGTGGGTCTGGGGTCTGGGCTCTGGAGGGCGGCCCACATCTGGCTGATGCATGAGTTGCAGCATGGTAATAAATATGGAATGAAAAATGCTATAAATAAGTGATGAATAATATGCCAATATTGTCTTGTGTTAGTCATTTCCTACATACACTAAAAGGTCTTTATGATTGCAGAAGTCAAGCATTCAAAACTTAGGAAATGCAAAATACTGAAGTGGTTCTGCAATCTGAACACAAACCTGTGTACAATACAACCGTTCATTGCATTAACAGGTAGTTTTCATAAAACACAAGCTTTCTGTAGCTCCAGTATGCACAGGTGGCCCTGTCTGTAGTGCTAGAACTATCCCCATAGTCCAGCACAATGTTCTATGTACCATATAGTGTTCACTGTACAACTAGTTTAGAAGTGGGAATTGTTAGTTCCTTCCTTGGGTTCTCTTCAGTGATCACTTTGGCAGGACTTGTCCACAGACATGAATGAATAATTGTTCAAAATCACTTTAAAGGGAAATAGTTATGTATTTTTTCTCAAAGGAGAGGGAAATTGAGACACAGTTTCTGAATGTTTCTTATTTTTTATCACATAGCTGTTCCCATCTGGACAGCAAAAACTGTTAGGTACTGAGTTAGTACAACATTGTTAATACAGTTCATCATCACATCAGAAGTACATGGTAGGGTAGCCACACATATTTAAAAAAAAAAAAGAAAGAAAAGAAAGCCCCTTAAAAATGTAATTTTTAGTGTATTTTTTTCAAAATTCATACTATTTTCTTTATGGTCCAGGAAAAGCACAAAAATTCAGGCTAATCTGCACACATTAATTTCTTCTAAAGAGCGTGAGAATTGTCTTCTTACATCAGAATTTAATAAATCAAGACATTATTTACTTTACAAGGAGAGGTTATAGGAGAGGACGTTCTTGTGACTGCCTTTGTTCACATATAGATGAGGCTGGAGACACTAATACAGATATGTGTTTTCTTATTTAATTTCTTTATGCCTTAGTCTACAGTTTCTAATTAAGGGACCATATTCTCAGTTTTCTTATCACCACAGGTCAATCGTATTCACAGTGTCTTTCTGCTGCAGGTTGCCAAGGGCAGGCCCTACTACTGGCAGAAGTAGCGTTGGCTCTGCTGCCTTTCTCTTACTGTCTCATGGCCTATACTCTGCATGCTGTGCCTTGAGTGACAGTGGAGAGCAGAAGTCACATGGACAGGAATTTACTCTGAGCTCTGCCCTGAATCACTGCTAATATTTATTCTGGACAGGCTGAACTGTTGTGTCTAGGGATTGCCTTCCACTTCGGCAAGGGAGGCAGCTACCACCTGGACTTTAAAATAGTTAAACCTACCAGTGTATATTCTTTGAATTCCGGGAGAAAAAAAAAAAAGGAAGGGTCAAGATTGAAATATTCGTAAAGGAAAGAGTCATAGAAGAGAAATTATTCTGATAAGGAATATATAAGAATTTCCAATTGGGAAGATAGCATTAAATTGCAGTTCAAAAGTTGAAAAAGTAGAATCAACAATCTGTCTTTGGTAGCAAGGTGTTGTCCAAAGCTGGAGGAGACTAAAAAGAGTGAGGCAGTGAAGATGTCTTTAGCTTCCAGACATGCCTGTGGAATAAAAAATCTAAGCAGGGGAAGTGGAGACACAGAGAGAGACTGGCAGCTACTGGTGCAAGCAGTGCTTGTATGTACGGGCAGGGGAGTTTGGCCAGAGTGAGAGGATGGAGAGTCCTGCTCTACAGAATAATGGCATGAAAGTGAGGGACAGTGTGAATAAGGGAGAGGAGATGGATGGGGAAGTGGAAGGGGGAAAGCTATCAGGTACAGATGGGACTTGTGATGAACTCTAGTGGTGCATTTTACTTCAGAACTTTGGTGTTAAAGGAGATAAAGTGCCATGGGATGTTAAAGGCCCCTAGGGGAAGAAGGAAGTTGTGGGGGTTTGGGGAGGAGAATAAATTACCTGCAGATTCTTTTATTGGTAAGAAACATTTCATCTCCCATCTACAGAATTATGGGTTGGCTTTTTCCATACAAGGGTTAAAATTTACATCACTACTGGAGATCTGTTTAAAAGTGTGTGCAGGTTAAATACACTGAATCCTCATCCCATACACAGTAAGGCAGCTACAAGTCAAACATAATGACAGTGCTGATTAATTAGGTACTCCTACCCCCAGCACTTGAGAGTGATTTATTGAGACACATCTCTAACCTGATCCATTGTGCTGACTGGATTAATGGAGTGAGCTAGAGAAATTCACTGGCAATGTTAGATACAGAGCAGGAAAGCATTAACCCTTGGAGCTTTCTTATCTAGCCTATTGACAGAATATTAATTATGGCAAAACATACATGTCTCACCTAATTATCTTTTGATAACTAAGCATATATTTTTATTCATGCATGATGAAGTTACTGGAGTGAAAATCATTTGCACATAAACATTTTAGAAAAATATGGAGATAATGCTGAATTTACAGGGTTCACTGTAAACAGGAGGCTATAAATGTCTTCCTTTAATTCTTGACCATTTACTTTAGATTATTAGACAATTGATGGAGCAAGCAAAAAGAAGTTATTTTGGAATATAAATTGGGGCATCGTTAGGTTGCATATATACAAACACTCATGATATGTTATAAATGCCGTGTTTTCCCTGGACTTGTCTCTAGCAGGCTTATCTTCTCAAATTTGAGCCCATTTCATGCAGTAAAATGCCATTCCCTGAACCACACTTACATTCCAGGTTAATAGTTTACTCAGAACTTCAGACAGCAGCTCTTCATGATTGTAAGTCAGGATACCTGAGCTATTTTTTATACCTCAGGTATCTAAGACAAGGCAGGTGCATCACATGAAGTGGGAAACATGAGTACAGTCTCCAGATAGCAGACTCAGGGGCTTCAGAGATTTCAGTCACACCTTCCTGAAGGAGCATGATCACTGTATCTCACAAAATCAGTGTCTGCTTTCAGCAGTAAACTACGAGTAGTTTATTTGTCACATACTTGCATATGCTACTTCACATTTGCAAGATGATATGGACAAGGCATCTAGACCCTCCCGGGGCAACCTGTTTCAGTGTTTCACCACCATCTTCATAAAAAATTTATTCCTTATATCTAGTCAGAATATGCTCTCCTTTAATTTAAAACCAGCACCTCTTTTCCTGTCACTGGAGGCCCCACTGAAAGGTCTGTCTCTGTCTTTCTTATAAGTCTTCTTCAACTATTAGAACATTACAATAAGGTGTCCCCGGAGCCTTCTCCAGGCTGAACACCACCAACTCTCAGCCTGCAGTTATAGGAGAGGTGTTCCAGCCTTCTGATCATTTCTGTAACTCTCCTCTGGATCAACCCCAACAGACTTTCAATGTTTCTCCTTCTATTCCCTGTCATTCTTATCTTTCCTTCACTTTTATTTCAAGCATCTACAATGGAATCACTTCGTATCAGAGGAATAAATTGTTCTATCACAAAGTCTATTGGGTTTTTTTGTACCAAGATTTGTGTCTCAGGTAGGTATAATTTGATCATCTCTATTTCATTCATTCATATGTTTTTGTGAAAACAATGGGGACTTAGTCTGATCAACAATCCAGATGATCTAGCTCTAATATAATGTCACATACTGTGTCATATTTGACCATATGACTTCTGTATTGCTTCTGGTTTCTCTCCCCAGGAATTTACTGATATGAGCACAATGAAGGAGAACAGATGTCCGCCTAGAATACTCTGATTGTTTATTTTATCTGAGCTGAAAGAAAATAAGTCAATTCCTTCCCTTGCCTTCTCTACATAAATTCTTCACATGAGGACATAGCTAAAGTGCCTTAATTAGCATTTTTTGTACTATATTTTTATGCTTTGTAAACTGGCATTTTTTAAGGTCTTTCTAGGCATGTGGGCCAAGGACAAGCTATCATCAGTATTAGAATTAAATTATCCCTTAGAAATGCAAGACCTTTCCAAGACAAATGAAATTCAGTTAAAATGACTAGGACCTCTCCATTGTTTTAGCCTTTTGCCCTCAGGAAACTGAAGAGAGTAGAAAAAAGTTTTCCAGACTGGGAAATCACCCTTGTCACCCCATGACTGAACCATCTGCCAGGCAGAGGGACTATGAGATACAGGAGCAATCTCTGCAGAAGTGGCCTTGCCCTGACATCTGGCATGGCAGACTGGATTTCCCTTGATGCAAAAGTCTTGAAACATCTAGTGACCAAGTGTAAGGCAAAAGATGGATGTTCAGTAACAAGTGTTTAATTAGGATGTGAAGCTTCAGTAACAAAAGTGATTTTTTTTTGTCACTCTCTGTGCTCTGGACAGCATGACAATAAGGGACAGTCTGACGAAGATGAACATCAGGGCATTTTTTCATTTAAAATAGTCACTGGATATTATAATTTAGCTGTCTAAGATGAATCTGTACTGCAAATAATTATATCAGTCAGAGAATATGAAACAGCTACAGGAAGAATAGAATATGAAAAAACATATACCAGGTTTAAGCATCAGAGAGAAGATTGAAGTTATATATTAGAGGCTGGTACAGGGGAATGGCTAAATCATCTCTAGGGTCCCTTTCTAAATTTTTTAAAATTTATTCTGTGAATATTGCTTATATCTGCTTGTTTGCTATTTTGTTTTTTTTGCTCTTCTGTTGTTTGTTTGAGGTTTTACTGTTGCTTTTCACACAATAATAATTGTAAATTTGGTGGGGAGTGAAGAAAGATAAAAATTGCTTGATTAAATTATGTTCTCTGCTCAAAATCAACCTTGAATTATTCATAAGAAACGGGGAAGGAAGTAGAAGACTGCAAAATGTCAAGGTTCAAGCTGTGTCATTGTGTGCAAACCCTCTCTAATAATAATGCTAAAGGTAAGAATAATGTTGGAGGGAATGCTACACGGAGAAGGGTTCCTTGCTGTGTGACATATTCTTGTTCCATAACCAGTGCTAGAATTCAGAGTTAAGTAGAACATGAGTCTGTTCTAGTACAGCAATTCTTATAGACCATAAGTAAAAATAATTTCAAGATACTTACCGTGTAATACATATATATGTGTGCATGTGTGTATATTTATAAATGTTATCTGTATATGTATAATGTAGTATGAACACTGTATAAATCAGACACATTTAAGTAGGATGTAAAGTTTACATTCTAAGACATCACCTTTCATTTGGTGCCTAAATTCAGTTGCTCTTACTCCCAACCAATCCGTATCTTGAGAATATTTTATACTGGAAAAATTCAGTCTGTAAGAAAATAATTATACTATCTGTTTCTGTGGATCATGGAGCCCTTCAGTTTACCCCTTCACAACCAGTTTTACTTTTGCATAATCTTGCTTCTACATCTCCTTAGAATATGACCTAAGACATTCTCGAGCTTACAAAGGTTTAAGGTACACAGCAACATCAGATTTCTTGAAACTCCACATGTGCATCCTCTCTGTGTTTGTCTCTTTGAGAGCAGTGGACACTGTTTGATGCTTTTAAATTAATTTTTATTAAGCATATATTTTTGTTTCTTGTCTTACAGTTGTGCATTTTATTGTGATTACATTAGCTAGTAACTGGTATGATTCTTGGCCCAGACAGAGGTATAAGAGATTGAAATCTTCAGCCTCAGTGAGGTGTGCAGTTGCATGTGACAGGGGCTAATTGGTGACCAGCTGCATAGGGAAGGGAAGAAAAAAGTCAATAGATGGAAGGGATAGAGCACACACATTCCCTCTGTGATCGCATTTAGAGTAGGAGTTAGCAGCAGGAAAACAGAAGCCAGGGCTATGTGATTATTTAGGACATCAGAGATGTCTGTGGACAGTGGGATATCTGACACAGGACACAGTGGAGACTGTACCCTTTTGGAGCAGCACCTGTAAACCAGAAGGTACACACCGAGCATTTCAAGTGAGACTAGAAACCTGAGTTAAGTGACTAAATCAAGCCTTTAAGGTAATTTATTGACACTATATACATATATATATATATATATGCAGATATGTATATAGTCAGTATGTATGTGTTTGTATTATATGTGCATGCTTGTGTATATCAATATATACATATGTATGTTTTAGTTGCACGTTCACTGTAAAGTCAGCTGGAGAATAGATTAAAACACCCTCCAAATTTTACTTCATGTGTAGAGGTCTGCAGGTGAGCAAAGGTTGGAAAAAACTCATGAAACACTGTCGAAGGACTTCGTGTGTAGTTTGGGCAGGAGGTCACATTTGTGTAACTCACAGTGTAGGCTGGCAGATGGGAAATGTGAAAAAAGAATGCTTTTGTGTATTTGCAGAGTTTCTATCTCAATGAGTTTGTTATCATAACAAATTTGTAAGCCATGATAACAGTTCCTAGCTGCCGACGCCAGAAAAATATAGTGCTTCAGAGAAAATAAAAGTTAACATGAAGTCAGGGACAATTTTCTGTAGAGAGAAAAGAACGTTTTGTATCTAACTGAAAAGGTAGAGTATGGGCACAAAACTAGATGTTTTTAACTTGCTTCACATAAATTGTTTTATGTTAACTGTACACATGCGTGCATTTTCCTTATAGAAAATGCATAGTAGGCTTCCCTTTATCATGGACTGAGAAAGTATTCCTCATAACTTCAGTTTACTGCATTAAAAGATCATGCACATACATGATATTGAAGGATAATGAAAAATACGTACAACCTATGCATGACTATAATGATCAAGAATAGAGGATGAGCAAATGAGATTGTCCTGAGACTCCTTGACTGATCCAAAATCTGTTTATTGGAGATCAGTGGTATATAAACCTAAACTAATGATATTTTGCATGGAAGGAACATTTCCCTGGAGTTAAAGTCTATTTTCTGTAACTGGCCTTGTATTACTGTCTTCTGCAAACAGCAATCTCTTGCTGTTTTTGCTGATTCTCCTCATTTTGGTTATGTCTATGAATAAAAATTCCATGTAATAAGTTTTCTTCCTCTCTGAAAAATCTGCACATCCTTTTTGAAAATTGAATCAGCTTGTATATTGTTTTAAGCAGTTAATATTGTACTCAGCTTTAAGCACATGCTAGAATTTGCTGTATTCCTTTTAGAAAAGTGCTTAAGTTTTCCTGAATTGAATGGTATTTGAGCTTTTATGTTGTTTCCTGAATTGGAGTCTTTCTGAGATTTATTCAATCAAATGCAAAATCTTTATTCATGCCTCTATAAAACACACCAATTTTAAAGCCAAAATGAGCCACTAGAACACATAGTCCAACCTGCTCTATCATAAACCAAAGAATTCACCCAGATATGCCTATAAACTGCTAGATTAAAGGAAGTAAAGCACTTAAGAAGCTGAGAAAGCAGAATCTCATTTTAACATGATACATTAAAGCAATACGATATAAAATACAAACCATATACGTAACTCTTACTCAAGCAGCAAGGCGTTTTCAAACAGTGGATAGTAATAATTCCTAGCTAAATGGAATCTCTTTGCACTTAAGCATTAGGAAAGAAAAGAACAGAGTGAGGTAGCCTATAAGTCTTTAGTGGAGAGATTTCCTTACAGATGCTACTGCAACTTGCTTTGGGGATCAAAAAATTCCCATTTGGTGCAATATTATTTGAAGAACACTTCTTTTTTCTTGAGATTCTTCTTGAGTACTCTGTATGCATAGTTACAGGATGAGATCAGCTTCCAGTTGTGCAATTAGGAATGTGAATAACATCTGTCACACTTGGTTTGTTCACTCATGTGTACACCAAGGGGAATGAAAAATATAGAGAACTGCTTTCTTTGGAGAAGGGGCAAGGTAACATATTTTATAATTTTACCATTTCACTAGCTAAGGTTATATGCTTATATTAGAGAAGGCAGGATGAATAAAGTTACTTTCCACCTGATGAGAAAATGAAGCAGCTTATAAGAACCTCTGTTCCTGAAGGGGTTTTTTTTTTGGCTCAAATTCAGATTGGTTCCCTTCATTGCCACTTCATTAGAATAAGGCAGAAACTTTTTGAAGGAGTAGGCAACTGGTCCCAGTGCCAGTACCAGCTGTTTGGTGGGTGTTGTCTCTTTCTTTCGTGCTGTGTTGTAAAAGCCTTTTCATTCCATAAAGCACTAGAAATGAGAGAGGTAATGACTTGAAGTTATAGACAAGATATTCAGAAGTATTAGCAATATTGGCATTCTATGCCCTTGCAACAGAATCAGTAAACAGGTTAAAGAGAAGTTGCATTCCATCAGGATCCATAGCTTTTCAATTAGTGCCAGACCTTCCATTGTTTCAGGAAAGGTTCAAGAGGTAAACATGATTACTCTACCATATGCATCCTTCATACTCACCAATTAACAGAGAAGAAAAATGAAGAAGGGAAAGGTATTCCCACATGTAGCTTGCTGAACATTAATTTTCACTTTCTTCTTATTTTTTTTTCTAAGCAGTGAAAGTCTTCCAGCTTCTAATGACATTTTCTCTATATACACTCACATTGTCACTGCACAATATTAATCAAATCAATCCTGAATTTTTACTGGAAAATCTTTTTAATACTTCATCTCATTTTCAGTGATACGGACTTGGTTATGAAAGCACAACACTCAGATCTGAGCAAAGACATCAACCTCTGACAAGTGAAGCTCTTAAAACACCTTTCCTGCTTGGCCAGCACATCTACACCTCTCAGAGGTCCATCTTCACTCAAGTACAGGGCACAGCAAGATTTAAAGGCTACATATATTTCTTCTCATGATGGAATATGATAAGCAAATATGAGTCCATAATAAACAAAGTTTTTGTGAGTCCTATCTGTTTAACATTTTTATTATAGTCCCCTCTGTCCAGGTAGAATTTAAATGCCTTTGTTTCATGGTGGGGTTTTTGTGCGTATGTTTGGGGTTTTTTTTGTTTTTTGTTTTTTTTTGTGTGTGTTTGTTTTTTTATATATGTTTCTAATGCCTCAGTTAATGGTATCATCAAAGGTTTATCCTGCAATGATATTTTGTTCTGCAGTGCTGAGCTCTACCTTTTAGTTTTAGGCTACTTAATTTCACTGGATGTGCTCTCTAACCTTTCAAGTTTATTTGTACTGGGCAAGAAGCCAATGGTGTTAATGCATGGAAACCAGGTAGCTGTCAGGACTATTGCAGCAGCATGTCTAATTTTGTTGTATTAAAGCTGTGACAAAACATTAAGTAAGAGATTACATGAAGTATGTGTAGGGCAAATAGTTTATAATGTAATAAACTAATAAAATTTTAAACAAGTTAAAACATGATCCCTTTTATGATTTTTTTTTGTTGCTGTTGTTTTTGTGGGTATTTTTGTTTGGTTGGTTGGGGTTTTTTTTACCCTGTTTTTCCTGCTTTGCTCATGTTATTTCCCACTATTTTCTAAATCATTGCTGAAAATCCAAGTGGAGTTGTGAACACAGGTCTGTCTGTCTATCTCTTTATATATATGTAATTTTTTTTTCCAGTAATGCCACAAAGATCCTTTATGCATTTCAGTTTCCCTGGTTATCTTTTTAATGCTCATGGGAAAGAAATAACTCTGACAACCTCGGCATTCTTTGTCAACATCAGTGAAGTTTAATCTTTCTTAGGTCTTCCAGATGTTTGTTACAGTGATACAATAAAATCACAAATGGGGATACTTCTTTGGCCCTAGAGTGGCACAAATACATTTTTAGCTTCATTTTATGAATAAAATATTCATCAGCAAGAGACTGACATGGTGCCATGTCCATTTCAGAAAATAGAATCTACAGGAAACAGTACATTCTGTCTGAAGACACGTGGAAATGGAAAGTGCTTACTTTGGTAGCAAATATGGCGCTGCTGTACAGATTCCCTAAAAAGTCTCAAGATGTAACACTTCCTTATGGAGGAAAAAAGAATAAATCAAGATTTAGAATAAGTAATTGCAGAAGTATCTATATGAGAGAATAAAGCTAGATAGCAATGAATTTACCTACACTATTACCATTGTACCTACTAGTACCGTTAGCCATTGTTTTTGTATGCCTCCTACTGCATGGTCATCACACATATATTCCTTCTTCTGCAGGAGGTCTGTAGTGAAAGATAAAGGACAAAAACAATAAAGATGTCACACATTGTATTTCTGGGTCTGAAAAACAAAGATACCACCAGGCAGAAAGTGGTTCACAGTATCCATGTCTCTTCTGACTACTACTCTCTCCACATTATTAAACTAACTTAAGTATTTAGTGTGAATACTTCCTTTCATCCCACAAAAGCTACATGAAATTTAGGTTTTAGGGATGGTGGTGAGGTGATTGGTCCAAACTCAGTACAGTTGTGTTTTGCTCTTAAATTTCACATGTGAACGTAGCCAGATTAACCACAATTTCAGGGTCAAGGACATATGGTGGCACATGAAAGGATAGCTGTCTACACAGTTTCAGTAAGACAATGTTTACATGAAAGACCCCAAAGGTGGCAGTACTGCAGATCTTTCAAGTGAGTTTCTGCTCATGTCTGTTCTCTGAAAGGCTTTCTCTGCAATTTTCTACTAAACCTCACAGTTATTGTTAATGAAAACAGTATTGTTCTTTCCCTGATTCACTGTCACTTTCTTCTCTGGTTCTCTTACATTTTATTTCAAAAAAGAGGAAACTTACACTGTTCAGCCTTACAACAAGGGGATGGGATAGGTTTTCTTTTCAAGTAAAGTGTGATTAATATATAATAATAAAAAAAAAGCTAGCCACTGCTTGCTTTTTGTCTGAACATTGAATCTGGCATTGTCTGTTGCATATGCTGTGAGAGATCAGTGACTGAAATCTTGGTGAAACATTAATTAAAGAATAACTGTAGAAATCTAATTTACAATCAGACTTTTTTCATTCAAAGGATTTTGGAACCCAGAAAACCGGCAGGGGAAGGGGGGAAGGGTGGAAGGGCAGGGAGTGGATTTTCCCTCCTGCATCTTTCTTTCAGTTCCCTGATAACAGTATTGACGGAGTGGCAGCAGCTCACAATGGAGAAGTAGTAATTTGCCCTAATTCTCTCTTCCGTAAAGAAGTGAGGCAGCCCAGGCTGCCAAAATATGGCTCTAGAGTTCCCCAGAAAAAGTCAAACTGGAAATGTTGTAACACACAGTTGGGTTTTTAAAGGGTAAAGAAGATGCAGGATGAGACTCAGGAAGAGATTCTTGATGTGTAGCTAAAGCACTGTAATTTCAGTCCCCATTAGACTTGGCACAACTATGGCTCCAAGCTGCTCATACAGATTGGCAGTAATGTAAATGTACAAAACCAGATAATCAGGGACTAGATAGTAAAAATAGGAATCTGTAAAAATTTAGTCACCTCCAGGATTTTTGAACAAGACTCTTTAAGATCATTGTTACTAGCCTAATGCATTTTAGTTCAACCTATGCACAAGTACCTTTTAAAAGTGTAAAATTTAGATCACCCATGGCTAGAGATGGTTTCTATTGTAGAATTTCCGGGAAAACCCAGACTTACACTAATTTACCTACTTATTTCCAATAATAGTCTCATAACAGTGTTATTGAGGCCATAATTAATTACTTGTGTATTTTTAATTATTTTTACACAAAGATTTAATAAACACTGCAGATATGGAAATTGTAACTAGTCTCAGAAAACATACTCAGCTGTGCTCATTGAGGTGAGCTGTTGGCTTTTGAACTGAATTCAGTACAGAAAACTGCTTCTAATAATGCAGATTTTAGAAATTAGAGGCATGAAAGTGTCTAAAAAAGCTATGACAAGCCTGGTATAAAGAATCATCATATCCTGTTCCTGAAACAGTTAACAAGTAATTTGGTACACCACTGGGAAGTAATTTCTCCGATTTGAGTAGGGCTAGAGCTAACATTCAACCTTGAAAAAACATTTCATTCAAAATACTGCGTATAGAGTTTATTTATTTATTTATTTAAAGGAATTCATAAACTGTAACGAAGCTATTTCAGCAGAAATATTGAAATGGGAAAAGGGACTTTTCATCCTGCATTCATCTGCCATTGTTGAAATTCTTTACATTTTACTATGAAGGAAACTACATAAGTACAAGCCTAATTTAAAAGAAGAGAACTCAGCGAGTATTATACAAGACTCTTGGCAGTTTGTTTCCTTTAGGTACTGTGATTTTACATTTGAATTTGACCCAAGTGATGTGCTGAGAAGTGTTCAGCTGATAAAAAAAGAGTCTTCTGTGAAACTGTCATATTTTTGGCTCAATTTAATAGGCAGTGGTTTCATGTCAAAGAGACATTTGTTACAAGTGGCAGCATTGTTATTTTTTTTCTAGGAAGCTATAAAGCCCTGATTGGAGCTGCAGCAAGCTTGTCACCAGAGACTCAGGCTCAAGCTCTTTCAGTTGCACAAACCCTCTGCAATTTGCTTGGCAGGAAACTGGCATGAAAATTATGCCACTGAACTAATATGAAAGAAAAACTCCTTGAAGCTGGTGGAATTTTGGACACCTTTATGCTAACTGTTCAGACTGAGACCACTGCATAACTTTCCTTACTTCATATGTGGATTTTAGTCTGATTCTCCTCAGAAATGTGGTTTATGCAGTTCTGTTGTTTACCTGCTGCTTGCCCTATTATAATACTTTATTTATTACTTGCTATATTCAAGCAAATTCAAAAGGCAGGAGAAAAATATGTTTCTATAAATTTCATGAAAATCAATGTAAATAGTAGAAAGATCCAAATCAGTGCTCCTGTTGGAGGAATAAATATTGCATGTTCCTGGCAGCAGGCTGTTGGCCAAATGTCACAGGAGTGCTGCCCAGCTAATCAGCCAGAACAGAGCTTGGGAAGTAGCTGTAGCTACCTGTGAGTGAAGGGACCAGGGGGAGGAAAGGTGTGACTATGATTTGAGGATAGAAGTGAAGGGATTTGTGCAACAAAGGGTAGAAATAAGGCTTTGTTAATTGCATTTTTCCCAAAAAACTTTATCTAGTCTTAAATTTATTATAGTAGCAGGAAGTTAAACACTGTAATTAAAGAAGTATGAAATCTGAACTATTTTGAATATAATGGAAAGAAGGAAAAAAAAAAACCCAGCCAAACCTCTCTCTTTTTATATGAGTGTGTTCAATTAAAAGTAAAACAGAAACAAAAGGTACTGAAGGTTATTTTCCCCTGAAGCTTGTTGAGTTCATACCATTGTTTGATTTGCTGGATAAGTAGTAAGCAAGAAGAGATATAATTATGAGAAAAATATTCATTCAAGCCTTAGAACTATTTTCAATCCAAATTATAAAATACTGTTGTGAAGCAAAAAAGGATTTCCTCTGTAAAAATATGGGGGGAATGCAAGAAGCTGAGAGGACAGTGGGTTAGAACCTGCACAGGCAACACACTTGAGTACTCTGATGTAGCAAGGATTCCTTGCAAAGCCGTTTTCAAGCAGTCATTGCCTCCCGTGGAGTCTGGTTCGGCACATCAGTGAGGCAGAATTGTTGCAGTTCACTGCTACCTGGCAACACAAGAGGGTCTATTTGGATGGCAGGAATTTACCTACACTGCGACTTTTGGAGTGGACATACCTTCATGTGTTCTTGAATGCCTAAGACACTTGTTGGCTGTTAGAAAACAAAACTATGTCCCTGGTGTTCTCAACTCTCTTTCCACCATTCTCTCTGATGACTGAAGTAAAATCTCACTAAACTCAGAACTCATAGTCATGAACTTCAAGGCATTAATATAATTAGTATAAAACTCTAAAGCAGATATCTATGTTCATACATTGCTACCTTTACACTCTGTGATGGCAAACCATTGCACAAATTTTCCCCTCCTTTAAAAAACCAGGACTTTTTAATGTTAATATAAACCTTAGACTTTATTAACATTTAAAGTTAAATGCTGTTAGTAGGTTGTTAAAACCACATCTGCATGAAATCACTAGGAGTCTTTTCATTATCATCCAGGATGAGATGATGAACTGCTGAAAGAGGAGGAAAGAGTTATTATGGATCTCAAATTTCATTACATTAAAAAAAAAAATCCCATCATCACATATGTAAAAAAACTATGACAACATAGTAGGTTGGCTAATCTGCCGATCTAATAGTACTTCTATAAGCTTTACTGAGACCTTCGATGTAGTTGATTTCAAGACAGATTTGCAGAATACAAATCAAAAACTGTTAGTGGCAAACAGAATTTTTCTTTTGTTATTTAAATATCACATGACTTAGTTCTCATTAGTAAGATAGCTGTTTCACTTTAAAAGTCTTAAACGCTGTAAATGGGTGTTTTAAGCTTATTCAAATGTTTTGAAAATCTTAATTCTCACTAATTACTGGACAAATGGGTGAAATGAAGAATGGGTGTTAAAATAAAATGGTTTATAATACCTGGCACAATTCCCAGAAATCAAGCCATTTCACACCCTTGATGCACTGACAAATATGTTTTTGTTTTTTTTAGCTCAGTCAGTGTAAACAAACATTATGCTGGTGGCTGAGGGGAAGGCGGAAGGTCTTGGAGTCGGGCTGGCTTTGTCCTTGTCTACAGCATATCTCCACCCCCTTGCTACTCCCAAACGCTTCTGCAGATCTCATTTCCCACATTACTGCAGCATAAAAGAAGTTTAAAAGAGCTGTGCGTATACTTCATAGGAAGGTAATAAGGCATTGCAAGACTAACTTCACACTTCGCTCGTCTGTCAAGGGGGTCTCCCCTTCCCAACAATACCCCAATGTTTTGGTAGGCAGGCTCCAGCCCACTTAGCCAGCGAGGAGGCACGGGTGGAATGCCAGGTATGTCTACAGAGCAAAGTAGTGCAGGCAGCCTGACGCCAGGAGAGAATAGGCAGGTACCTATTGAGTTACCGGATTTCTACAAATCTAATCCACGTGTAATGTGAGACTTATTACAGAGTCAGCCTCTGCCAGGGCTGTGAAAAGTCTGTGGATATGAACAGCCCCAGAAACAATGATCCCAGTTAACTCATTGCAACCCAACATTGGTTGACTAAAAACCAATGCTGTCGTGTCCCTGTAATTAATTTCTTAAACAGTGATTACAAGCTGTATCTTATCAAGAAGTCTTTCTTTCAATTGATATCTTACCTGGCTTTGACAAATAATGAAGTACAGACTCTCTAAATCAATTAATATTTAATGTAGATTCCTTTGATAATAAAAAAATAAAATAATTTTATATTGTGATTAAGGAATGCTCACATTTCTAGAAATGCTCTGAAGTTGTCAGATTAGATTTGAAAGCCAGAAACTCGGAAATAGTGATAGAGAATATTGAATCCACACTCAAAGTTGCACCTTACAACAGACTAGTGATTTTGTTCCTTCCCTCAGGCTGTTAATGGCTACATGACACCTTTAAAGAAGGTCAACTGCTATGGGGCCTGATATTATCAGTTCATCAGTGATACCCATCTGGCTATTTATTGACACATATATTTTACTCTAGAAACAAAAAACAAACAAGTTGTTGGAAGAATAGTGGCCCAGTCATGACAGAAGTTGAAATTGGTTCAGGCTACCTTAAGAATTCCTTTTTTGCCCAATTAGTTTTGTGATTTGGTAAAATCAGAACTTTAGAGATAATTTGTAATTAAAATTTCTCTTTGCTACAATTTAGAAGTACTTTGCTGCTCTTTACATTGAATGTGAATATGGAGAATCTATTTTATATGTTATGTACTTGACTCAAGTGATGTGGAATGATTGTGTCTCTTATTTGTAATAGTTTACATAATTTGAAAATCACCTGTATCTAATATTGGAAGAAGTGGACAGAACATAAGGGTTTCAACATGTCTAATGATAAAATATGATGTCTAAATATTGCTTTAATTAGCTGGAGGCCTAATGAAAGCAATGTCTTGGGCCGGATCAAAAAAAGTGATTGAAAGCTGCAGAACTAGCATTGCAGAGCCATGTCTTGAGCAGTAGATCCCAGTGTGGATGCAATCAATGCTCACTGTTTGATGTTTGAAGAAGGCAAGGTATTTCCTAGCAGGTTACAGGAGCTACCATGCTGTGAAGGATGCCATGTAAATCAGACAGATGGAAAATGTTAAAGATGTGAGTATACTAAATGCATCTCTAGGATGAATCTTTGCTTAGCACTAGCTATACAACCCACTTGTTCTGTACAACCTGGAACAAAAGTTTCATAGCAATTTCCCCACCTTGTTAAAAAGATGGAACAAGGATTCCTTTCTCCATTCAGCTTCTTGGACTTGCCACACAAACTAAGAACATTAAACCCATTAAAAGTAGAAATACCAATGACCTTTGACTGTAAATAATGACAACCAAAATCTGAATAGAATATAATATTTTGGAATATCATTTTCAGTGCTTATATAAAATTCCAGTATTTCATCTAACTCAACTAATAAAAATAAAGCAATTTATTTTCTTCTGACCCCCAAACTAGTAATGAAAGATAAAAAAAGTTCTTCTTGACATTTACATAGCAGGTGCAAATGTTTATATACTCTCTTTCTTAAAATTTACTGCATCTCAGCTGGAACTTTCAGCCTCATTTTCTGAAGGTCTGGTGAAAAGTCTGATTCTTAACATTTAGGTTGTTACATGAGGTCTCAGTTTCTCTAGTGTTCTTTGTTCCTCCTTTTGAGTATTCTTACCCCTGCTTAACCTCTGTGGTAGGTAAAAAAAATATTGTTAATCAATACTTACATTGTGTAGCCCCTTAGAAATAGCATTTAAAACTTGGAAAAATAAGAATGTACAGAGTAATTTACAGTAATCTTCTCAATACTTGGAAACCTTTTGATTTGGAATGATAATGCATCTGAAAGGTAGCAACTTTTAAGACAGCCTTCCCGAATAAACCCATTAAATCAATGAGAGTGTAGCTGCCTTTAAAAAGTAATAATAAAAAGAAGGCAGTAAAATTGAGAGTTTCAGTAACCTCACATAACAAGTTCCAACAGATATTTTAAAATGCTATTACATGTGTTTGATTTATAGAAATTTTGCTTTTTTAATATTTGATGGATGGTGTTTCCATAGGGTGGGGTATATGTGTGTGTTTTTTCTGTTGGAGGCCAACCTTGTAACATTTTCATATTGAATTAACATCAGGGTTTTAAATTTAGTTATAGTTACATTAACATTAAAATGAGTAAAAATATTTAGATAGCAAACTTCCTTCCTCCCTATTAGTCACATGTGCAACTGTTCATAAGCGGTGTCCATGCTAATCATTCAAATTTAGTATCGCAGAAGGTCTACAAAATAGAGTTCTTTATGAAATAGCAAGTGTTTGCCCTTTTAAGGTCACAGTCCTGAAAATACTGAAAATATTGTTTTCAAATCTACTTTTAAATTATTTTAGTTCTGTTCTAAATTTAATTTGTGTGTGAGAATTTTTATTTTTGCTTTAATAACTCTAAAAGATATTTAAAATCTTGATTTTTATATTCCTAAACCTTTTGCAAAAGCACAAATGATAAATCTCTTGCATGCTAATTCTCAACCCACAACATTCTCTTTCCTGATAACCTCTAGAACCTTTTAAATATGTACAACATAATTCATAAATAACTCATTTACATACTATTTAAAACAGACATGAGAAATTTGGCTCAATGACTTTTATGTAATATTGAGGGTGTATGTAAATGAACTGTCTGGAAGAGGTGCAAGATTGTCAGGTCAATGAAGCCCTTGTGAAGACTGGAAGGCCAAGCATTCCTGTGTTGGTGAGATGAATTGAATTAGTTGACCGACAACAAAATAGTACTGCTAAAAGTAAAAGCTGTGTTAAAATAGTAACCAGAGCTGTTTAATAACTGACCTTTTTTGGTTTTTTTGTGCTTTCCAGAAAATGCAGTGAATATATCCATGTAGAAATATTCAAATCGAACACTTAGTGCATTGGTAAGAAGCTCAGAATTTTGCTGCATTTTCTATCCATCAATCTTTATAGGTCTTTGAAAGAAACTAAGAAACATGAGCCATTTATATGCTCATAGATAACTTTTGGCAGGAATGTCTGCACTTCACTAGATGCTTATGTGTCTGAAATACAGAAGATTTAAAAACTTTTAAAAATTAAATACATTTGTTATTTCCCATAGTCACACTGTATTTATAAATTGAAGGGTTGGGTTATTTTGCAAAGCTGCCAGCTGCCTGGAAAATCTTTTCCTAACAGTTTCCCTGATTCCTCAACAAGGATCCAAAGTCAAGCCTCAGGCCCTGTTTTGGACATATTTGGAAGCCAAATGACAGAAACCTGCTCGTCCTGCAGTCATGTCTGCTACCAAATCCCAATGCTGGGCTCAGGACAGCAAGAACAGAGCTCTGGGCACATGTGGCATGGCTCAGGCCATGGAGGATGAGACCTTAGGAAATTATTCCAGGTCAGTTGGTAAAATGTGGTGCCTCCAGCTCTGTGCTCTGGAGTTCAGATTCAGGAAGCCTCTTCATGGAAGCCTGATGGAATATGTGGGTGAAGGGCTAGTTCATTTTTGTGGGCAGCATTTGACCTACCTGTCTTTAACACTGCAACCATGCATAGGAGCTAGTATTTAATGTCCTGATTTACAAATGTGTTGTTAAAGATTTTTTCTCACTCTTGGCAGAAATTTAGGTTCTTTGGGAGTTTCTGTCCCAGCAATGAAACTAAAGACTGAGGACCAGTGCCAATGTTCACAAAAGTAACATTATAATTTGGACTTGCTGATCTCAGAGATCTTTTCCAACCTGGTTGATGCTGTGATTCTGTAAGTTGTTCTGTTATGTGTGATTCTCTGAAGTTGCTCTTGTACTGCCTGAGAATTGTGTTTTCTATGATATGTTACTCATAGCTTTAATTAAGTTTTAGTTACTGCTGTACAGTGTTTACACAGCATCAATACCTCTTCTGCTACTCCACCCCACCAGCAAGAAAACTGTGACTACATGGAAAGCTGGGAGACACAGCCAGGACATCCTCCCCAGCAGACCTCAGGGATGCCCTCATAGGGCATCATACTCTTTATATAAAGCTAGGGGAAAAAGCAGGAAGGGGAGGAGGAAGTCTGGAGTGATGCCATTTGTCTTCCCAAGTCACCTTTATGCATAATGGAGCCCTGAATTCCTGATGGTGGGTGAACACCTGCCTGCGGATGGGTGATGGTGAATGAATTCCTTGTTTTCCTTTGCTTGTATGAGTGACTTTTGCTCCACCCATGAGTTTTCTCATCTTCACTCTTTCAATTCTCTCCCCCATCCCACTGGTGGGCAAGTGATTGAGTTCCTGTGTGGTGCTTAGTTACCAGCTGGGCTTGAACCACAACATGGTAAATTCTTAGACTCAAGAACAGTCTCCATTTGGTCTCAGCAACATTCTGATAGATCTGTCTTCTTCAACTCATCTGGTGGAGCAGGAACCCTGCCTTATTCTATCCACGGCACTAGCTTGGCTGCCTTCTATCTGCAGTTGTGGCCTCTCTGCAGGGCTGCAGGAGGGCCTACACTACATCTCCATCACATGTCTTGCTTTCAGGATGGTTCTGGTATTCAGTTTCAGCTATCTTGAAGAACAATGGGTGCAGGTTTGGTTCTTTTATAGAAACAAATGACTAAAACATCCTTTTGCATATGCTGGGCTGCATGCAGGCTCAGGCATCGTTTGCTGCTGCCTCATACAAGCTGATTTCTGCTTACAAGTTTGCTTCACAACTGTCTCCACTCAGACTTCTTGCAGGCAGTGATTATGGCAGGGTCAAATTATTCAAGGAGCTGGGGATCTCAGCAGAAGTTAAAATACATTTGCCTTAATCTAATTGTGCCTTCTCTTAACCCTGGCCATTTTGCACAGATCCCAAGTCAGCTAATGCTCAGCTGTCATGACAGGAGTGCCGCCACCTGCACAGCCCTGGCATCCTGAGCTGATGAATGTCACAGATTGCCTCTGGCATAAGAGAATGGGCCATCTCTCAAATGATTAGCCTGGAAAACATCTTATGTATCTTAATGGAGTCCTAGAGATGGGCTTTTTAAATAAGATCTAGAAACTCACAACTCAGTGAGGAATAATATTTGCAAATATTTAAGTGAAGACACAGAAGTATCCACTCCTGCATATAAGGAAAGGCAAAATAATTATTAATGTCATTATCATTACACAACATTTAGAAGGGTAGCATTTCTAGTGCTCAGCCAACAGGAAAGCTTATTTCAGGGAAGTTGTGATCATCAGTCAGCAAACCTGCTCTAAAAATGCAGGAGGGTATTGGCAGCCTCCCAGAATATTTCCAGCAAGCGTTAAGAGCAGCTACTCACCATGGAGAGGCAGCTGGAAAAGGCTAACATAAGACAATAGCAGCACATGAACTGCAAAAAGGAAGTCTCTTGTTTATAAAGGTTAGTTGCAGTTATCTTTCCAAGAGAGTAAAGGCTGCAGAAAGTCTAACCGCTCAAAACCTGAAATGTTTTATTAATTTATTTACTTGTTCATATGTACAGCGAAGTTTGTCTAGAGGGAAAGACCACAAATGAAATAAATATCCTTTTTTATTGGAAATAATGATAACCTTTAGGAAATTCTGGAAATAATAATAAATTCCTTCTCCTGACATAGCACTGAGATCTGTTTTTGTAGTTAACTAAATCGTTAATTTTGACTCATACAGATTGTTTCATTTCCAGACACAATTTAAAACTTCACAGCAGTATGACTTGTGAGTATTTGCAAATGAGTGCTCCTGTTTTTAAATTTTATGCACAATGTGAAAAAATATACTGGCAATGTCCTCACCCTGCCTCTTCTGTTCACCCTTTCTATAATCTAAAGAGAACAGTTCCTCCTATAATCTAATGACAACAGTGTGAGGCAGTAAATTTTCAGAGAGTTTTGATGCTGTGTCTGTTTTTAAGTATATGATTTCCTTTCTTTGGGTTGAAGAAATTTTTTTGAAAGACAAAACTGCATTATTTAGTCAAAACTAAACCAAAACTCTTTGGTTCACTGGAAAATACACTAATAAATCTATTATTTCCTGTGCTTAATCATTTAAATAATGTTTTAATGAGGTTTTTTTAAATTTTGGTAATTACCAGAACCTGTATTTATGATACAGAAATATTAAATTAGTTTGCACAGTGATATTTACAGTGTTAGCAACTCTGACATTCTTAGAACTTCTGTTACCATTATATTTTCCCCCTAAAAACTTCACCTGAATACAATATATACCTTCAGATGTTTATGATATATCCAAAAAGCTGAATTTTTCCTTGGTTTACATTTTAATGCTTGCAAATGGAGGAAAAGCAAACAGATAAATGCAGGAAAAAATGTTCTTTAATGATGAATATTGATTAAGGGTAACAGTTTATCCTATCATACATACTGCTGATCAGTCACATAGTCTAAAGGCCTGTATCTGATAGGGACCTTTTTCTTTTTTTTCAAATGTCTGTTGCAAATAAAACTTTTCAAGAACTTAGCATTTGACCTGAACTATTGCAACTGAGATGTGTTTTCTAACTAAAAAAAAATTGGAATTTTTGCTATCTGGTTTTTATTTTTAAAAATAGTTGGAATAGTACAATCATAGACATGGTATACAAGATTCTGGCTTATAAGCAAGGTCTTTAAGTTGATTTATAGAATTTCACAAATGTAATCCAGATGGGGATGTATTTGTGCTGCTGGCACAAGTGAGCAGATACTTGCTTAGGCTCTGTGACAGTGGAACAGCCTTGCCTTGGACTGTGATTTTTCCTGTGTGGTGGAACAACAGACCAACTTCTAGGAAGGGTCAGGGCAGGAGGGACAGTGGCTATGTTGGTGGGGGACATATCTCTCCTGTGCTACGTATTCAAGAGAAAGCCCATCTGCCCCAGGAGCTCTCTGTCACACCTTCATCTGTAGCCAGCAGCAGTGGTTCATCCCCAGCTGAAAAGTTAAAACCCTAGCTTTCAAAGCTGGGAAGCTGAATTCAGTTTTTTCTTATAACTCTTTCAGGCATTCCTATGCTAGTGACTGTGGCAAGAGCTTGGACTGTTTTTTGTTTGGATTGTCTGGTATGTACCTGAATTTAAACATTTTTATCTACTAAATCAGAGGCTTTAAGACAAATACTTGAAACAAATGTTTGAGTGTTGGCTTCATCTTTCTCTCTCTTGCTAGTGGAAATAAATAGTTTTTCTATGTAGCTGAAGGTGCACTATGACATTTAAAAACAGTTATGTTACAAACTGAGAGGGGTACTTTGAAGTGTCTGGGGAGTATAAAAAGCAAAACTAGTCTTATGGTTTAGGTATTTATAGTTGTACATGCACTTAATTGCTGTCGTGACTGCTCCGTTTTTCCCACTTGCACATACTGATGAACCCAAAGCTCTGATTCCGGCTGCTCAGTGGAGAGAAGAAGGACTAAAAGGCATCTGCCCTATATTTTAGATTTTATTCAAAGATGTTTCTTATCAGTGGTGTGGGAAGAAGTTGAAACTGAAGAAGGAATCAGCTTTAGTCTGTCTGCACTGCTTGCCCAAGGGGATGCTGAAGAACTCATGACATGCTATAAATAAATAGGAGGTACAATAATCCCAACATGTTGTCTGCTTTCCCTCCCATAATAAAGTAAGCTCTCCTACACATGACTGCTGCACAGACCATAACAAGTCTTTACATTATTGCTTGATCATTATGTGTTCCAGTAGTTAGTAACAATGTCAAAGACTACTTTTTGTTAAAACAAAAATTATATTCTTTTAAAGACTAATATCTTCTACTTTTGCTGATAAGATAGATTGATGTCATAGTGCATCTTGCTGGGTCTTATATGACAGACCTCATTTTATCTAATACCCAGAGCAAACAAAATCTGCTTCAAGTTTAGGTGTAATGCATTTAATTTGCATGACAACACAACAGCCTTTGAGTTCTAATAGAAACCCAAAGTATCGGCCGAGGTGGCCAGTGTCCAGCATGGGAGGATGCTTCTCCCCTCCCAGGACTAGTGATTCTGGGGTCATCTCTAAATCATTTGTGCGTTGGATGTGATCAGGAAAACATGAAGACATTTTCACCATCACCATTTATTTGTAGGCATGGAGTAAGTACTTCCATATAGAAAATGGAGTTGCAGCATGTTCACTGACATTTAGAAGTGATTCAGCCTAAGGAATCCAAATCATGCTTTACATATTCAGTAAGTTTGCCTACAACCTTATGTCACCATAGAATGGCTTGAGCTAGAAGGGAACTTAAAGACCAAAATTCCTACTTTGACATCCCTGACAGAAGCACATGAACATACATGTTTCTTCCTTGAATTGTGTGGAAGTGAGGACAGTCTGAAGTGTTTCAGCTGATATTTTAATGTGTTGCTTTTATTTTCCAGGGCTTCAATCAAAGAGCCAGCTTTCTTTAATTTCCTGTTTTCATCTGAGCTGCATTGTGTTACTCTGCTGGGGATTTTCATCTTTAATTGTTTCAAATTAACATTTAAATTAGCATAAGCTTTCCCAACAGGAGTATGGTCTAACTAACAGACCATACTAAAGAAGTTTTTGAAGAAAACTGGCTTTTCTAGGGAGAATCTAAGAAGGAACTTGCTTATATGTTGTGCCTTCATAGGTAAGTTAAACTGCTATGAGAGGACAGTTCTCTGAATTTAAACCTGTATATATTAGTCAGTATATGTCCTTCTGGAATTGGACTCTTACAATCTGATGATATCATTTTTTTCTGTTTAGCTAATATCACTTTCAAAACTATTTAATCTAAACAAAGAAACAAAAAATATTCACTCATATTTGGAATACGGGTGTCCAATTGAAAAGTAATAAATACACCGATACTGTTAACAAAATTCTTTCCTGGGAAAAACCCACAGGTCTTTCATGACTTACAAGTATGTATTAAAATATAAATGAATGGCATTCAAATGTGTCTGTTTTCATGCCTTACAAACACAATATTTTTTAAAAAATTTTTAGGTTGTACTTTTATCAGAAATCTAAAAACAATTTGACATAATTTTCCTTAGAAAAGACAGCACAGGTATTCCAAGAAGTACTCAAGAGCAAGAAAACTTCTCCATGCTGAATTTTCAACATACCTTTCAATGTAGTGTTAGTTCATTGATGGTATCATCTAGTAATAGAATAAGCAGCCACTGAGATGCAAGACATGATATCAAAGCTAAGCTTGTGACAGCCACTGAATTATAGCCATTATTTTTGCATTGGTGGCTGTGAATGAATGACCCTGGAAACTTGCATGCCTCAAACTTTTCATTCATTCTTGAAAAAAAAAGATCGTATCTATTAAAAGAAACCTCTACTAGACTGTTTTGTTGCCTACAGTCTTCACTACTAAGAAACCAAACTGATTATTTTTAATTGAATATCAGATTTAAAAAATCACATATAAAGGTGGTATTAATTTCGTATTCCAAATACTACTGTCAGAATAGATAGACTCAAAGAATTTGATGACCTTTCTAGCTTCAGAAAATGGCTGTCAGTAACAATGGACAACTATAAGACTTTTTCTTTTTGTTGAAAATTTTGCCTCAAAGAACAAAACAGAAAGAAAACTACAACATTCATGAATGATATGTATACAAGTATTTTGCTTTCTGCTTTTCTTTCTTGTTTTTCTTGTTTTAAATTAGCTGTCTAAACCAGATGATAGTTTTTCTATAGGTTGGTCTTTCTCTCATCTCTGGTAACTGAGAGTGTCAAAATGTCCAGTTATGGAATTAAAAATAGATGAAACTACTTAAATTACTGTCAACTTTATCAACTTTTTTTTTCTTTTCTTCAACATCATTGGAAAAATCTTCAAAGTAAATAGTAGATATTCAGGACTCAGTTTTCATGTTAGTGAAAATATGGAAAGTTTAGGACTTTTTTGTCACTTCTCTGTTTCAGACTGTGGTAATTTTCTCTTATTTTGCTAGATCAACAGGGGTGAAAACAAAGAGGAGGCAGGATAGTATAAACTGAAATTCTTCATGGAGTTGAAATTTTATAAGTCATAGAGAAGATGAATTGGTAGGCAAAGGGCATGTGAGATGGTCAAAGGTGGACATAAATAAAAGAGGTGGTTCCACAATTTATCATGTGGCTATCATCTGTACATACACGATATCTGTCCATCCATCTTGTCCTTGGATCTGGCTACATTGCTTGTATATCCAGAAAGATAGGATGAATCAAAGGAAAAGGCATAAGCTTGTAAATAGATGCCTACTCCTTCTTATGCTAATCTTCTCCTGGGTCTCAAATCCCTATCTACTCTAAGTAACAGGATAACTGCATAATAACTTTTAGTTACTATCATTCTTAGAAACCACTAAAGCCAGTCAGCTCATCAGTCTGAAATCCTTTAAGGCAACAGTTCAGTTAGAAAGACTAGAACTGAAAAATCTCTAAGAATGAACAAAATTATCCAGCAGGAGCTTTTACTGAGATGATTTGGGAACTGTAGTCTTTTCTAAGAAGATTTCTAAAATGTTGTCACACAGAGACATTAAACTTTTGTGATCTGTCTCATAGTTTGAATTTGAAATGTTATTTAGTAACTTCTGACCATGGGACTATCTTTAACAGTCAAGCCCTACCAGGTTAACAAAATCTCAGAAATTTTCCCAAGTAACTGAAAAATATTCCATTCAATTAAACCCCTCATTTTAATTTATCTTTAAAAGTTAATTACTGGAATTAATGTGATTTCAAATTAAAAGCTATCTAAAATGAAAATTATTTTTTTTTTCATTTTTAAGGTAACAAAACAGAACATTTCACCACTATTTTTCTTCGGTTTCAAATTCAAGGAAATAGTCTGTTTTTCTGAGAATTTTGCAACCTTGAGGAAAAGACAATTTGGTAAATAGCCCATCCAAACACATATCCACGAGGAAAACATTCTTATTGACTTGCATCACTTTTTAGTAAACTATTGCAGAATCCCAAATCTAAGTATTTAATTTTGGTTTGCTTTTTTCTCATTGAGCATGTAGAGCTGTCACGGATAAATGAAAACAGAATGAACTAGATGGATAACTAAAGGAGTAGGAAGTCTGACCTCTAAAGGGTATGGCAGGGCGAACAAAGAAAGATGATGAAACAAAGCTGCCAGGAGACTGTACTTCACTCAGTTACTCTATTAACTTCCAGCTCAAGAACTCTTTTTATCAGTAACTTTTGCAGGGATTGCACTACTACCTGACCTGGAGAAAAGTTAAAATAATTTTTTTTCCAGAGTTTCATATTCCCCCATCTAGCTAGTACCAGGAAATAAAGGTCTTCATTACAGACTTTTGATTAGTACTAAGATATTATGACAGTTTCTAGGAAAAACATCTTTGTAAAATGTATTTCAATATTTTGGACAGGAATTTTCAAAGACCAAGGTCCAGTCCCTGGGAACTGAACACCATTTCTCACAGGTTGTAATTATGCAGTTCTCCAAAAACTGATCTAGGAATAACTGCCTGTCTGCAAATCCCATCTGATCCCAGGTTATTTGGGGAGGTCACTGGAAGTCTTGGTAAAGTACCCAGGCACCCCTTCTAAATGTGTTTACTGTCAGGCTTCTGGTGTAGTGATAGTAGGAAAGACTGCATCCTCTCTGGGGAGTGTTTAATGCCACATGAGGACTGTAAGCTGGTTTATTTATTTAGAAAGGTATTGGTACTGAGAGCATTGGTACTGAGCACAGTCACAGGGTACCCCTCATAAATGATTTCAGGTGTACATCTTCCTTAGAAAAAACCTACTCACAGCTATAAGTAAACATCCAGGTGCAAGACTGTGTGGGAAAGTAGTGGCATGCTCCCACTTACCGGGTTATAAAAGAGGATCCATTTTCAATAGATTTGTGAAATGATTTCAGTCTAGAAATAGATGAGAGAACATAAAACTTATGTTAGACTACATATGATCTAACTTTACAGGAATGTTTTCCTCCTATCAAGCAATGCTATATCATAACAGAATTCAGAAACTCAAGGGTCAGTTCAGTTGTAGGGACCAGTTTCAAACACAATGCCCTGACACTGACTGCGGCTTACCCTGAGTTTAACTATGCCCTTAAAGTGGATTTGCTTGAGATTGCTTAGTTAATCCCTTTTGTTATTGTGAGAGTATCATGAGAGGAGGGGGGAGAGGGAGCAACAGAGATGGTAATTTATAGAGTGATTCTAACTTCCAAAAGTCTTTCTAGTCCAAAACATCCTAAGGTTTGCTTAGCATGGTTTTGTGCACCTTTAAATACTTAAATTGTCATTTTAAGGTTTTGTGTTTTTTAAACATAGCTGTTTAGTTTCTTATCCTTTTCTTTGGTATGGGTTTAATGAATGGATTATGACGGTCAGTTTGTAATGCCATGAATGAAAGATTTAGGACCGTTAATCTTAAGAACACTGCTTGGCGCCAGTAGACAAACAATGCACTCCCCAACTTGTTATCTCAGCCATACTAAGCTTTCACTTCTTACCTGCTTTCAATGACTGTCAGTTCACTCAGGTAGTCCAGAAAGTATTACATACAGTCTTCTCAAGAAGGCGTTTTGTGTTTTCTGGTCTTTTGGGGGGAGTTTATGACTTCTTTTGTCTATGCTTTATCAAAGTTGAACTGAAATACTTAAATTTACAAAGATTGAGATGGTTTGAAAAATAAACTCTCAAGATTTTGCAACAAAACCCTATATTGCTCTGGTATGAATTTTAAGTTAAACACCTGTATTATGGATTTATTTTATATTAACTCCGCAGTAGTTTCGTTGTGTATTTGGAATAATCTCAAGCAAAAAATTTATCATGATACACACAAATTATATAAGGGAGTGACATAAATGTGAATGCATGTGATCAGTTATAAGCATTTCTCACTCTCTTATTTACCAGGAACAGAACATACATGTTGTAACACATATATGCTACAACAAATTGGGTGTTTTTATCTCATAAGCTGCCACAAGACTCCTACACGAAGGAAGTGTTTGAAGGTATAACAATTCTTCTCAGGCATAACAATTCTTCTCAGGCCCTTAAAACTGTGTCTATGAAAGACTGTCTTTCTTAAGTGGTTTTGTGATAATTCATTGAATAGTCATATTTTTAATCAGTTTTCTTGCAGATACGTACGTCAAGGGAAGAACAGTAACATTGGGTTTCTAAATATTTTACCTCATTCAACTGCACTGAAATGCATATGGAACCACAGAGGCAGGGTATTTAGTAGTGGAAAAAGACGCCTAAAAATAAAACCTCCACTTCTTTGATGGGAAAACTATCACAGTACTTTATTAAATATAAAACACTGCATTTTTTATGTTAATATTTGAGAGATGTTTATATGAGAGATGTTAGCTGAATAAATAATACCTTACAAATCAATTCAAGACTTTGACTTACAAAAATTGGAGACTTCCTCAACCAGATGCTTGTAATGGTTTTCCTGTTGATTATTGGAAATTCCAGGATGCTCAAAAATTGGGTAATAAAACTGACATATAATATTTCTGAAAACTCAGCAAAAAACACCCCAGTCTTCATTTTTTCTGTGGAAAATGCCTAGAATTAAAATTTTTAAAATGCTTTACAACTTTACTTTCAAAAATTACATCAACTTTATGATATTGAAAAGAAGCAGGAAACTTTATTGAGTTACAATTTGTCTTTTATTCTGAGATTATTTGTAAGTTGCATCATTCTGAAAATTACAAGAGGACTGCAGATAAACTGTTAAAGTACTAATTAGTTTATTTCACCTTAAAATGCATAGATTATAATTTTGTATTGTCAGTCAGATTCAGTTTAAGTCCCCAGAACTGACAGAAGGGAGGAGGCAAAGCTTTGGTAGAATCAACAGTTTATGGCACATATAGATACTTGCAAGATATATCCTAATCAAACTGATAAGTTGCTGTACCTTTCCCACTCTCCTGTATTGCAGAACATGTGATCGTGCTGTGCATCCTCTTTGCTTCTCACAGTGAGATGTTGTTGTGATTCAAGGCCATCCTCTGGGCTGCTACTGAGACCTTTTCAGATTTTAAAGTAAAAGCTGAGCTATTTATTTCATGATGATGTCTTTGCCACTATAATGCTTGGTATTTATACAGAAACAGGCTAAAAATTAACAATATTGCTATAGATATTCACTAAATTGAAATAGAAAACTCTCAAAAAATCATTCTAGACATAAAAGACCCAAACCAACAAATAACTGAACCAATATAAAATCAAAATTTGATGCACAGTTTGAAGATAACATTTATTTAAATTACATTGGGGATCTTAGAATTTCATTTGGATTTCTGTAATTTTTTTTGTGCGCCAATTTCTTTATGTGAACCTGTATAATAAATACATAGACAGAACTGAATCCTGAAACATGTACATAAAAGAAATCTAAATTGTAAAAAATATTTTTCTAATTTTAATATTTTTTTGATAATTGACTCAGGACAACCCTGTCTGAGCAGAGGGATTGGACCTCCAGATGTCCTTCTGACCTCAGATGTTCTGCAAATCTTTGGTTCAGTGAAGTATTCTGAGTGGTTTTTCTAATAAAGTCAGTTTGATTTTAGAGGTCTGAGCTTATATAATTTCTATTTATAGCAAACATGGTCTGTTTATGACCACCCTCCAAGCAAAACTGGATCACTTTAGTTTAGATTCCTATTTAAACCCAACAGTTTAGGTTTTCAGATCTTTCTATGGAAGTAAATTACAGAAAGACAAACAAAATATTTCTTATTCACCCAGGCAGGTATTCCACTGCCGTGCTTATCTTGTCAAAGTTTAGAGAGTCCTTAGAAAAGCTTTTAGATTCAGAACTGCCTTAGGGTGTATGTACATTCAAGCCCAAATTTGTTAACAAAATGTGACTTTTCAATGAAAAAATGAACAATTAGGGGGGAAGGAGAAGAAGAAGGAG
>WBMV01005402.1:9845-40951 GCA_013396655.1 Campylorhamphus procurvoides | reverse complement strand
AGAAGAAGAAGAAGAAGAAGAAGAAGAAGAAGAAGAAGAAGAAGAAGAAGAAGAGGAGGAAGAGGAGGAAGAGGAGGAAGAGGAGGAAGAGGAGGAAGAAGAGGAAGAAGAGGAAGAAGAGGAAGAAGAGGAAGAAGAGGAAGAAGAGGAAGAAGAGGAAGAAGAAACTTTTATAAGTAGCTAAAAATATGTTTAAAGACAATTTGGAAAAAATTGCCATCTACTTTCAAATTCTTTTCTGTGGCTTCCCCTTACTGTTTTTCCCTTTGTATTCCTATATTTATGTTTCTTCCTCTCTGTTTTTGATTTTCAAACTTAAAAGTTCCATGGTTGTTTTGCCCTGTTTTGACTTCAGATTTAGTTTTCTGCAATAACCTTTGTGCAGCTTGTTCTTAATCATTATATAATGTCTCCAGGTCCACTAACTAAAAGCTTTATCATTGTTTTTCACCATGAGCCAGAGAAGAAGGAAAAGTTTTGTAGCTGCAACTGGAACAAAAAGATACAAAACAGCAGCAACAACAACCACACAACTTTTTTTTTCTATCCAAATGAAAATCCTTTTGGAGTAACAAAAGTCACTCTGATTTTACCCCTTTGGTAGTTTCTTTTCTACTCATTGATAGTTGCTAGACTGAATAATGAAAGTGGAGAGAGATGCCATTAACCAGGCTTCGTAAGTGGAACAGTGGTATTTTAGAAGTACAGGAGTTTTCAACCTACCTATTGAAGGTTTTCAAATGGAGATGAGGGTAAAGTCTTATGGAGAGCTTGAAATGGGAATAACTATGGTAGATAATTTATTATGAGAGCCAGGGAAGGTGAAAGAAACAGATGTCAAGTGTTTATATAAAGCCTTGTTAAAGGCTACATACCCAAATCACCTTCCCTAGAATTTTACCATTAAAAGTCAATGAACCAACCTGGGTGTTAATATGAATCTTCTGCAGAAATTACTATCTGGCTATGATAATAGAGTATTAATTTTGCAACACTTGCTGAGTAGTATTTAGATATACAAATCCTTATAAGGATTAAATGAAGAATTAATAAAATTTTATTCTGCTCGAACTGTTGCAGAAAAGCCCTCCAGTAGTTACATCAGTATTTATAATGGCTACGTTGCCTTAGTAAACTCTGTGCTGTGATCTGTATCAAACAGAACTATTGTGTCTGTGTGAGTTGATGGATGAATGGGCTTATGGAGGGAAAGGAAGGAGTTTGGGACTGACTGCCCCAGGGCCACAGTGACATGTGCTCTAGCATGGCTATAAGATGGACAGTTCCTCAGCTCTAGGGTAGATTTCTTGAAATGTACATATGTCACACTTCTCACCTTTGTAGACTGCTGTAGTTTCTTCTCTCATGCAAGTAATAAGAGACTCCTTTTATTAAACCTGCACTGAACAGCATAGAGAGAGAATATGTTCTCTGTAGGTTATAATTTTATTAATTATCAAGGAGCTATCCAACAGTAATTTTTCCCGCTTATGTAGTCACATCTCTCCTGCTTTCCTGAATAATAGCAAGAAAATTAATTGAAGCAGAGCAATATTTCTGCAACTGACCATCCTGTTTGTCTCATTTCAAGCAGTTTTTCGGTATTAAAGGTCTTAAGTATTCACCTGTGCAAAGAATACTGCCCAGTTGTGGAAGGCTACCATAGCATAGGAATTGCCATACAGGTTTGGACCCAAAGTATATCCATCTTTGTAGCCATCTTCAACTGTCAACCTCTTCATAGTCAACATCTGTGGCAAAAAAATGTGAGAATATGCTCTGATTGTATCATTCTAGTCTTGGGAGTCAGCAATTATACCCTTGTATGTTTACCAAACTTTTTAAATCCCTTTGTCTATCTTATTTTACTTGGATTTAGCTCCTGTTAGCATACTATACTCTCCAAATCTCCAGTTCCTTCAGTCAGTCAAAGGAAGAAGAGCTGTAGAGGACAAGAAAATCTCACTGATTCACTGGCACTTCAGCTCAACATTACAGGTCCTTAGCAGAAAACCTACCTCTCTATATCCAGTTCATGGTCTGATTTCTCTAGTGCCGGTGCTTTCCCGTGGAAAAAAAGATTCACTTGTATCCTTGACTTTGAGATGGTCTGAATTGGAGAATGGGCAATCTGCTTTGCAAGAAAAGATTCAGAATACTCCGTTGTTTAATGGAGGAAAACAAGGGCTGAAGACAGAACATGGCCAGTGCCTACAAATGTACCAGAAATTCAAATTCAGAGCAGGCAGATGGCTGCCTCAGCTACGTGGTGGTGTGATTGAAAGATTAAGATAACATACAGATTAAGCCTAGTCTCTCTAACATGACTGCTAAAGAGAAAAAGCTTGCCATTTAGGAAAGCAATAGTTTTTAAGAAGCCTTTGGGATGTCTACAAGATTTGCTAAAGATACCTAGATTTCATTCTATAGTACTGGCCAATTAGATAAAAACTCAAATTGGTTTCTAAATCTCTCCAGTGAATTCTCAGTTCTCTGCATCCTCACATGGAAATCAAGCTGGCATGTCACTTCATCAAGTAGCTCTTTCTTTTCTTTCCTCCACATGTGGTTTGCACTGGGAAGTCCACCCTTTTCTTGGCAATAGTCCTATTGTTGTGCTTGTGGCATGTGTAGCCATGTGCTATTAAACTGACAAAACAGGTCTGCGTATGTAGAAATTCTGAAGCTACTTTTTCTAGAATGGTGTCAGTCAATCACAAAAATGTATCTTCTTTATTGAAGTTCAGAGAGGTTTGAAATCCTAAGTGGACCAAGGGAATCCATCCTCTGAAAAGCCACTCCATCTGTGACAGTGAGATGGAATGAAATGACATGTAGCACAGGGATAGAAATGTAAATAAACAAGTTTTCACTTGGCAAACCACATCAGTGTCTAATTGCATAACCCAAATTTATGTGTTTTGCATATAGGATAAAAAATATTACAGCCAAGTCCATCTTAAGATGCCATAGATGGCTCGCTTACTGGAGAACATGTGCAATTTTTGTAAAGAATATTGTCCAATTTTAAATTAATTATGATACTTTTAAAATCATGGTCAAGCTTCTGCAGAGACACTCCACAAAACCATATTAAAGTTGGGAAAATCTTGGCCCTCTGTCAAAAAGACTTTTCAGAAGGCATATATGAAAACTGAAACAATATTTTTTAACATATGCAATAGTTCTTTCATAAAAATTATCTGATTTTACCAGCTTTTGCTGATTTCATATCAGTATAATCATTGCTAATAAAAGCAGGGTTTGAAGAACAGAAAAAAATACCCTACAATTTCCAGTCACATGCTAGTACTATGACTTGTTCATAATCTGCCTTTTCCCTAAAAGTGTAGAGGGTTCTTGTAACTAGAACAAAACCAGATTTTACAGGTAGACATTTAATACTACTCAAAATCATAGAAAGTGAAGTTTACTATATAGATTTATAATCCAGAACTCACAGAATGCAGCACCTAAAAATCTAGTTACACTCCTAACTGAGATAAAGTTACCTACTTGTCAGGCTGAGAGAGAAACTATTTAAAAGCTACTGCTGGTTACTATGTCCTACTTTTGCTGAGAAGGAAGTTAAAGGATTCAGTTAGTGCAGGAAAACTAAGCCACAGTGTGAAGTAAAATTATTCTTATACTCCTGAATCTCTATCTTCAGATTGAGTTTATAGTTCTGCAAACTGTATATAATATAGTATATAAACTGTATACCAGGGGGAAGGGAGGGGAAGAGAGAGACATTGAGAATTGCTTGTTAGTTTGGTCTTGAAGTAATACAGATGCATGTCTAGGAAGTATATACTATATATTCTAAAATACAAGATAGTAGAGAAGGGGAGATTGAGGGAGGGAGAAAGAGAGTCCTCTCACAAGGGTAGTTACAGCTTGTTGCAGATTAAATACTTTTTTTTAATGGAATTTTTATAGTTGTGATACCAGTGACTATATCTTATTCAAAGGAACTTGAAATTTCACTGCATGACTATTTTTCAGGCTTTAATTTACAGCTTGATTTTAGTTTTAATGCAGCGAAGTTCTGATTCATCACTGCTTGTTTGAGAGTGACATTGACTTGTTAAGACTCAACCTAGCAAATAGGACGTATGTAAACTGTCTGTGTATAACAAAGGGTTTTCAATACAAGTCAGTGTAAAGTTGCCAGTATAATGGATAATAGATAATTATAACAGTTGGTATGACCTTCTTGAATATGTGTCATTTAATAAAAATTATCATTATATTGGTTTTAAAAAAGCTTCATCTCTGTGGACATATTTTTTAACATTGTAAGAGCACTATGGGTAAGAGCACTACTACTTACAGGAGGCATACATCTGTCATTTGAGGAATGAAATGGTTAATTACCTATTTGCTGTTCTTGATATTAAATACATTCTGGCAGAACAACTGCACCTTCTAGAGATACCTAGATTATAGTTCCTTTATATTCTTGTTTCTCTTCCTTTTGTTAATATGTTTCTAATGCAGTGAGTGGTTTAGAAGCCAACCAGAATGAAGATTTGCCAGGAAGGATCCTAAAGCTGGCATAACTTTGTTTTCCTACAAGCACAGTAAACACCTATTGCTCCTGAGCATGTGTGTGTTGTGTAGTTCACAGAGACTTTAAAACAGTTTCCTGTTTTCCCTTTTCCTTTTTTTCCCCACCAGAAAAATATGTTTAACCAGCTGATCAATGGTATACAATGTTTCTTTTCCAACACAATGCCTTTTCCCATCTGTTCTGTTTTTGTTTTCATAGGAAATTTTTAGCTAATATGTGATTTGCATTCTGTCAGTTGCACAGATCCCTTTTCCTACCTGTTTTGTTCTTGAAGAGAGCCATGTATATTAACTTTCTTCCAATTTCTTTAACTTAAGGGAATTACAATATCTAACATGATAGGTTTCAGAGTGCACTCCTACTAGAAAACATTACCAGCTGTCTTTGTAACACTGCCACAACAGTTTGGTAAAATGGATTTTATGCTGTGTAATAACTTTCTTGACTGCTCTTGGAGAGTTCACTTCCTGAGTAACATGACAATAAAACCTTATAAACAAAAATCCCTCATATTTACTCATTTAATGAACTTTTATAATAATAAAGAAATTTTACGTGTCATGCCATGAAACAACTTCTGCATTCCGACATTATTTCTGAGATTACTGCTTTGCAAGTTGGCTCAGAACATAATTTGCTCTGAGGATAAAAGGATGGATAGTCACTGTATTGTCAATATAGTCTTTTCTGTCACATTAAACTATATCTGAAATAACCCAAATGTCTTCTGAGTATTTACTATATAACTCAGAAATTGTTACTGTTACAATTACTTTATGGTTTATGAGCTAGTTGACTTATTTTCCTGATGGGAAGTTCGTTTTCAATAGCTTCACTTTAAAATTGCCTCTGCTTACTCAGCAAATATAGATTATGTCCAGATTACTTGGTACCTGAAATTTTAAAATGTGTGGGGATCTCACCACCTCTTCTTTGTTTTCCTTCCTGTTTTTTTCTCATCAGTCAGGGAAGAAAATAAAAACACTTTTTCTTTCAGCAATTTATGCTTTTTATATGCTTTATTTTCAGTTCACATAACAAATGTTTGAATGGAATTTGAAAGAACTCTCTCATTAGGCCTTCTGAAGTGAATTACTTTGTTTTAGAAGCTCTGATCATTCTGAGATCGAAACTGACTTGTGAAATATTCTGATAGCTTGGTAAGTAAACAGTATGGACATTTTTAATGCAACTGTTAATGTGAGAGTGCCGTTTTGCTCATGACTTTTCATGAGAGAACACTATTTTGCTTATGACTTTTAAAACTTATTAATATTGCATAGCTATCCTGAACTGTTCCCTGTGGCTCCAGTTACAGTTCTAGAGCTATAAAGCTCTAGTTATTTTATTTTTCTTTCTAAACTCTCCTTGAAGTTTTATTAATATAGTGTAAATTTTTTACTGTTCTTTAAAGCTACCTCTGCTTTATTTCCTCTGCACTTATTTCTTCTACATGTAAGGTTAATTAAAAATGAACATGTGACTTGGAAAGATGGTTCAGTTTTTATTTCTAAAGTCCAGTTTGGAATTACTGTATTCTTGCATAGCAGCATTTTAAAAGTATAAGAAGAGAAACTGCAGTCAGCAGTACTGATGTTGACAATATTTTAGCAAAAAAAGGAGGGGAAAGAGACAAAGGGAGGGAAACAGGACTTCAGACCAGGTGTTTTACTTGAGACTGACAACTGTTTTTAAAACACTGCTGACCCTTTAAGCCTGTATCCTAGCACAGTACATGTTTATGTGATACATTGCAAATAGAAAAAGAGAAGATTCTCTAAATATTAGACTAAAATGGGAACTAACATAGACAGAAATATTATAGTGAGGTTTACCAAACAATGTCTGAAAAAAGTACTGTGACTACTACAATGTCATGACAGAAGTGGAATAGTTTTATTTAGAGAGACATATTTTCCATATGGACTTGAACTGAAGCTTACTGAAGTCTATGGAAAGACTAGAATTTTAAATACATGTCAGCATATGCTACCTTTAGCAATTTAAAGTGTTCTAAATTAAATTTCTTGGGGTTTTATTTTTGCTGTGAGCCACAACTTGTCCTAACTTTCTGTATTTGCTAATCTTATTACCACAGTAGTGGAGATGTGGGGATCTGAGATATTTTTAGTAACAATCTCTATAGCTAGTGAGGAAAAATAACATCTAATTGCTAAGAACTTGAAAAAGCAATTTCGAGTAAGAATTAAATGCCCATGGAGTGAAAATAATGGTCCTTATTTTTTCTTTAAGCAGATTGATTTACTAGAATTTGTTCATGCATAAACACAACCTAAGGGTTAATTATGACTTCAGTGAACTTAAATTTCAATGCAGTTGTGATGAAGATGACCATTATTCAAAGAATGGCAATTACAGGTATGGCAAATCTCTGTCATGGAAATGGCTTCACTAACCCTGATGTGTTCAATCCTGGAATGAATGGTGTTGGCTGAGGTTATGATGATCACTTTGAAATAAGCAGAATTTTGTGTCCCTCATGAAACAAAGGACTGCTAATAGAAACAAGTTTAAGAAGAGAACTATCCTTTGCAAATATTCCATTAATGCAACTTAATGGAAACATCGGAAATTGCTATGATTTTCTGCTTTCAAAACAGTATACATTCAGTCATTAAAAATGTCACAATATTCAGCAAAATTTACTCTGGTGCTTTTTCTTCAGAACTTTGCTCCTAAAATATGCCTTAATCATGTTTGGTTTCGGATGAGGGGAAAAAAAATTCAAGCCCATGACAGGGCCAAGAAATACTCATGTAAGTGGAGAGAGAGAATGAAATAAGAAATGCTGACCTGTGTTTACTGCATGTTCTATGTTTGCCCACTCTACTCTGCATAACCAGCTGATGAAATTACTGACCATTAAAATAATAATCAGTGTTTCAGAAGTTCAGTCCACATAAGACAAAAGAAAAATTCTATTAATTTTCCCACATTTCTAACTTTGTGATATTGCGCATGTACAAATATGTGTGTCTATATATATATCTACATTATTTTAAATACATCATGTATGTTTCTCATAGGGCAATACAGAGTTCTTTTGTGTACATACATGCACAGATGGAAAAGCCAGCATAGTTCTTGTGGCCAAATTTACACTGTTCTAAATTTCAGTTGTCACAGTCCTCAATTTTTTAAGTTTTCAGATTTCTAAGTTTGATGATGCATAAACGCATTTTCACATTTGTATTCCTATGCTAATATTTTAAGTTTACAGATTAAAAGAGGGACAAGACAGCGGTTGATACATTCAATTGTTTCACTCATAGTCAGTACAGTTTATGTAGATGGTCCAGAGGATGAAGTACTATATTCATTCTGAGTTGGTACTTCAGGCAAGAACACATCTGGCATGAGAGTTTTTGTCACCAGCAGTATACAAGACAGTGATGTGGCTAGGGCTTATATTCCAGAACATAAAAAAACAGATGTCTGTTTGCATCTGGATCAACAGGGGGTACTTGTTGGACAAGAGCCATAACTGTTCAGCCACACACTCTGTAGCAAGGTACTTTATATGTGGAAATCCAAAGACAAATGAAAATATACACCTAGATATAGCATTGACTAAAATAGATTTTTGAACCACAGAATTTATGCGTGAATACATTCAAGATGCCAGTCCCTGGGATGAGGGTGTCATTTGCTTCATTATTCTTGGAAATACCCTCAAAGATGTTGAATACACCTCACTTTGCCTCTGCAATGCAACCCCTTAAATTTGAAAATATGCTAAAAATAAGTTTGCCTTTCAAGGTAAATTGACAGACAAAGGAAACACATGGCCACTCATCCTATGATGCATCCCATCTTACACAGGCACACAACACCTTCAAATCATGCAATAGAAAACTTACAGATGCCCAAACCTGGTATATATATGCACTTGCTGGGTTGTGGGTGAGAGGAAGTTTGTTTGCCCAGAATGAAGAGGCAGCTCCAGAACTGCTGCCTTGAAATGCACATTAAAGCAGTCCTCAGTGAGTAAGAAAAACACGGAAATATTTGCTTTTAATCAAGTGAGCATTAACTCAGGGGAAATAAGTGAGTAAAAGATGCTTCCCAGGAATGAAGTAAATGTCAAAAAGAAAAATAGTTGCTGGCACAAAAAAATTCTTAGGCATCATAACTGGCTTTGTCTTTGATTTCTCATTCCATTCCTTTCAGTAGTACTTCTGGTGAAGCCCTTTGGCTTTCAGTCAACATATTCCAGAGTTTATTTGTTCTGCTGAATTGAACACATTTCCTAGGTTGCAATGTGTCTTTAATAAAAGAAATAAATAAAAATAAGTAATGAGAAGTCAGCCTGAAAACTCAGAGGTGAATTTCAGCTCTGAATATGAAGGCCTGCTCAAGGTTTAACACCCTATAGAAGATTCATATTATGACCATGCGATCATCTCTGTGAGACTGCTCTTCAGTTTCTAGCAGTGAGGCCACATGCTTGTCCCAAAGGGCTGAATGATGCACATTTGTATAGATTCAGGCCATAAATGAAGCAGAAAGAGGGCAAGTATTTCTCCCATTGGCTTGTTCAATAGTGGGAAAGCAGTAAGGGGAAAAGAGACATTAGCCCTGCTTCTCTCCTATTATTGCTACTTTTTTCCCCTGCGGAAATGATCTCCCTCACGGTTTTAAACATTTAAATTACTCAAGGTTTATGAGGGAGAACCAGATTTAACTGAAATTCATTGACAATGTGCTGAGGTACCTGACAGCAAAAAAATATTTTAAGGTAACACTACGTGTGACTGGATAGTTGTGGACTTTAGGTAATTTATGATTTTAGATGGAAGTGAGTTATGGAAACTTTTAAGTGGTCTAGATATTTTGCATATCAGAAGTTAAAGTGAAAAAGTTACAAGAATACTTGTAAAATTACTTTTACTTATGGAAGTACCTGTGGGACTTAGCTACTCTGTTAATTTTGTGATCAAATCAGACAAACAGTAAAAATGAGGATTTCCCCTCTTCACATGATTAGCCTCTTTACAATCAGAGTTAAATAGAAGGTCTTTCCTATTTCTTTTTAAGAACTTCTTTTCAATCTAATTTGCCTTTTAAATATAGTGTTTTGCTAATTCCTTAACTGTCTGTTTTTTACAATTACTGTTAAAATGTATGGAAGTACAATATACAATCTTAAATTTTGTTTACAAAAGTTTTTGCAATATTTTTAGATGTACTGTTCTGGGTTGTTTCAACATTGCTAGAAACTCCCCCTTCCGTTGCACTTTGTCAAAACCAGAAATATTTGATTTCAATATCTCATTAGATATGTTTACTTCCAATTTTCATTACACTTACCAAATATGAAAGCATGTTTTTTCCCTTTCCTTTCCTAGTTATGAAATTACCACACCTCTGTCAACATCATGGAGACCTTAACAAAAACAACCTAGAAAACCTTAATAGAATTTTCCTTCTTGTGAGGTAGTCCTCCTATTTGTATAGCCAGCTGTGACATTGTCAGACACAGAAACCAAATTTAATAGCCAAATGATAGCTCAAGGTGTTCCCTTTTACCACCACATTTTTACATTTTAAAACATTTTAAAAACAGAGTTGAGCTTTTTGTTTGAGGAATACAAGTTTAGTCCACCCGATAAGTCATCAAGGAGTCCTTGTTCGTGTTTCATGGATGAATGCTCTGGACAATATTAAGAATTCTATTTTTCTTGAGATCATCTGACCCATTTCATTGCAGTTACAACTTCAATTGTTTGGAATTTTATCTATAAACCAGTAATTTTATAGAAATTGAAATTAATTCCATTAAAAACAATGTTGACTCTTCTCTCCAGTGAAAGTCTGAGTTCAGTTGTTCTGTAAAAGTTTCATCATAGTTTCCATGTTTCATATGAAAATATTCTTGCTTCTCTATAGTATTTTCTATACCAGACTTTATTAATAGACTCATGTTCTCAGATTATGCTGATGCAGTGTGCCTAAGTTTCACAAATACTTTATTTCTGCAGCAAAGACTTATCACTGGAGATGCTATCTTGATTAAAGGGAATTAGAACATTGTCATTGAATTTAGTGTAGACAGGATTTTAATCCTGCTACATTTTATGCAAGGTGCTGAATGCCATTTTCTCAAAGAAGCTAAAGAGAACAGAGAGAACATAACACCTCAAAGGACCAGAACTGGACAGTAAATCCAATATGTGTGCAAAAGAGAAAATATAGTGGTACAAGGATTTAGTTCTGGAATTCTTATCTACATCATTCATCCTGTTTCTTAGCACTATTCATGGTGTTAACACTTCATGTACACATAAGTTAGCTGGACTAGGAAATAAAATAACCTCATATGGTTCATTTATTCCTGCAAAAATGGATTTTAAAATATTTTAATGTATACTGGATAACTTTTATATGCACTGCTGAAGCATGTATGTTCTCTTGCTACTGCATGATTTGTAAAACTTTCTTATTTGTACTTTGTGCAACATTTTCTTTGCTTCTTTGGGGTGCAGCATACTGAAAACTCAAAGAGGGCCTAAATAAGCACATTTTATATTACTTTCAGAATGTAGAATGCAACACATTTTGTAGGCCCTGATTTTCAGATATAGCAACCAAATCACACCGACTTCCATTGATCAGCTAACCTTAAAGTGGGCTTCGCAAATAAGACTTCTCTGTACTTATCCAAATACATATCCGAATGTGTTTTAGCCTCTTGGTCCCTCTAGATTTTACAATAATGGTCAAAGTGGAAAACATTAGGCATATCTTGCCGAAACAATCAATAATCTGCTGCATACATATACACTGACGAAAAAGAGGTACATTGAAGCATTATACATAAAGTACAATACTGGAGATAGAAAAAAATGGCCTCTTTTTGGTTCTGGTATCGAAACAAGTCACACCTTTTAAAATACTCATTTTTCTCTTATTTCTTATTAATGCACTGTTTACTTCAGTTCTACTTTATTCTTGATTGCATGAATGATATGGAAAGGCTAGTATTTTGTAGTGGATTTCCCGTGTGCTTACCTTAGTACATATTCAGTCCTGAGTTGCTACTGGAGAAAAAAAAAAAAAGGCTTTTTTAGGATGACAAGGATACAGGAAATAAATCCAACAAAGCAACAGATTTGAAATAAAAATGTAACACCTGCCAGGCAGCTTACTCACAGTATAAACAAGGATTAACACCAGCCGTGGTACAGCAAACACTGGTCTTAGCACACATATGTTTAAATTTCCCAACCTGAGTACAAGAAAAATTACTTCACACACTAGATATGTCAAATTGCTTTTGGACTCAACAACTACTCCTAAAAAATCAACTATACAAAGGCAGTGAACAGATTCAGTAGAAAATGCAAATAAGCTAGAAAAAGAATTTTTTCTCCTTCTTTGTTTTATTGTAGAATATAGCTCCAGTCAAGGAGAAATACAAAGCCTAAGCAGTCATTTAGAATAATCTGTTTAATAATTTGCCTCCATGTAAGTGAGTATCACAGACTTTCCTGAGGCAATTGCTATCTTTCTCAAGTGGTTTTATCCTTCCCTAGAATGAACAGATTATAAATAAACATTTTAAGAAACAATCAAAGTTGAGTACCTTGTGATCAAGGTTCGATTATGATTTGAGGAGTAGATGGTCTCATTGCTGAGCTAGAGCTCAGGCTACAGGCATATGGCAACAGATGATCACCATTAGGGGCGTTAATATAAGGTTAATTGTTTGGGTCAGGCCTCTGCTGGCAGGCACTGGCTACATACAGCTGTGTGTATGATTATCAGCTGAACAGGAGCCAACTGAAACAATCTGTATTCTCCGCTCTGACTACCTGTCCTGTCCTCCTTAGCACAGAAGGAAAACAAACCAATGAATGATTACTGAATTTGAAAGCACTAAAGCAAAAACATTTTGGTATTTGTATCCTCAACTGGCAGTCAAGGAGTCTTTTTTTTTTCTTTTCCTTTTGACAACATAGAATTTAACCCATGATAAGGATTCTCAAGGCATCATTCCCATAACTTCTGACTCTTTCTGGACTCACAACAATAAGTAGTACCCTTTGAGTAATCTCTTCCTCCTTCTTCCATTGATGAACAAGCAGGATGGAGAAACTATCTTCTGGACAGATGGATCAGCTAGTGATCAAATGATCCCTTTGCATTGAGGAGGGATGACAGAGCTTTAGCCCACCTTTCGCATAGAGAAAACTGGCTGTGGAAGAGGATTTAAGGGGTAGTATTTAAGTACTAAGTCAATGAATAACCCTATTAAACACCTCAGACATAAAGGCAGTCTGTATGGTAATATGTAAGGAAAAACCCCAGATTAATATCATTTACATTATTCATATTATTATCAGCATCATTATCATTATTATTCTTCACAGTTTTCAGATGTGTTGATAGAATTCCTGGCTGTTCCAAACACATACACTGCAACTTGCTTTTCATCTCGTATTTCTGGAACGCTCTTATGAAGGCATACATGAACAAAGGAGCAGCATATTAAATATCCCCAGCATGGCTGGTCCAAAAAGGTCTCTATTCTGAACATGGTTTCCTGTAAGGAAGCATGGAGAGAGAAACCTGCAATACCCTGGAGAAAATTGGTTTGTGAATGTAAGTAAGCTAAGGCAGAACCACAGAAATTACAGTAATGGTTTTTTTCAAAAATGGTGGAAAATCAGCAAAGTTCTTCATCATATAGGTAAAAAGTTCTCAGCCTCATGGGTAAGTAGAATATTTTACTGCAGCTCCAAGAGGGTGTAAGTCAAAGAGCAGTCATGTTAGAACAGGGAAAATAAGCAAAGCTAATAATTAAAAGTGCCTTCTCTTCCTGAAAAAAAGGCTAAGTTAATTTTGTTATTAATTTATTGAAGTCAATAGAGTTTCATCAAAATGTATTCTGACTTGTTAGAACCATGTACACAGAGTGAATCCTACCATCTTGCCAGGAATAAGAATGTTTTGAAGGTTGTCCACACAGCTTCTACTTTCAAAGTCTGTCTTCATAACATGATGAGAGTTCTTTGGTTCAGGCTATGTGCTATTATTTTAAAATTTTAGAATTTCAACTAGATTGAACTATATTTATTTACTCAGTATGGTATGGCAGCTACAGTTCAGTTGTGAGCTCAATTTTATGAAGATCTAGTTAGTCCATTCCAGCAGAGATTAAGTTTAACAGGAAAATAACTGTGATACTTCATTTTTCTTTTCTTTATTTCCAAATATTTTTGATCCAAACATTAGCCTCTTTATGTCTAGCTCTTCATAGAATCTTTGATCTCTCCATCGTGTAGGCAGAGTACTGACTTTTTTACTCCATGCAAACCTGAGTAGTGTTGCTAAACATTTTAGTCATGCTTACATAAAATCTCCCAGAAAGCCTAACCTGAGCCCCTTGAGTTCAGGTGATGCCTCTTCTTCCTGACCTCTTCTGCCGAACAAAGAAGGAAGAGGAATCCCTTAAAGAAAAAATAACCACTTTCTTTGAGCCTAACAAGAAAATATACCTGGTGTTCTAGGCAGTGAAATCTGCACTGATAACCAAGTTTAAGGTGGGGAGGAGGGTGAGGTGGAGATATTTTTTTTAAATGATCCTGCATGTGCACATACATACTTTGGCTGCAGTGATAGGAATTGAGCATCATCCGATGAGGAAACATCTATTAGAATCTGGATGTAAGTGAAACACACTGATGGGAATAAAACAAACAGAGAAATAAGAATAGCAGAAAGTAATAACAAGATGAATGTTCAATTGCACATCTTGGTCAATAACTCATATTTTGTTACTTAAAAGATACAAGTGATTTCAGTAATCCACTGATGATAGTACTGCTGACTGACAATTTGCTACAGGTGCCACAGAAGTCCAACGAGTTAAGGAGCTCCAAAACTAAAAAATCCATCAAATTCCGAATGAGCATAATATTGTTCTTCTGTGTAAACAGTCCTCTTTTTCCTTAGGTTATGGGCCAGGTTATGACTCTCATTAAGTCAATCATCATCATCTGGGCTTGACCAGCAAGTAGAAAGAAGAAGGCAATCTGCCATTATGTAGGCATTAGTCTAGACTGAACTATTATCTTCGACACCCTGTAGCTCAAAACATAACTACTTAGATTGCTCAGATAATAACTGTGGCCAGTCAGCCATTTGCAGTTACTATAGCTGCTGGTTTCAGAAGGCAGATAAGTATATTAAATCCCTATTAGAGCATTCCATCATAAAGTGCACTCAGCTGCAATACCCTATCTTTTCTTTTAACACCTATAAAGAGATACATGAATGCCAGACTGTGCTGTGGCATGGATGGTATTGTCATTTCATTATTTGCAGTTGGACCATAATGGTATGTAATTTATATCTACTACTGAAAAAAGAATAATACAAATAAAGATAATCAGTAAATGCATAGGAATCACACTGCTTGTAGAACTGCTGTTGAGGGTAATTGTATATTTCATTGTCCCCTAAAACCCTTGGATGTTTAATACTGCAGGGTGACCTCACTTTATTTAGAACAACTAATTTCAACTGGACAGAAGGCTACATTCACCCATGGATGGAACATGACATTCACATCTGTAGTACTTCAGTGTAGTTCTATCTTAGGCTATCAGGATTGAATGCATATTGCTCATCCTTGTGACTACAAAAGAGTTAATAACTGCTTTTTTTAAGGCAAACTGTTTTTCTTGAGACAAGCAGAAGTGAACAGCTATTTTGCATAAAATTGCAGAGATTTATACTTTCAAAAATCAGTTTTGTTTCTAATACCAATGCATAGAAAACCTCTCCTGACATCTTCTTTGTTCACTCAGATACTCTTTTGTTGAATAAAATACATATATAATCTCATTTAATCCCCCAAAACTCAACCTCAGATAGAAATCAGATACAAATATCTATTTATCTTCACCCTCATGAAGACAACTCTTTCTAAATGAAAATTGTATTTGAAAACATCTATACAGAGGATTTCTCCTTGCTTGAGGAAACATTTCTACTGCAAAATGAGGTGTGAGTTGCTTTTGTTCATGGCTTTTTCTTTTTCTCTTTTTCTTTTTTTTCTTTTTTTCTTTTTTTTTTTTATCATTGTTGATCTTCCACAAAGAAATAACATAGACAGGTAGATTGTTCTCCATAAATTTCTTCTCAGCTGAGAGGAGCTAATAGGAAAGACAGAAACAGCACAATGGCAATTCACTGTTTGAAGTAATGATTTTCTCATAGTAAAATTCCATACCACTTAGTCAGTTATTATACACATTATCTTATTTTACTAAAAGAAATAAAACCAGAGAATGACGAATTAATCTAGTTTGAAAGAATAGACATTAAGACTCAAATTATTGTGTGGGTCTGCAATTCACAAAATTTTGGCACCATGACATTAAAATGATGGGTACTTGAGATATGTAGGTAGGCAGCAAGAAAGATGGAATTAGAAAGAAGCAGTTCAAACCATTCTTACTGGATTTTTTTTTTCTGGAAAAAACAATGCTCCTGGTGTTGAGTCCTTATAAGCAGTCAGCAGGTAGGCACATCTTGACCTTCCAGATCAGGCAGAATAATAACATAATATTTTCTACAGAGTTAATGCTAATGTTAATTACTTAGCAGACCCTAAATCCCAGAACTCATTTTTTGTCATTTTGACAGAACAAGAGAATGAGATGTCCAGTACAGAAGAGTTGGCAGCAAGTTATCTGGCAAGTTCTCAAGATAGTATGCAATTGGGGCAGGGGGGGAGGGAGTGGTGGTGTGTGGAATCAGAATGTTGTTTGTTTTTTTTTCCCAACCAGACCATTTCTGAAGTGCCAACCAGCAGAGAAACTGAGTATTAATAAAACAAATTGTGTATTGCTCATTTGTAAATGTTGATGATGACTTGAAAGACCCTGCAGTGCTCTTAATGAATTTAGTGAAAGAAAGGAGAGTTGGATCAAGATTTCCCTATGTGAAGTTCAAAAGTAAGGCTCCTCAGTAGTCTGACATTCAAAACTACTGAGTAGCTGTCCTAGCTGCACATGTGTTGCTACGGATGAGCATTATTTTCATAACTGTAGCTCTAATACTGGATCTCACAAGAAAACAGAGTTTGGAAATACTAAATATTAATGATGGAATACCCATCTACTATTGTGTAAAATTGGTCTATAAAAAGTGTAGTTCAGTTAGTTAAACGATGCTGATAAGATCTAAACTGGAACCTTCCCTTGCATTTCTTTTTGTAGTCTTCCAGAACTAATGTTGCCTTATTATATATTTCTGAATCTAACTGTTCCCAAACATGCAACACTCAGATTTAGACTGATAGTAAAATACACACGTTCCTTCACTGTGTACCAACTTAACACTGGGGTAAAAAAAAAAAATCTACTTCAATTATATTGCAGTTAAACACCAAACTGTCTAGGAAAAGGAAATCTCAAGTAAAGAATGACCAGTGCAAAAAAGTGGGAGAAAAAATATTGCAGAGTTACAAAAAAAAAAAAAGAAATAAAAGGTAAGACAAAATTATTTGGCTTGTATGTGATTCTGTATGTATATGCAGAAGCTGCAATACCAGATACAGGTAGATATTCCAAGATTTTCTGACTCATATTCTCACATTAAAATGTAAGTGGCCCATAGTTTGTCATAAATAGAATGCCTGATCGTGCCCAGTCCAGCAGCTTTTCAGATAGGTTAATGGAATAGTTAAAGTTGAGACTTACAGCTCTTTTGGAAGTGGTTTTAGGCTGTCATTCTGTGCTGAGAACCTGTCTAGCCTTTGAGTGTTTCTGGAATTAAAGCAAACACAAAAAAAAAAAAAAAACAACAAACCCACACTCCAAAAATGTTAGGGTATTAGGGAGATATTCAAAGGGTAAGTCAGTTTATGCTCTGAGAGTACCACAGTACCACATGAACATGACTTGCAAAACACTATGAATGGAGGGCAATATAATGCCAATTCATAGCCCAAAACAAAATAGCTGCAAGTGCTCAACAGCATTACTTTGCAGCAGAAATATGCTGAGCCTTGGTAACAAGGGTTAATTTGCAGATAGTATTTTATTGTAAGCCTTGTAAATTTTAGTGAGATTTCTGTTCTCATTGCTGGACTATAATTAATATGAGCCTCAATGTTCATTGCTTTTAATAAGCATGGGTTCTTACAACTGTAGGGAGGTTATAGAGAAGCTTGAAAGTGTAACCTGAGTGCATTCTAGTGATTCATAGTGTTTAAAAAATGAACCAAAAGGAAATATCTTTTAATGTTCATGGTTTTGAGATCCTTACAGAGTTTTAGATCCTTGAGGATAGAAACATTAGCATAGTAATTTTTTGCAATGTACTACATGTCAAAATACTTCCAGTCAAGGAAAGTTATTTTAGAACACTTTAAAATAAGTATATTTACTATACTGATATAATTTAGGAATCACATGAAGTAGGAACTCAAACAGTACTATGTGGAAAAATAATGTTTCTTGAGCACCTAAACAGTTCTTCCATTTAACCAATTAAAAAAAAAAAAAAAAGCAAACACCCAAAAACCCCACATGTTGTAAAACAGAAAATGTAATACAAATTATTAAATGAGCACCCATAATGGGAAGCCAAGCCAAGATGCCACTCCTCAAAGGTTGGTGTCAGGAAGGAGCGGAAATACCTGAGAAAGTATTCCTTAAAATTATAGACATAAGTTTGAGACATGAGGAAAAGTAATAAAGAAAGAGGTTATCCATAGCTCCCAAGAGAAGCCAAGTAAGAGCAGACCTGAATGGAGCAAAAGGTCTTCAACCTGCATTTTCCTCATTACAGCTAAATGCTCTGATCCCCGGTTATGTTTACCTGTGGCAGAAAATGTCATGGATTCTTTAAATAATTGAAGAGAGACATTGGGCCAGAAAATTAGAGGAGATGATTCATTGGTCCAATGATTAGTACATCCAGCTTGGATATAGATGACCTAGTTTGTATTATGACTCAGACAGTCAATGAAGCCACTGAACCTGTAGCTCCAAATGAAGTGCATGAGCCAAGGGATAGCAATGGGATTCTGAAAGTTTCAGGGAGGTGAGCAACACCCACCACAGCAACCTGAACAAGCCAAGGCTGAGAAAACAACAGTGGAACGTGTCAGGCTTAGTGCTCAGACATGGGAGACCAAGGTTGAAATATCACTTTGAATCTGAAGTTACAAGGAAGAGTCACCCATTTTCTTAGGAGGTGTCTTTTTCCCTCAGGTTACTATAGGGTGCTGTTCCTTGTATTAATTCTGTCATAAAGAATGTCTGAATCTGTCACAGAAAAGTGATTTTAATGACTTCATCTTTTCATGCATTAAGAATCTGCTCTTTTCAGGGTTTAATGCAAGTTCCATTAAAATTAGAAGATTCTAGAAGTTCTAGAATATACATCAAATTTTAATGCAGCATTAAATTTGTTTTTTTCTCATTTTTGAACAAATAATGACAAAAATGAATCATAAACATATGTAAAAAACCCTATTCATTGCATGAATGGAGAGGGTCCTAGTACGGAAAAAAAGGCTGAACACACACATCCTAGAAAAAAGAAGGGAAAAAAATAATCATACCTCCTAATTGAAAAAAGTGCCTATGCAGGCACAACTAGACTATAATGATACTGCACTTTGAGGTTAGTCATGGAAAAGTCCAGATCACATTACTGTCAAAGTCAATAGTAAAGCTGTGGATAGATCCAAACATAATACAACACAACAATCCAATAGACTTTTAAAAATGAATAAAGGCATAACTATAAAATGCTCATATCTTGTTACTTCAGATCTCTTAAAACTACATTATGGCATAAAAATTGGATAAACTCTGAAACGTTCATATAGTTAGTCCATTTTCCCAGTTACAAGCCTCTTCCTAATTGCTAATGCAGAAATTCAGAAGAGTGAATGGCATCTTGCAGTGGATAAAAGCAGGAAAAGAGCAACAAGGAGGCCTTTCTGCTGAAAGCAACACCCTTTTATTGGTTTCAGCAGAAAAAAGTAAATAAAACATATATTTATACACAAATATAAATTGTAATATATGTATATCTGTATGTGTGTATATATACATCTCTATGTTGAATTTTTTTTTGGCAGAAACAAGGGACAGACACTGAGAGGCTCAGAACAGCAGAGGACAGTTTGGAGCTTGCAGTTTGGAGTTTGCAGCTGGATTCATCAGATGATGACAGAGCAACTCAGCAGCAGTAAGAGTAAGTTATCATAGAAATCAAAACTCAGCCCTTATCAATACTCAGCACAAGTGAACATCAGTGGCCATGAGGAATACTGCTTCTTTTCTTGCCAGGACAGGGTCTTTATTAATATTAACTTGGAAAAGAACATAAATCTGTTTACTTAGACTTGGGAACCAGCAAGTAGAACAATGAATTGGATCAGAGAACATGAATATGCTTATTTAAGCTTGCAAATATTGCACTATTACTGGAGCCTTTAGTAGTATTATTGACAAAACATAATGGTGGATTCAAATAATACGATGTTAACCACAGTGGCAATTCTTGTGCTACCTCCTGCTGCTCAAAAAAAGATTTAACATGGACTTGTCTTGGGATCTTTATCCAACTGCATGGTTCTGTCACTTCACAGTATGTTTTCTGTATCTAATGCTGACACTTATCTCAGTTTTTTCCACACAAACGGAAAAGAAATATAATTACATTGTTAATTGCAGCTTTGTAGATTAATGGCGCAATAACAAATCATGGAACAACAGAAATAAATCTGGGTAAGGGAGTTGAAAGCTAGCCAGAATTATTTAGAAAGGGATTCTTGATTTTCCTGGTCTAGAGATTAGTTCATTCTCCTTTCAAAAAGGAAACCAAAATTAATTTTAAGGACTACTTCTTCCTTTTGGTGGCAATTTGATGGAAAACACATAAGTGGCTGCTGTAATATAGGCTAAGGCCAAGATTTCCTTAGCCATTACAGTGAAATCATGAAGTGAAATCACTGAAATCATACACAGGTTTTCACAACTCGGTCAAAATGTTTTGCTCACATATTTGTTTTTTTCTTTTACTAAAATTAGAGAAGGACATTTTCAACAGTAGAGGTTGCGTATTCCTTTATTCTTTATCATTATAACCTACAGTTAAAGTGCTGATTTTTTCTGGAGATGGAAGACATAAGTTTGAATTTCCTGAGGCAGAGGAAACAACTGAACACATCTCCCCAGTCAATGCTCCATCCACTGAATTATTGTGACAATGAGTAGGAATGATTTCCACTTGCAGCGCAGCTTGGAGGGAAAGTGATAGACAGCCTTGCATTTTGTACAGACCCAGATGATGGAGAAGGTTGCAACACAGTTTGAGCCACTCTGAGCCCCCAGGGTTCTCAAGGAAAGCACAAAGTTGTTCATCAGTTCTGATGAAACATATCACAAAATAAAAAGTAAGTGTCTCAGTGCTATTACTTTGACTGGTGTATGTAATGAAGCATGATATAGAAACCATCAAAAGCTATATACAGTGTTAGGTGTAACTGTTGGCAGACTCAATGTAGCCGTTTTATACTTAAGTTCTGAGTTACAAACTTAAATATGCCAGAAAACTACTCTAAATAATACTTAATTGTGATAAATGTTATCATGATGGTACAAAGTAATGTTTGAAGAGATGGATGCTGAAAGGCTGAAATTCAAGACTGCATAGTGTTGTGTACTGCTATAAGACCTTTCTGGGCATCTTCTTGATGGCTGCTAGATCATTTTGATCCCACGTGCAAAGCTTGATCTTCGTTGGAAAACCAAAAACAACTAGTAGTGTGTCTTTGCTATCCTTAGCTAGAAATGAAACTAGGGGTGATTCTTCCAATCAGTGGTAAACAGCTTTGATTAATATTACTTCTTTGCTGAAGAGATTGACCTTGTTCCTACAAACCTTAAGCAGTTATAAAGAAGGTATTTTAACTGCATATTGTTAATTTATACTGAAAAAGGGCTTAGTGACAAAGGACTAAGAGATTCACATTGTGAACAGGACTGAGTTGGGTTTTTTTAATTATTTTTTTTAGTTGAGACCAAGGTGTCCAGGAATCTTGTTGCAAGTTGTCTGCAGATGTAAATAGGTAACAGATCATTCTGGCTGGGAAATCAAAGATGTACCAAAATGAGTATGTCACACAATTTGTTTGTGTGTCGGTGGTTATAAAAGTTGTCTTGCTGCAACCAAAGTGGTAAAATAAGCTTTCCATTTTAAGGCTGAGTGGATCTGGATTTTCTGCTTCAGTAATGCCTAGGTACCCAAGTGGAGCTCTTAGAGCCAGTTATACAAGTTTATAACTAAAGGATGGTTCATACACCAGAGAATTAATAACTCAGTACAAAATATATCAGTGAGATACAGGTATATGAGGTATATATATAAAAGAGGGAAAACTTCTGAAAATCATAAAGTCCTCTACACATAATTTTTACCCATCTCTTGTCAAGATATAGAAATCTCATCCCAGTTACACAATAAAATCAAAATCTACTTTGCATTTGTCCAGACAAGTAAACTATCAAGAAGCAAAGTTGTAAAAGAATGATCTTACTTCAGGGTTTGCAGAGGAAAATAAAATATTCTTTCTGAACTAACTTTCAGAAATTATCTTAGTAAAAGGACTTTTGTAGCTGAAGAATACACACTTAGAATACACACTTAAGCACTTTTCAGAAGATGGTAATATCAGTTCTCTTGTTCTTGCAGAAATTGAACTAATTGAAACGTAATGAACAGTCAAATTCTTTCTTGGTGATTACTTTTTCTTTTGCTTTATATTATTGTCAGTCTTTGCAAGAACTTTTTATTATTACTCATCAGTGAAGCTTTGAGAGTCTGAATAGCTCTGAAGGAGACTAAATAAATATGTGGTCTCTGATTTAAAAAGCAAACTGCAGAGTGATTTCTTTTAATATGACTAATAGACAACATGCTCAAAACAATAGAATATAGAATGGATATATTAATGCTGTTGGTGGTGTTGATGAATGTTTCATATGCTTATCAAAATACTAAGGTCTCAGATTGAAAAATATATTCAATGAGTATATTTTTATGAAGACTAAAAGAATTTCCCATTTCCCAAAATAAACATTGAATAATCAAATATATAATTTCAAGAGCATCAGAAAGAAAGTTACATATCATTAGATGAGAGACACTCCATAGGCATTACTAGCACTTAGATTAGATTGTCTCTGAACAGATGCACTGAGCATGACCATATGTGCACACACAGGTAGGAATTAAAAAGCCCTCTAAGGACTCTGTTAGGTGCAAAAGACAGGTGCAGTGGAGACAGCCATACTGTTTCTTTAACACCTCTCTCTTGAAATTATCAGATCCTATGAGTTTGTTAAGGATTAAAAAAGTTCTTAAAAGACTTGAAATGAAATAGTATCTAGTTATATTCCATTTTGCTTTGAATGTAGTGACTGAATTCTCACTGAGGTCAATGACCTGCTTAAAGAAAGCTTGTTCCAAAGTATTCATGTTTCTTCTACTGACTTCTCAGATCTTCATAAACATCTGTAGAGAAAAAGCACTGTAATTCTCACATGGTTTCTAATACACTCCTGATTTCCTGTTGGAAAGAAAATTTATCAGTACCAATAGAAACTTTTAAATTCCTAGATTTCATAAATACACTCCTGTTGTTGGTTTCCCTCACATTGTTTTAAATTAAACTATGAAAGAACAAAATACATTGAGGTAAACTCAATACCAATTAAAATAATATTGCATTGACATATGTGTGCAAGTAGATGTTTAAATGTATTTTATGAAGGTTACAGAGTTTGTAACAAATGGCATGCTGAGTGGTCCCCTGTTGCTTATGGAGTAAGAAAGGCAATCCCTATGGCTGCATAATTTCTTTCAAGCCTCTTAAAGAATATTACACATCTCCAGTTTAATATAAACAAGGGCCCTTTAACAGCAACATATAAAATACCTAGTTCTCTCTTTGTTGAAATAATGCATAAGGTGAATCCAAATGTTTTGGCAAGATTTCTGTGTTCACAGACAGAAATTTGTTTCCCCATAAAATATGTCATCTGCAACTATTAACCCAAATAAAATGTAAAAGAAATAAAATAGCTGTTCAAAAGGTAGACTTTATTGTTTATTAGTCAACAGGTTTAAAATATAATAATAGTAGTCAAAGAGATTTGAATTTCCTTTTTCTCTCTGACTTTGCTTCTGGAAGCTTCTAAGTGACTATACTGACTTCAGCCCTACCAGTTTGACTACTCACCTATGTGTCTTGATAAATGATATATTTAAAAGTGAGGAGCAATTGAAACTCTTAGTCACTGTTCCAGGCAAATTTCTGTCACAAACCTGGGTTTGGCTCTCAAAGTCTTTGATATTTGTTCTCTGTGTGTCCAGTCTCCACCCCACCTCCCCTAACACCTCCCACCCCCCAAAAAAATCAATAAAAAACAAGTCCAAGAATAATCCTCAGATCCTGGGATATCTTACTGTGTAGTCACTAAAATGAAATTGCTAACTTTTGCTTCAAAATAGAAGCTGATTAGTAGCAGATAATAATTGTTGGTGCATCTGTACTGAATTGTATCATGGAATATGGACTTACTGATTTAAAATGTGTATTATATGTTTGACTTGCTGCTGAGGTTTTTTATAGTTGGAAGCTGCAAATTACTAAACCAAGTCATACTGAAAGGGAATATTCATACTTTGACAATTTCTATCCAAATGGCTTGCTTGTCTCTGTAGGTAAAAAAGCCTCTGAGGTTTAAGCTTGGATATCCAGCAGGGAAACAAAGACTTACACAAATGTTGATAGGAAGAAATCTTGACTTTAACTATTTTGACAATATTTTGTTCATTATCTATTGTTTCTAAAAGTCTGATTAAATTATAAATTATTGTGCTTATGTTTCTGACAAATGGTTATGATGGTTTTGAAGTAACATTTTTAAAGAGTTTCTCTATGAAGTTTATATTTTTTCATCAAAATAGTGTAGATGTGGCTCTTAGCCTTAATCAGGAAAAGAGAGAACTCCCACAAGTGATTAACTATATCTCAAACATTGTATAAAGGTAGCTAAAGAAAAATATTCAGAGAAAAACCACTAAAACAAATATTTACAGAGTGCAGAGACAACAGATAATGAAGAGCTGACTCAAGAAGTGCCCTTGTCGATGCTAAACTGAAGGAGACTAGGAGGGAGGCAAGTTATATAGGATTTACTTAAGTGATGTAAGAATTTACTTAAGTAATTTACTTTCGAATACTTAAGTAATGCTATACTAGAGAAAATGTTTCAAAACATCGGGATTTCTTTATTTTCATTGGAGGTTCCAAAACCTCTTTGCTTTATGCAAGAGGATCTGTCAGAAGTGTCTTGGGGCTGACACTGTTCAACACCTCTGTCAATGATACAGACAGTGGGATCAAGTACACCTCAGCAAATTTGCTGATTACACCAAGCCTGTGGTGTGGTCGACACACTGGAGGGAGGAATGTCATCCAGAGGGACCTTAACAGGCTTGAGAAGAGGGGCAATGCAAACTTCATGACGTACAACAAAGCAAAGTACAAGGTCCTACAGCTGGGTTGCAGCATTCCCAGCCACACCCACAAGCTGAGCAGAGAAGTGATTGAGAGCAGCTCTGCAGAGAAAGGCTTAGGCATGATGGTTGATGAAAAGTCAAAATGAGCCAGCAGTGTGTGCTCCGGGTCCAGGGAGCCAAGGAAATCCGGGGCTGCATCAAAAACAGTGTGGCCAGCAAGTAGAGGGAGGTGATTCTTCCCTTCTACTCTGCTTTTGAAAGACCCCATCTGGAGTACTGCATAGAGTTCTGGTTCCCTAGCATAAGACAGACACAGAACTGTTGGACCAAGTCCAGAGGAGGGACACAACATTGATAAGAGAACTAGAACATCTGCCCTATGAGATAGGCTGAGAAAGGTGGGGCTGTTCAGCCCGGAGAAGAAAATGTTGCCTTCAGACTTCATAGGAGCCTTCCATTATCTGGAGAGGACATATATGGAAGATGGAGAGGAACAGCCCATCAGGAACTGTAGTGATAGGACAAGCAATAATGGGTTCAAAGTGAAAGAAGGGAAATTTAGCTTAGATATATGGAATAAACTCTTTACTGCAAGGGCAGTGAAGCACTGGAAGTTGTTGACCAGAGAAATTTTGGAAGCCCCATCCCTGGCAGTGTTCAAAGCCAGGATGGATGGCACTAAACAACCTGTTCCTGTCCCTGACAGGATGGTTAGGACTAGATGATCTTTAAGGTTGCTTCCAACCTAAACCATCCTATGGTTCTATGATTCTGTAAAGCAACCATAATCCTCATTCTCCAAGGTCTTTGAGACTGTGGTTGGCATTAAATATCTCTCTCTATTTTTCTGCATTAAAAAATCTCTGCAAAATCTAACTGTAAAATGATGTTAAACAAACCTGACAGAGTGGTGAAAACCAACCCCCAACTGATGAAGTATTGCTTCATGTAAATATTATGTTCATCTAGCAGTAATTATCCCTTTGTCCTTTTGTTCATCATTACCTTCTATTAAAAAAACTTATTTTCACAAGAAGCTATGTGTATATAGCATACTAGCACCTGAAACAGGTTTGTAGATGTACTATACCTTCACTAGACCTGTTGACATCTTACCATAAAATTGAGATTAAATACATCATTTCACTTCTTGTGTCAACACAGTGACAGCTCAATGACATACATGATTTCTGGAGCCAGATACATTGTTTTTACAGTAGTGATGAGCTTCCTCACCTCTCACAGATCAAGTGGGGTTACCCTGGTTTTAGAACCACCTCACTGGGGTGCAGCGTTAATTTTCTACGATGTGAAAAAGCACATTGCTATCTGACTTTAGAAATGGCAGCAGCTATGGAAGCCATAAAAATAAAAGTGCAATACTTAGGACAGTATCCTGTTTCAAACACTGGTGAATAGCAGACGTTTGGTGAAGACTATAGGGAAGCCACATTCATGCAGTAGAGAAGATTCTTTTTCCACCTTTAACAGTTACTGGTTTAGAGAACTTTTGTCAAAAAGATGCTGTGTCCTGACTCCTGGAAGGTAATCTAGCTTTTTATGACAGGTAGCACTGAATTATATACCAACTCTATTTGACTTTTGTGCCTATTCTTTATATCATAGGATAACAGAGGTGTTCAGATCAAATCCACATAGCCTGTCTTCCTGAGTTCAACCATATTAATCAGAAAATATGACAAGGTCTCTTGACCCAACCATCCTACCAGTTTCTGGGCTATTTTAGGAGATAGAGTCACTTTCTTTTGAAGGTTCCGACTGAATGAAATCCAAATCTGCACTCATTCTAGAGGAAATAATTTCCCTAAAGATTTTCAGTATGCCTTAGAAGGTTATGAGTAATTGTGCAACACTTCATTTTTGTCATCAGCTGCTTTGGTGAAAGACTTTTCTTTTATACATGTGATTAAAAAAAAAAGAAAAGAAAAGAAAAAATCCCAAACTATAGCAAGAACAAGGTCAGCAAATGACAGCTGTTGTACCTTTGAATATTGGAAAGAAATGGATGAAAATGAGTTTTCTGTGTTTTGGGTTTTTTTGCAGTGATTTTTTCACAGGTTACTCCTGGTTTTCTTATTCTTTTTACATCGGTAGACACTAGGATCCTGTCTGTGATGTTATCTTTGGAAATACTAGTAAATGCTAAAAAATCATTGAATGGCTTTATATGCACTCTTTTCCTGGCAGCCAGATCCCTGGAACATTCACATTCATGCTCAAGGTATATCTTGATGCCACAGTACAGTTATATGAATTCTGGGCCAAAGGCATACAGATGCACTTAAATGCATTAGGTGATACATGTGCATTATGATCACAGATGAGTACAAGATTAACCTGATCTTGGTAGCCAGCGAAAGAGAGTGGACTACTAGTGTGACAGCTGTTTCAGGATTCAGCATCCGCAGTGATTGCATTAGAATGAACAGAGATCATATCTCAGGGTACTTTCAAAGAAGGATTAATAACCTATAATAAAATGACATGTTATTTACATCAGAGGGAAAGTAAAGAACAGATTCAAGGCAGCCTGACATCATGTAATTCCAGTTAATCCACAGCAAATGTTGCATATGAAGAAATTCTGACTTTCCTTCAATGTGAGATTTCACATTCTTTGGCCTATTACAATAAACTTTTCAAATCCAGCATAAATAATCTTCAATTGATTTAATCAGTATACATTTAATTCTATACTAGACCTAATTGGTTGGGGAATTATGTACTGGATTTGTCTTTGATTTGCAAAGGAAGGAGGAAAGACTGCTTCATAGTACTCAACAAAGGAGGGATGAATATTGCTTGAGAGAGGCTAAATAAATTTCTTCTCAAACCATAAAGACTGTGCCTTTTCAGAAGTGTCACCTTTCTCAGGTGTTCCTTCTTCCACTCTCTTTTTGTTTGCTGTGTACTCCTGCAGAAGGTGAAGACACACAGGTTACTTAGGACAACCCAAAGTGACAGATTGCACCTGAGTCCCTGTTGACACTTGTGGCTCAGTCGTACAGCTTTGGGTCTTTCTCTGCACACTGGCAGGCATTCACAGGTTCACTACACCAAAATAGCCACCTTGTGTCACAAGAAAGAAAGATTTCTGCATTTTGATTGGTTGAAGATTGATTTCCAGAGAAGTTCATTATAAGCTTAGGATTCAGGTGTTACTTTAGGGTTCCTCTAAATTTTTCCTCTAAATGGAGGCACCTCCATTAGTCTCTATTGTTTCAGCAGAATAAAATAGGAGTAAGAGCCTTTAGGATACAATACACTAAGTTCCACACTAGGTGATAGCTTCTGGCTTCACCTGTCAATAATCCTGTTATTTTGTAGAATCTGCTCAGGAAATTCCCACAAAGGTTATCAGTGAATCAGCTAATAGTTTGGTAGTACAGCTGAAGGTCCTAGCTCTAATTCCAAAGGAAAAGGTTACTTGTTTAAAATAAAAGTTTAAGGAACTTTTATTTTACAAATATTGAATGCACAACCACACTTTGCTTCAAACCATATTTTATTTTAGGTCCATAGCTTGTAAATGAACGTTGAACTTCCAAACCAGACCTTTTGCTGTCTACTCATTACTTGTACTATACAGTACTTTGCAGTTCCTGTCTGTGCAATTTCCTTTTATTAATGTACAAACAAAACGTGATGAATTAAACATGCTATTGCATGTATTTTTTGGCAAGCATGAAAGATGAGGTAATTGAAGATGGTTATTATTTCCAGCTGTACAGTGCTAGCACATAGTGACATTTAAATAATAAGAGAGAAAGTAAAATAGGTGTCGTGGTTTTAACAATACTGCCCTCTAAGCATCCCAACTCATTAATTTCTATTCATTATTTTGGATTATACCATTGTCACACAAAGCTGTGTCTCAGACTACTTAAATAATTTCTGATATGTAAAAAATAAAACAACCAAAAAACAAAAGAACCCAACCCACCCCTGACACAACTGAAAAATGTTACAATAACTAGATTTTTTATTATAGTTAGATATTAGAACCTAGACAAGTCCTATCATATCTGAGACATAAAAAATCACGTCTAGGAAAAATCAAAATTATTTCTCTTTGTTAAAGAATAGATTAATTATAAGAAAACAATGCATCTTTATTATTCTGAAGTCTGCATTAAATACATAAAATATTTTTAGAAACTTTTTTAATAAAAGACAGTTGTCAAAGTTTCCCACAGATTCTTCTGATTAACGTTTAGTTCAAGATCATTTTCAGTAAGAAACTCTTGTTTCTGTCTTGATCTATTGTTTGGCAATCTGTTGCAAGCTGCATTTTACCTGGTGCATTTCTTCTCAAAAATTATAATTTTTATTACTCATTTGAAAAATAAACCCAACAAATACTTGGCTTGTTTGAAGTCAATAACCATTACACATGAAAATGGAGAGTCCTGGATTGGGACTGACAGCCCCTTCTTTCAGTAAAGTCTTTTAGGGTGTACCTGTATTTTTAATCTATGCTTTGCAGAGGTTCTATTCCTAACAGGCAGCCCATGGACAGCATTTGTGTTAGGCACAATTGGATCTCCCAAGTTTGCACACCCTTCAATCAACTTGTCCTAGGAGGACATCACACAACTGTCTTCTTCAGTACCCTCACAAATATAATGTTCTCCTCACCAGGGCTTAGGTCTATCCCTCCAGTTCCAAACTGACTCTAGAATTGCTGAAACAAAGGCCAAAATTCAGTAATTAACTGAAAAATCTTGTTTAAGACCTTATTTCATAAATAGCAAGCTGTGATTCTTAAAGAATGTGAACAATCCACAGCTGACAAAGATGCCTATCAATGTAAATGTAAAGTGACATCATTATGAATTAAATCCTCCTTAAGACATTAAATGGCATCTATTTTGTTTATGAAATAGAAAAGTCTTGTGAAATAGGACTGCATTTCCTTTGAATTATGTTATGGGTAAACAAAAAGAAAAAAAAAGGAAAAGAACCAAAGGGAACATAAATGTGTGTATATACACAGAAATCAGAAAAAAAAACACAAAACCTTGAAGTTCATTAATGGTAGAATCTATTCTATAACTTTATTAAAACAATTAAAAAAATGGTTATTAATATCAAGAAAAAATGAATTACTCATCTTGCACCCCAAAAGTGAAATGCAAACAAAAACAAACACAAACAAACAAGCAAACCCCCTGAAGACTGGCCTACACCTTCAGTGATTCTCCTGTAAGCAACTTAGTGATATACATCTAGTTTGAGAGTTCAGCACCAGCAACCTATGTAGTCACCTAGTCCCTCTTCAAACACATCACTACATCATACATTTCATCATTTTACCACTGTGCTGAGTCTCAGTGACCTGCTCTTTGTCAAAACACATCTTATAAATATGTATTTGAAGTCATCCTGAAATCTGTGAGCTAAATACTTCCATCTGATGAAACTTTAAGTGGCTGATTGCAATACACTACTAAAAATATGTCTTTTTTCCTATTTGAATTTGTCTGGCTGTGGTGGTTTGACCCTGGATAAATGCCTGGTGTCCAGCAAAACTCCTTCAAGGCCTTTTCCCCCCTGCCCCTTTTGCCTTCCAGAGGGAAGAGAAAAAAAACCAAGTAGGACTTTATGGCTAGAGATAACAACCAAAAGAGGAGCTTTCATTAATACCATGGGCAAAGCAGAACTTAGAATAATGCTTACATTTATTACTAACAAACTAAAAACTAAAAAAAAGAAAAAAAAACAGGTTAGAAACACTTTTCCACCACCCTTCAGTCTATCCATGCTCCCTCCTTCCCCTGACGATGTGGGGGACAGGGAAATGGAGGGTTTGCAGTCAGTTGTTGTTGGGTCAGCCATTCACAAATGTAAGTCCAAAACTTAAGCAGCAGTTCTGTCTCAGGGGGCTTTCCTGTGGGCTGCAAAGGGGACAGCTCGCTTCACCATAGTC
>WBMV01005382.1:0-14114 GCA_013396655.1 Campylorhamphus procurvoides | reverse complement strand
ACATGCACAATTAAAGGAGCTGTGTTGCTTATTGAAATAACAAATTTATACCTTTAAACCCTTTTCTTACCCCTAGTTTTGCTTGCATTGGGATGTGTAATGAAGCTTCAAACATTTACTAGAGCCTCCTAAAATAAAACCATCCNTCTTGACGCCGCCCGTGGCCGGCGCGCTCTTGCGGGCCGCCTTGGTGGCCAGCTGCTTGCGGGGCGCCTTCCCGCCCGTCGACTTACGCGCCGTCTGCTTCGTGCGCGCCATCGCTCCGCAAACACACCCTCCCCACCAAGAGGGAAACTGACCGCCGAAGGCCCCTCAGCGCCCTTATTTATAGTGCGGGCTCATCTGTGATTGGCCCCTGTAGGCGCGATCTGATTGGCTACCGTGTCGATCCGGCCCGGGCCCCCGAGGTCTCGCGCTGCGAGTGCCGCGCTGGAGCGGGCGGCGATTGCGGACACGGCCCTACCCGTCCTGCTGCTCCTGCGCTCCCGCTCCGCCAGGCTCCTGGCAGATTGATAACCGAGGGAGGCAAACGCGCTTTTTGAACATTAACGGGTGCCTTGTCCCCAAACTACAAAGGAAAAATCGGCTGTCAGCTCAAAACCGGCTCTCAACAAACCAAATCATGCAAGTTTATAGCTGTTACAAGTATGTAACAAGATGTAACGATCAAGATCATCTTTTAAGCTAGTTTTTCCTATTTTGGATGCATTTTCCCCGTGGCTCCAAGAGGCAGTGACAGCGTGGATGGAGAGTGATCTGTAGTGTAACAGTGGAGAGTGAGCGTCTTCAGAGACCAGAGCATGACTTACATCCATTCACACGGAAATGTGTGTGTAGAGGAGGAGCAGATCGATGTTAGTTATTACATGCAGAGCAATATGTGTGTTTGTTGTCACATGCAGCAATATGTATCTCATTTCCCTCAGAATGACATGTTTTGGGGAGGCACTGAGCAATATTTGTGTTGCGGCATAAGGATGACAGGTTTTGGGGTGAGTGGCAGAACTATATGTATTTCAGGGGAGATGAAGACTGACTTGTGTTTCTGAAGGTGTAGAGTGATGTATGAGATGCAGGACCGAGTCTGACTGGTGTGTCCTTGGTGCACAGGATGATCTGTGTTTTGTGAATACTTGGATTGATGCAGTCATGGTTGTCTCTTTCCATCACTGCAGGATCATATGCATGGTGTACATATCACGGGAGCAAAGGAATGTATTTTTCATGTGGCGCAGGGGATTTTGATGTCATGGAGCATGGAATTATGTGCATCATTCCTTGCAGAGTGATGAGAAGGACTTTGGGGAGTGAAGTGATGTGTGTGTCCATTGGTGCTGAGGAATTCGTGTGTGTCAGGGAAGAAAAGAGTGATGTGTTTGCCCTTTGAAGAGCAGAGTGATGCTTGTGTCATTGGGCACTAATCAAGGTGTGTGTTAGCTGGTGTAGAGCGATATGTTTCCTTTGGTGTGGAGCAGTGCATCGGGGTGGTGCATGATGATGTCAGTGCTGAGGAATTATGTGCCTATCCTTGAAGTTCAGAGTGAATTGTGTTACAGGAATTGCAGCACCCTGTAAGGTTGTAAAAATAATGTGGTTTGAGGGGCACAAATGATGTGTTGGGTGGGGCAACATGCAGGTATGTGTGTTTCCGTGGGCATGTGTGATTTGCAGGGCATTTAATATGTTTGGCTCAGTGCATAGCGCACCCTAGGGGAAGCAGAGTGGTGTTTTTCAGGAGATACAGATGTTGTGTGTTTCAGTATGTAAAGGTTATGTGGTTTAGGGGATGCGTAGCATGTTTCAAGGGGAAGCAGGATGATGACTGCGTTGTATGCAGGGGACTGTCTGTGTGTCAGGAAGATGAGCGATATGTGTCTGTTGGCACAGGATGGTGTGTTAGATGATTCAGGATGAAAGGAGTGTCCTCAGAGACTGGAGAGAAGTAGGCATCTGTCAATGCAGTGATGGGTGTATAGAGGAGGAGCAGAGAGATGTGAGCACCATCAGGCACTGAGCATTGTGTGCTTCCTTTGGTGAGAAGCAATGTGTGTCTAGGGAAGGAGTGGAACAATGTGTTTTTCAGAAGGTGCAGTGGACTGTAGGGTTGTAGGAGTAGCATGTTTTGGGGGGGTGCAGAGCAGTGTGTTTGATGGGGGAGGGAGTGCGCAGAGAGATGGGTGTTTTGGGAGGCATGGAACGATGGCTGTGTCTTATGTGGGGCAATGTGTGTGTGGCGGGGCACTGAGTTGTGTGTGTATCACTGAGGCTCAGAGTGCAGCTCCTTAGCTCACCTGTCCTGTCCAGAAGGCACCATCATGGGGCTGGCAGCAACCCTGCCCTGCTTCTCCTCTCAGTACTGAGGTGCTGTCTTAGCTGGATGTTGAGAGAAAAGCAGTTGTGTGTAGAAGTTTTCTAAGTGTGGGAACTGCTGAAATAAATTCTGTCTTATCTTGTGGACTTCTCCTCAGACTGCCTTTACCCCCTGTCACTCTATTTGCTCTTGCAGAGACCTGCAGTGAGTCACACTTATAGGGGAAATAGCCATAAATCAAGAAATAGGATAGGGGAGCGTGTGGCAGTCAGATTTAGGGCTGAGTCACAGTAGGACCCTGACTGCCAGTCTGCAGCACCGGCCTCCACTGTCTTCATTTTCCCATGCTGGTTTGTTCATGATTTCCCAAATCTTTAGGCTGGCACATTCCATTGCCTCTCCATGGCAGCTGTAACTACAGCTTTGAGTCCCATGTGAAAATACAGCCAGCAGAACCCGCAGTGAAGGGGCAACACAGAGTTCATGTCCCTCTGCTCTGGCACAGAGGAGTCTGTGTAGGCAGTGACAAGGCAGCTCGGCACTGTTCCCTTCAGCAGAGCAAACCCTGCTCCCAGCCTACAAAATGGGCAGACTATCCTGGAGGAGCATACACCCCAGCATCGCCTTCCGTCAGTAACATACACGTGCACTGATTTGGCAGTGAAGTCACATTTTGCCTAATCAAGAGCTACACATTAGTTTTCATGAACTAATTTTCTGTATTATCCTTTGCCTTCCAAGAACAGTTTTGTATGGTCCCTTCATGTGAAAATATCTTGGCATGAGGTGGGAATAAAGTTCCTCTTCTCAGTGATGGGATGAAGTGCCTTCTTTCCTCAAAATTATGACAACTGTCATCTATTTTACCAAACAATTTAACAATTTTTCTTGTACATGATCTAGAAAAGTTGTATGGCTCCATGAATGTATTTTTTTTTAATTGAGATGAAGGGAATCTAAATTAAACCCCTTTTCTCATTAGATTTTTACATCTCTCTGCCGTTGGTCACTTGCCTGTCAAAGTCTTCTCCCTAGCAGGCTCTGGCGGGTATGATATGTTTCTTGGGGATAAAAACTAAGTACCATGGATAGAGATGGTGAGAAACAGCTGGAATCAGCAGTNAAAAAAAAAACAAACCACAACCCCCTTTCCCCCAATAACCTCCCAACAACAGAAAACCACCCACCAAAAAATCCAATCCCAAATCGACCTAAGCAGTATAAAACAGTTTTCCTTTGAGAGATGCTTATTCAAGTGCATCTATAGGGAGCAAAACCATAAAAGCCACAAAGGTTAGTTTGATGTCTTTCTAGACAAAAATTGTATGAAGAGCCATAAATGAGTACAATGAACTCATTGCTCAGGGTGGATCTACCAACCCAATATCAAAGGAAATGGGGATTGGAAAGACAAAGAAAAAGATTTGCACATCTAAAGACAGGGATTTTAATACACTTTTGTTCTTGTAAAACACTGTCTTTCCCACAGGAATAGCTCACAGAGATATTCGACCAGCCTGTCCCTCCCTTATCTTTTTCTGTGTTTTCAGATTTATGGAAGAACTGATTCCCTGAACACAGAATATTTGGAAGGAGAGTCAGTTTCCATTGCCAGTCTCACAAGATGGAAAATCCTACCCTGGGCCTGCAATGCAGAGCAAAAATACTTTGTTCATCACATTAACTGTGTATAGGCAGATTTCATTGATGTTCTGCTTGTACTTCTGCATTGAATAGGACTGTTCCCATAAGGAAAGCATACTTCTTGTGGTTTGGACATTTCTTCTCCTTTTCCCTTTGCCAGACTAGATGATAAATTGTGTGGGGATTTCTCAAGGTCTTGCCCTCCACCCACTGGTTTTAACCCCTTGACTTTAGGGTAGCATTCAGTCTCTGGTCTTACCTTACATGTTGTGCCTGTGCATCTCTGACTCCACTGGCTCCACTTTCCCCATTCCAACTCCTCCTTACCTCATTCCAGCAGAATTGCCCAGTGATACAGGGCTGTGACTGTCTCCAGTCACTGCGACCATCCTTGTTGCACTCACCATGTGCAGGTGCTGCAGAGCTGTGTTCTTGGTCACATTACAGCCCTTCCTGCCCTATTGACCCCTTGTCACTCAGCTCATCCACATTTGTGGTACAGCCACCTCCTGCAACTTTCCACAAACATTCTTGAACATATCTGTTCACTTAGGAATGTATTTAGTGAAATTAAATTGGATTTAATATGGAGTCTTCTCTCCTTTAAAATAGCCATCATTTGCACATCTGTCCTCATCTAATGTGTTAGTGATGATAGCACAGATATGAGGATTGAAGTAAAAATTCAGCCACTTTTAAGCAGTTCGTGAGACATCAGTATGATCCTGCATATGTCACACTTTCTAGCTCAACATGTCATCACTTTCTCAAATACCTGATACTGGGAAAATATCAGAGCAGGCTCCCCTTGAGTTTCATAAAGAAGACTGATAGGGAACCCTATCCATGTATGTAAGTATCTGAAGAGAGGGTGTCAAAAGGATGGAGACAGGCTCTTCTCAGTGGTGCCAAACAGCAGGACAAGAGGCAGAAACTGCTGCACAGGAAGTTCCACCTGAAAATGAGGAAGAACTTCTTTATGGTGTGGGTGACCATGCACTGGAAAAGGTTGCCAAGAGAGATTGTAGACTCTCCCTCACTAGAGATATTCAAGAACTGTCTGGATTCAATCCTGTGCCATGTGCTCTAGGATGACCTTGCTTGAGCAAGGAGGTTGGACCAGATGACCCACTGTGGTCCCTTCTAACCTTTCCCAGTCTGTGATTCTATGACATATTGCTGATGCAGTTCAACAGTACATCTGCTTCCATGAATATTGGCTTGAAAGTATCATAGGTGTCAACAATAGTGGCTGCCAGTCTGTTCTGTCTTTTCTTCCTCTCCTTCTGCCTATCTACCTCACCCATATGAAGGTGCCTCCTGTTTGTTGTTCTCTGCAGTTGCTACATACCCACAATCTCTCATTCCCACTCACCCTCACAGAGAAGGAATATTTCTTCCTCACAGCTCATGAGCAATGCCTGTCATTACCAAATATGTAGCATCCGCCTCTTCCCTGCCACATCAGATGTCCAGATGCCTGATTTATGGCATTGAATTGTGGTTTTGAGCTGTAGCAACTCAGCCAAGTATTGTGCTGGACGTCTCTGTGGTCAACCTAGACAGACAGTAGAAGCTTAGGATGGGTATTCTAAAGCACCAGAGAAGACAGGCTATTTCTTTGTCCAGTTAAATAGAGAATAGTAACCCCCCTCACTGCTGTGCTTCAATTGTCTGGGTGAAATGGATAAAGGAGAGAACTAGTGGAAGAGGTGACATAGTGATGCATCATACCCTGATGAGATAAAGGTATTCCAGGGGACCAGTGTATCACAGCTGAGCCACACTGACTGCCTGCCTTAAGTGTCTGCATGCCCAAGTCATAGTTGGCAGCATCCTGTAGGAAAGTAGATGCTGGTGGTTGGCCCACACTTTCATCTGCAGTGATCCTACCAAAAGGTGGGACAGCGAGGGTACTCATGAGAGATTAAGAAAAGGAATCATCAAAAATTAGATGTGTCATAGTTACATCCTACTGATTTTGCTGATTTCATTCTGTGAATGAAATTTGCCTATTCTGTGAATACTGAGCTGCATACAGAGGTGCTTCCAGAATAATCTGCAAGGCCTGTAATGCTTTTGCTTTTCTTTCATTTGTTTTTGTTTGTTTGGTTGGTTGGTTTGGGTTTTGTTTGTTTTGTTTTCCTTTTGCTTTTTTTTTTGTTTGGTTTGGTTTGGGGTTTTTTGTTTGTTTTTTTTAATTGATGAGCGAGAAGAAGGAAAGAGCAGTTAGGGACTATACCAAACAACCAGAGTGGTGGCTTCTGGGAGCAAAAAGCCCACTATGACTTCCTGGGTATCACCTGGAAGGAGAGGACCACAAGCTCCTTCTGAAATGTATAGGCCTTCCCAACCTCAAAACGTGTGGGAAGGAGTTATGGATACAAGCATTCCACTGTCTCAGTTTTCTTCTCGGTGCTCAGCTGCAATGCTCACATACTTATTTATCATAGCCTCCAAAGAGAAAGAGTATCTCAAATGCCTTCCACATCCTGAAGTATTGCACTTAATTCCCTCTTCCATCCTTGTAGTATTGCTTTCCACCACCAATTGCAGGTCTTATGAGCCAAGACACCAGGCAGCTGGGAAGTGACTCAGCCACTCATTCTTCCCCTGTGCGGCTCGCAGTTTGTAAGAGGTGGTACAGGACAGTTCAGTTCTGCAAAAAGGTGTACCATTTGTAACTTTTTCCTTCACCTTGACAATCACATCCACACTGCTGTAGAAGGCATGCACAGGTCAAAACAATAATTTTGTTTTCATCATCTTGAAATGCAAATGAATTCTCAGCCATGTGTTGCAGTAACCTTTGCTCAGGCTGTTTGTGGAGTGAATGGCCTAGGAAAGAAAATGCTGCTTCTTCCCCAGAAGAACCCTCAGTGGGAAGGAGTTGCTCTTTCCTAAAACACAGGGCAAAGCAGTCCAGACATGCTGGACTGGGAGATCCCAGGTAACATGCCCAAAGTGTGGAATGGCAAAGGAAATGTTGCATTCATGTGACTTTTTATTAAATCACTAATATACACATAAAAATTAATGCAGTACAGTGGCATTATCATATATATTCTATTTATATCACATGGAATTATTAAACATTAGACAAGAACTTTAATAATTTGATGGATTGATTGACTGCTGGATTCATTGATCTGAACTGATTCTTGGAATTATCCCTAAACTCAGAAGTTATCAAAAACTTTGTGGTCAAGAATGATCAAGGAATTATTTCTCTCTTGCCTTGTACCAAAATGAAAAATTTTAAAAGTCTGAGCAAGAAGTCAATTAAAAAAAATAGAGAGAAATAAAGCTATATCTGCTGTATCTATAGATCCCCTTGTAACACCAAAATTTTCTGCCTACTGACTACCATACCTCTGGTCATGGATTTCTTTTTTGATGAGATTATTGTTCTACCTGGGGATTTGAAATCTCTATGAATATAAAAATCTTGTATCATGAGGAAAAGCCCTTTGTTGGAGACTGAACAGTATGTAGTTATATATCCTTATGAACTGAGACATCAAATTTTCTTACTCCTGTAACAATGTGCTATAGTTTAGAATATTGTGATAAATCAATCATACGTGGACAAAAGATATCTTTCAAATCATCCAAAGTCTGCAGTTACATCAAGGACACATTTGAGTTGTCTTGAATGACTCCATTACTTCAGTTATACTTTTTATGTACCTGGAGCACCCATAAGTCAGAATGAATTTAACTGCACAACGTATATGAGGTATGATTTTCTCAGTATCCTCTTCTCCAGGCTGAACAGACCAAGTGACTTCAGCCACTCCTCATATGGCTTCCCCTGTAGACCCTTCACCATTCTTGCTGCCCTCCTTTTGACACTCTCTAATTGCTTAATATTTTTTTAATATTGTGCACAAAACTGTACAGGGTACTCAAGGGGAGGCCACACTAGTGCAGAGCAGAGCTGGACAATCATCACCCTTGACCAGCTGGTGATGTTTTGCCTGATGCCCCCCAGGACACAGTTGGCCCTCCTGGCTGCCAGGGCACTGCTGACTCATACTCGTCTTGCCATCAACCAGGATCCCCAGGTTGCTTCCCACAGCACTGCTCTCCAGCATCTCATTCCCCAGTCTGTACACACAACCAGGATTATCCCATCCCAGGTGCAGAATCCAGCACTTGCTTTTGTTAAATTTCATGTGGTTGGTGGTTGCTCATCTCTAGTTTGTCAAGGTCTCTGCAGGGCCTCTCTGCCCTTGAGGGAGTCAACAGCTCCTCCCAGCTTAGTGTTGTTGACAAACTTAGTGTTCCTTGGATTTCTGCATCCAAGTAATTAATGAAGATGTTGAAGAGAACTGGGCCAAGGATGGAGCCCTGTGGAACTCCCCTAGGGACCAGATGCCTGCCCAACCTGTGAGACAGTTGCTCACCCAACACATAACAGTTATTCAGCTGTATGGTGGACATTTTGTCCAGAAGGATCCTGTGAGAGACATTATCAAAAGCTTGGCTAAAGTCCAAAAGGATTATATCTACTGATTTTCCTAGATCAAGTAGGTGGGTTACCCTGTTGCAGAAGGAAATCAGGTTTGACAAGCAGGACTTCCCCCTCATGAAGCCATACTGACTGTGACCAATGACTGCATTTTTAATTTTTATAATAATTTTAATTTTTTTAATACTTCCCAGAATAATCTTTTCCATTATCTTACTGGGCACTGAAGTGAGATTGACAGACCCATTTCTGGGGTCCTCCTTCCTACTCTTCTTGAAAATCAGGACAACATTCATCAGCTTTCACTCAGCCTAGACTGCTCTGGATTTCCAAGACCACTCAAAAATTGTTGAGAGAGGTTGTGTGATGATATCAGCTATCTATTTGAGGATTCTCTGATGAATCCCATCAGGCCGCATAAGTTTTTAAGGATTCATCTGGAGTAGCAGATCCCATACAAGTTCAGAGTCAGCTGGGAGTTGGTCATTCTCGCAGTCATGGTCCTCCAGCTCAGGGCACTGAGACTCCCTTGATCCATCATTCATATTGAAGACGGAGGCAAAGAAAGCATTAAATGCCTCTGCCTTGTTTCTCTCCCCGTTTGTGAGGTGACCATCCTCACCCTGTAATGGGCTGATGTTATTTTTATACTGCCTATTGCCATTAATACATTTGAAAAAAACTCTTTTTACCATCTGCCACATTTCTGGACAGCTTCAACTCTGATTGAGCTTTAGCTGCATGAATTTTCTCGCTACCCTGGCAAGCAGTATCTCTGAATTCTACCAATGTCAGCTAACCTTGCTTCCACTGGGCATACACCTTCCTTTTTCACCGTATTTCCCTGTTCAGCTAAGCTGGCCTTCTCCTTGACTTCAGACATTTAGGAATTGCCTGCTCCTGTGTGCCCTTAGGAGGTAGTGTTTAAAAAGTGACTGGCACTGATGGACCCCAGCACCTGCAAAACATTTTCCCAGGAGACTTTACTTACTAGTTCCCTGAGCAGCCTGAAGTCTGCTCTCCTCATGTCCAGAATGGAGGTTTTACTGGTGATTTTCTTCCTGTCAACAGAGATTTTAAACTCAATCACTTCATGGTCCCTGTGGCCAAGACAGCAGACAATCTCCACTTCGCTCACGAGGTCCACTCTGTTGACAAGCAGCAGATCAAGGAAGGTATCTTTATGAGTCAGCTCCATTAGGACCCGTTCCATGAAATTATCATCCAGGCTTTTTAGGAATCTTCTGATTGTACAAGCTGTGTGATGCTCCCAGCTGATTTCTGGCAAGCTGAAGTCCCCCATGAGGACAAGGGCAGTTTACTCGGAAGTGTCCCTTAGTTCCTGAAAGAATAATTCATCGGTGTCATTGTCCTGGCTGGGAGGTCTATAGTAGACTCCCACTATGACTTCCACATTGTTTGCCACTTGATTCTTACCTGGAAGCTTTCAACTGCGCCATTGCCAACTGTGAGCTCCATACATTCTAACCCTTCTATTACATACAGTGCCTCTGCCTCTTTTGTCCTGCCTACCGCTCCTACAGAGCCTGTAACCATGCAACAGGGCACTCCAAACACAGGGCTCATCCCTCCAGGTTTCACTTATGCCAGTGATGTCAGATCTCTGATTCTGGATCAAAGCTTTGAGATTCTCTTGTTTGTTCCTCATGCATGCATTAGTGTAGGAACATTTTTAACTGTGCTACTTTGTAACCAATACCTTGTGAAGAAGATTGAGGGATCCCATTGTTTATTCCCAGTGCTTATTTCCTGAAGTTTTGACACACCATCCCATCGGTTTTCACTGGCAAGCCTGGTATTTTCCCTTTCCCCCTTCCAAGCTAGTTTAAAGCTCTATTAGTGAATCTCACAAGTTCCTCTGCTGGAACTCTTTTCCCTTCTGAGAAAGGTGCATCTCACCAGGTGTCAGTAGACCAGGTATTGAATAGATCATCCCATCATGGAAGAATCCAAAATTTTTCTTACCAGCCTCGGAGCCATGCATTGAGCTGATGGATATGCCTATTTCTATCAGTGCTATTCCTTGTTACTGGAAGGATCAAGGAAATCACTACCTGTGATCCTGATTCTTCAACAAATCTTCCAAAGCCCTGAAGTCTCTTTTGATTGCCCTTGGACTTCTCTTTGTTACTGCTTTGCTGCTAGCTTGAATAACCAATAACAGACAGTAATCAGAGTGCTTTATGAGACCGGAGATTTTTCCGGTAATGTACTTTACTCAAGTCCCTGAGAGACAGCAGACTTTCATGTGAGTTGGGTCTGGTCTGCTTATCAGGCCTTCTGTTGCCCTTAGAAGGGAGTCTTCTACTAAAATTACCCTTCTTTTCCCCTTAAAAGAGGTGGTCACGATGCAGGGTACAGATAGTGTTGGTTTAGAAGGACTCTGTCTCAGGAGGACCTTTGCCTGCCTCATCAGACTTCTAGTGCCAGAGCCTCATACCTGTTGTAGAAAGTGCCAGTCCTACTTGTTAAATTTTCAGGAGGATGAAGAAGCATCCTCCTAGTATGTCACTTTTAAATATCCCAGTCTACTGTATTTAACAACTATTCTATTATCAGAAGGATCAAGGAAATCTCTACCTGTGCTCCTGATCCTTCAACCAATCATCCCAAGGCTAACTGATATTTAATAATTGTTCTGTTTTCTTGACTACTTTTCTTTTTTGAGGGCAAAATAGAAGACAAAAGTAATCCTGTTTTTACTAAGTACATCATTGTATGAAGCTTCATATCAGAAAAAAAAGGTTAAGATCTTTTTTCTTGACATAATATTTGAAGTAATGAGCTTTTTTTTTTTCTAATACATTCACTGTTAAAGGGAAAGAATAAACTTATTTCTCTTTCCCTTTCTCCACCTGAAAACATTTGCAAGATCTCTTTGTACTTCCTTCTTTGCTGATGCTAAAACTAATTGTCTGTGGTTGCAAAAACAAAATTAAAAGGCCAGGTAGATAGTCAAAATTTTAGAAGACCAGGAAAAGGAGCTTTCAGGAAAGAATATGGACTGCTCCAGGACTGTGCTGCTACATCAGGTGTTTGGAAGAAGGATAGAGGTCTAGCCTAAACCCAGGAAAATGTATTTGCAAAGGGTCAAAAGAATTTAAAGGTAAAGCTACTAGTGCACTATCTATGATATGAGTGAATAGAATGGAGTAAGATACAGAATCTGAAGGAAATATGTATGCTACAGAACTATCACCATGCAGTTAATATCCAGAAATTTCTCCCGGGTGGTATGTATTCTTCCCAATAGATTCACTTCTGTGACAAAGTACTTCACAACCCAAAACGCACAGTGGGTTGAACGGGTGAAACTACAATGAAATATAGCATCAGTACAAATCCAAATCCATGTGATCGTCTCTCTCATATGTTATTCTGTTCTTTGCCTTCTCTAGAAAAAAAGCCTCCCAAATACCACCACATCTCTTGACAGTCTCTCATACTTTAGAGGCACCCCAGTCATGATAATCCCATACCACTGGCAAATCTGGCAGGACCCCACACACACATCAAAACTTCACATGAGTGTGTGATATTACATTATTGAAAGATAAAGTGAAAGAAGACAAATGATTGCACTTATAATCATGTGAAACAATCATCAAGGTCTCCTACTCCTTCCCACAGTGTACTACAAATGTTCAAACATGACACTTCTCTATCCAGCTCATCCCAAGAAAATATCATATTCGATTTACCCCACATCACAAAATTCATGTGTTGGAAAAAGCCATGCCCTTGCTTCTCTCAGCAGTTCTGGGGACAAAATCCCTTGATTAAGCCTCTTGAATTATTTTATTAAAGAAAACCCTGCAGCTTTCCCTCTGGTTTTCATAATGAAAGCAGGCACACAATATTTTGATTTTATTTTGTTTTTCTTTTTGTGAAATTGTTGATTCTGGCGGACAAAATTCCTGAACTATAGTGTAAAAGTAAGCACAAAAATGCTTACTTAGTTTAAGTTACTTACTTTTACACTATATAGTTGTATGTCTTTATAATATAAAAATGAATATGTTTATCTACTGTGCTTACCAAAAATTATTTTGGAGAAAAAAACTGGGAACATAGTTAATTAAAATATTAATTCAAGGACTCAGAAAACTCAGGGAAACAGAAATAACTTCTGCATGTTATTATAGGATTTTGAAGGTACCTGATGATTTAAGAGAGCTGCTTTTCACATGAGCGTTTCTGGTGAAAAAGTCTTTGTTTTACTTTGTATGAGCTCCGACTACAGCTAAATAGTAAACTATGTCGAAAGGTTTCATTATTTTTAAGAGATGAAGCCGTGTTATGGAAAACAACTCATAACCCAGATACAGAGCCGAGTAACTACCTTGTGTTACTTGCTTCTTTTAAAAGCTAATTTACACTAAGATAAAGTCCCGAGATTATGCCCATTTTGAGCCATCTTGATGAAAAACCGTCTCAGGAACATGTATCTGCTGTCACTGTGGCAGTGCTGTCAAAAGTAAAGTTTTAATTCAAAAGGAGAAATAAAAATCTCATCGTCCAGCTCTGCGTGCAATCCCCAAACTCGGAGATTATTGCCTTGCCTGAAACTCGTTTCAACTCTCGGCTAAAAGAAACGCCGCAGGACAGAAATAATTTTTGTCCCCAGGAAGAATGGTAAGAAACGGGGTGCCGCAGTCACGGCTTTTTTGCGAAAAATACACTTTTTTGGCGGGCAAGAAANCGTCTCAACAAGAAACCAGGAGAAGTGAAGGAAAAAGCTCCTAAGAAGAGAACAGCTGCAGCAAAGCCCAAGAAGCCGGCTGCCAAGAAGCCCGCCAGCGCCGCCAAGAAGCCCAAGAAGGCGGTGACAGCCAAAAGCCCCAAGAAGGCTAAAAAGCCGGCGGCCAGCCTGGCCAAAAAAGCCAAGAGCCCCAAGAAGGTGACAAAGGCTGCTAAACCCAAAAAAATTGCAGCAGCGAAGAGCCCGGCCAAGGCAAAAGCGGTGAAGCCGAAGGCAGCCAAGCCTAAGGCGGCCAAGCCGAAAGCAGCCAAGGCGAAGAAAGCAGCTCCCAAGAGGAAGTAAGCCCCCGGTGGAAGAAAACACTTTCTCCACACTTAAACCCAACGGCTCTTTTAAGAGCCACCCAAATTGACTCAAAAAGAGCTGAAATAAGTTTCTTATTTGCTTTACATGGGAGTTTTGGTACAGTTTGCCCCACACGAAAGTGTGTTGCTCGCAGTGAGAAACTTGTCCGGCCGCTTTAGGAGTGTCTCTTGATGCTGTGCTAGTCATTACCTCTATATGTAGTAGCTTCAAAGAAGCTTAGGGTGCACCCAGGCCCTACAGCCCGTGCGTTATACTTGATTTTCCGCAGCTGGAGGGGAGAGAAATGGAAAGATGTCATATCTAGGTATTTTACTAGTGATCCAGTGGGTGGCTCTGGGCAGCCACTCCCAGGGCTGAGGGAATGAGGCAGTGTGGGCTCGGGGTGGTTTGTGAGCGGACAGTGTCCTGCACATGATGGGCGTGAGGTAATTCCATGTCAGGGCACGCTTTTGGCACATTTAATGATATTCAGGCTCTTTTTCTGAATTTGTAGGTGGCTCTGAAAAGAGCCTTTGGGTTTCTTGTGCTAGAAGCTGGCGGGCGTTAGTGTTTGGCGCTATCTCAAAGCATAAGGTTTAATCGATAACGAAAATATT